>JADMLD010000466.1:600000-1157734 GCA_017589585.1 Phylloscopus whistleri
CCAAAGCGTTTTGCATGACCCAGAAAAGCCACGTGCTGTGTATGCTCTGATCCCCTTGCAAAGGGCTGTGGTGAGACACGGGGTGATGAAGGGGAAGGTGAAGGCGATGAGGAAGGTGCACACTCCTGGATCAGGTTTAAACATGCAAGAAGACTTGCGTGTAACTTGTCTGAATGTCCTCCCCTCACTATTTCATCAGGAAAGAGGCAAGTAGAAGAAAGGCTGAGGCTAGATCCCAGCCCCTCTCTGCAGCATCTCCCCAAAGCTGCTCTCCACGCAGGGCACGAGAGGACAGAACAGGAGCAGCTCTCCAGGAGGAGCAGGCGCGAGATCCCCGCAGCAGCAGCAGCAGCAGCAGCAGCAGCAGCAGCAGCAGCAGCAGCCTCCGCACCGCAGCGGGCACAGCACACGCATATTCAAGCAGATTTGGCTTCACTCCCTGCCGTGAGAGGAGACTCCCAGCACTGGGGGAAAGCACTACTACCAAGTATGAGCAGGGCAGCTGGTAATTAGTTACAAACTTTTAATTACTGGGAAGGCAGGCAAACCCTTAGCAAGCACCAGGAGGAGTCTCCCAGCCAAGAGAGCCAGGGAGTTCACTGTGTCACTCCGCAGGACTCCACAGGCTTTGGGACGTGGCACTGCTCCAAGCCCAGCCCAGTGGGCTCTGCCTCCCTGAGTGCCAGCACTCCCAGCCCTTGACTGGGTGCCAGCTCCCAGCAGCCCCTGGCTGGGTCTGCATCTCCTCCCAGAGTCCCGGCGTGGCTGGGCGCTCTCCAAGGGGAGCTGCTGGGGAGGCTGGAGCAGCAGATGGGCTGGAGGCACTGGTAATCTTTCAAAACCTATTCTGGGATGCAATTCACTGCAGCTCACTTGGTAAAGACGGATCTCCAGGCTGAGCTGCTCTGGCCTAGTAATGAACTGGGTGGGATTAACTGGAGCCCTCTTCCCTCTCGTCTGGGCTCCCCTCCAAGCACTGCCCCACTCTCTGCAGGTACACGTGGGTGCAGTCCCTCCCAGGCTCCACAGGGACTGGGAGTGTGCCCTGCTCTGGGAGCTGAGCCTGGCAGCAAGAACAGCCCTGGCCCCACTGCAGACACGAGCACTCATGGAGGGACAGGGAGCAGGGGCTCCTCTGCCTTTGGCCTCTCACCGTTGCAGCCAGCGTGGAGGAGCAGCTCTGACCGTGGCACCCCGGGGACACGCAGCTCCCTGGCACCTGCCTCCTGACAGATTATGTTCTGCAAATCATCCTGCCCACATCAGGTGCCAGGATTTCCCGTCAGTCAACAGAAAGTCCAGAGTGACAGCCAACCCTCAGTCATTGGGACTGTGGTCACTGACCTGCCCCTGCACATCAAAACCTTTAGAGACCCACTGAGCCCCAGGATGTTTTTCTAAACCAGGAGTTTCTGCCAGCACTATCACCAGGGATCCCATGCAATACAAAACCAGACACTTTAAAGTAACATAACCATACATTCACTTCCCTCAAACCCAAGCCTTTGCAATTTTGTGACAAAATGGGCATGTAATGGTAGCACTGAGAAGGGCAGAAAGGACCCTAAAACCACAAACAACACAGTAATTGAGAATTAAATTTTGATAAAAGAAATTCATAAAATGCCCAACCACCTTTCCTTCAAGATCTGAAATGTCATTAAGGCAAAGGCCTGGGCCAGCTGCAGGGCAGGAGCTGCACCTGACCCACCTCCACAGCCACTGGCAAGGACCATGGCAAGGTTCACATCTGGTGCTGGCACCTGGTATGGCAGTTAAGCTGCTCGTCAAGATCCTGAAGGACACACACTTAACCTGGCTCATGAAATACTGATCCTGTTTCTCCACAGCAGAAAAATGACTGAAGTTACCTGCATTTCTGTTTTCCCACTTCCCCAGGGAGAGGCCAGGCTGGGCTGGCCTCAGGAAGGCCAGGCATGCCCCTTGAGCTCTGTTCTGTTTGCAGAGGGCAGCCCAAAGCTGGGGCTGGCACCTCACTGAGCCCACCCCATCCCAGACTGCTCTCTCTGCAAGCACCAGGCTCCAATTCAGACACTCCTTCTTACGTCTGTGTCTCCATCACTGCAGCTTTCTTTTCCTTGTTAAGCAATTGGGAACCCTGGTTGCCCAGGCAACTGTTACACTGCAGTGTGAGGAACCTACGACTTCAGAACTCCTTTATTTTTCACACTTAAAAAAATTCCACATGAGCATCACTTAAAAGAGCAGACCCTGGCCCTGTCAAGGGGGAAGCTGAGCTACCCCAGGAAGAAATCATGGATTTCCTCACACTCTTGTGAATCCACCTATGGCTTTTGATGCTCGGGAAGCATTGCAGATCAGCTGCTGGCTCCAGTGAAAGCAGATGACGTTCCACTCTGAACACTCTCAGTTCTGCTGAGCTGAAGCTGAGTGAGCCCTTTGCAGCAGAGCAAGGGCCTGACCCTCCCCTGCCAGGCACCACTGCACCAGGCACAGCAGGGGCTGCTCCATGTGCAGGTGGAAGGAGTGACAAGGACACAAGGGCAGTGGTGAGTCCCTTCATCTTATTTAAACACCAGCAAGCAAATTAAAATCCACAAATTGCTTTTGCTCCCCTAGAGTATCTGATTCTCCTCATGTACCTGTCAGATCCTTGGCAGCCTTTATCCACCTGGATTACTGAAGCTAGACCAGACAACTGCAGTGACAGCAAAGGCCTGACACAATTCCAGTGGTAACTCTTCCCCACTTTGCTCCCACTATCCTGGCTGCTTTGGAGCTACTGTTTGGTCCTTGTGTGCATCTCCCTGTCATTATTTGGTAAACAAACCATACACCAACTCCTGCCCTCCTGGTGTAGCAACAGTCATTTGTCACTGCAAAGAATTTTCCATTTTATAGCTGTCTGTAATTAAATTGCTCACTCTCACGCCAAGACTGGAAATAATGCCCCCAACGCCTTCCCTGTGCCTGCCTCAGGAATGTTGCTGGCCCTGTGGCTGGCATTAGTGAGGTTTAAAAGGCTTTATTACACAGTTTCCCTCATAAACATTTTATTAGCAGTTTAAAAACACACTTTCAATGATGAGGTTTTCCTCAGCATATTTCAGCTCTTTTCTTCTCTTACATGGCATTTGCTGATTGAAATTACCTCATCAATGAGTAATCAGGAGAGCAATTTGCAATTTCGAGCCAGATTCTTTAACTCTCTGCTCTGGGGATCACAGTTGGTGCCAGAGAGTGGGACATGCTGAGCCAGGGGAGTCCTGAGCTGCACTGACCTGCAGGACCTCCAGCACAGACCAGACCAGCTGCTCATGCTCTCCACTGCTGCCCAGAGCTTTGACTCCTATATGTAATGGAAAAATCTCTACATGCTAAGAAAAGGGTCTTATTCTTGCTGGAATCTCCTGCCACGGTGCAGGAGAAGAATCCACCAGCCTGACTCCAAAAATGTTCCAACCAGGACCAGAGGGCTGCTGGGGAACAAGCTGTCCCCACAGAGCCCCAAACTGAACCCAAACAGCCCCAGCTGCCAAAACTCCTCTGGCCAAGGCACCACACTCACCTGTAGGATTTGGGGATTTTCCATCACTCAATTCTGGGCATTCCTACCTGGAATGGTGCTAAATTGTCTGCGTTCCTCAGCTGCCACAAGCAGTTCGCTCACAGCCAGCACTGACACCAAGCACTCGGCCCAAGCCCACCTGAGCTGCTGCGATGGAGCAGAGCCTGCAGGGGTGGGAGGGTGAGGAGCCAGCTCTGGCAGCCCCAGGCCAGCGTCCCCAGCCTCTGCAGCCGCTGCCGGCCCTCCCGAGGTGACAGCAGCCGCCAGACGCTGCCCCTGCCCCGCAGAGCCCGGCCCGCCGATGCCAATCGGCCCCTCTGTCTGCGGGAAGCAGCCGTGTGTGAACCCCGGCCGGTTGCCACGGGAACCAAAGCCACGGTTTCCATGGCAGCTGCTTCATTCTGCCGGCTGTGGGAGCTGAGATCCCGCAGCGATGCCGGATGTGCCGGTACCACCGACAGCGACACACAGGAGGGGCACTACAGCCACCACGGGCTGACGTCAGCGCTGTGCTGCAGCCACCGGCACCGCCACCACCCACGGCACACCTGACTGCAGCCGGGGCCACAGAGCCTCTGCTCAGCACGGGAACACGGCCTCCCCTTCCCAAACACAACGGGCTTGCCCAAAGCCCTCAGACATTAACAGACCATGCCCAGCACTGGGAGAACGGCGCGAGGGTCTCACAGGGGGACTGGGAGCGGGGACAGCCTGTGTGCAAATGGGGGGGAGGCACAGGACAAGGACTTCAGGCTTCCAGTGTTCGTGCCCCAGCTTCAGCCTCCCAAGCCCCCAAACTTCACACCAGGACCAAAACCAAAGCAAAGCCTGAAAGGTGAACCAGAGGCTGTCCCTCACTCCCCATGAACATGAACCCCTGCACCAGAGCCATGGGTGCCTGCCAGCAGCCTCGTGACCCAGCCCTGGAGGAGGACGGCAGCCAAGGAGCGCTGCTGTGTGCCGGGAGGTGACCTCACCCTCACGCAGGCACCAGCAGGGGACTGGAGGGAAGGAGCTTGTCCTCGCTGTGCCCACAGGCTGCACTGTGCCAGCTGCACCCACAGGCTCCATGCACCGGCTGCACTGCACCGGCTGCACCCATGGACTGCACCCACCGGCTGCACCCACTGGCTGCGCTCATGGGCTGCATTGCACCAGCTGCACCCACCGGCTGCGCCCACTCTGCAGCAGGTCCCAGTGGGGTGGGCACCACCCACCACTGCTCAGCCTGGCTGCAATGGTAGGGATGAACTTCTAGACAGAAATACTTCCCAGAATAGGAAATCTGCCTGCAGCAGAGCAATCATGGAAAATGAGAACACGCGTTGGTATTTACATTTATCATTTCACACTGATAACTGCACCTCAGGCTCCTGATAAAAAAGACATCAGGCCATAATCTGTGATCAGAACTAGGGCTGGAACGTGGCTGTTTGCACCAACCTGTCAGAGTCAGCCTCCTGAAGCACCACGCTCTGGACAAAGTACAAACAGTCACTGGGGCAGAGGGGAGGAAAGATCCAAATCAGGAAGACAAAAAATAAATTCAGAAAAATAAGAAAAGCAGAAAAATGTAAAAGCAGAGCCATCCTCATGCCATCAGGTTAAGCAGATCTGGTTTAATTTTAATTTGTTCGCATTCCTACACTATGGCTCAGCCAACAGGCACAGGTAAGCTGCACACCGAAAGGGACCCTGTCCAGGGAGCAGGGACGTGAGGCCTTCTCTTGGAAGAGGACACCTCCCCAAACACAGTTCTGGCACTCCCAACAGCTGAGGGCTCTGACAGAACCACTCTCCCACTCCATGGCAGCAGGTCCCAGGTCCTGGTGACTCAGAGAACGGTGCCATCCTCCCGCACCACCTCTCCTTCCTGTCTCCCCATCCATCTAAGGAGGTCAGTGCCAGTTACTCACACCCCAGCAGCTCCACCCACGGCCCACAGAGCAGATCTGGGTCACCAGAGGATTTCTCTCCATCCATCTCCCTCATTGTCAGGGCCATGGTGGCAGTGGGAGGACACAAACCCCAAAGTGACTCCAGCAGTGAGTCAGTGGCCTGTGTGAGGCCACGAGGCAGAGCTGTGCCTGGGTGGAAAACTCTGCCTGTGCTGGGGGCCTGGATCTGCACTGCTGCTGGCACAGCAGCCACGGTGCCCACGGTGCCATGGCACTCACACTGCCAGGGCTGCTCACCCAGCTGGGCCCAGGGCTGCAGCTCCTCTGCTGGCCTCAGGGGTTGCCTTTGGTTTCTTTGGGGCTTTTGCTGTGTTCCAAAGGCAAGCAACTTCTGCAATGTCACACATAAAATACAGCCCATGCAACCAAGCTGTAATTCTTACTGTAAGTAATGTTATCACTGCTCTCATTAGGGCCCTCCCATGCCAGCTCTGACAGCAGGTGGCAACCAGAACAAGCACCAGCCCCCAAACACACCAGCCACCACACAGCAGCATCCCCAAACCCTGTGCTGCAATCCACTTACAGGCTGGTTTGGTTTTTACAACACTGAGAGCTTCTTCAAACTACTACTTAAATGACAACCGTGGAACAGGTGTGGATTCTCTGACAATTACAAACACACTGACAGATTTATAATTTCATTCACCCTTTCCAAACTCTCATGTATAAGTAATTAGTGAGATATTTTAAAAAAAATCACCATCCCTCTTGGCAATGGTTAAGAAACAGCCTACAATCACTCAACAAGGTCCAAATGCTGGACATTTTTAATCACTATTACAGGACATGTTCTGTGGCCAATCCTGCAAATAAAAATGCCCTGCTGGCTCCCTGGATGAGCCTCCCTGCAGACAGGTCCTGCTGCAGCTGGAGGAACAGCGGGGAATTAAACACTGTTTTTTTGAAGGCCTTATTTCTCATCACTTTCTAAAATCTACAGATGACACCACATTGTATGACCACAGCCTATGGATGCTGGAGGCCCTCATTGCTGGCACTGAGATTCAGGCTAATTAGACAAGATAGAATCAGTGGATCAGGTCAGGTAAACAACATGAAGCAGCACAGCTTGGCATGTGAATGCTGCTCACATGAGGGAGGCATGGCAGGTACTGATGGACCTGACTCTTACTAGAGAAGTTTTACAGAAGATGGGTATATTCACCTCATAACTGAATAAAAAATAACAGTTATAGCCATCCTCATCAAGGTGGGGAACTTAATAGGATTCAGCAGAGTTTGGTTTATGCATTTTGATCAATAATGCAGTCACGACAGGGCCTGAATGTAAATGAGCTCTGATCTTTAACCACAACCATTGTCAGACCTGTGGGTTTGTGTCTGCAGTCCAGCACCTCCCTGCACCAGGGTCTGGCATGGCTGCAGGGCCCTCTGCAACCATCAACATCCAAATCCCAAATCAAGCACTGCTATGGAACCCAAAAATCCACTGATCTTGTTCTGGTCCTCTATACACAGACAGGGATGAATGATTGTGCTCAGGCACCAATAAAGTGACTGATAAATAAAACAGACTAAAAGACAAAGAGATGCTGTGAATCTTAAAAGGAAAATTTAACCAATGTAAAACCAGTATCTGGTCTGCTCACATGTCCACAAGATCAGCTTAAAAAAGGGCTTCACAAAGGATTCTTATGTGCACTACTTAGGCATCCTTGGATAGAAGGTTGGATTCATTCTACCCTGAGGGGAGTCAAATCTGTTGATTATTGTTGGCATGATTAGGAAACGATATCATTCTTAGGTGCACAACTGTTACTTCAGGCAGTTTGAGAAGCCAAGGGAGATGAGGTGAGGATAAACAAACATCATAAATGATTGGCAGCACTGGTGAGCACAGGTAAGTCAGGGAAATTTCACCCTTCCTGCCCCTTCCCAAGGTAATAATGACAAAGTGGCCATACTATAAATCCTCAATTCAGCACAGCTACATTTTGTCTCTAGCACCACAAGCAGGGCTGCCAGAGGACTTCTGTGAATTTGTAAGCAAAGTCTGTTTCACAAACACAGCCAAAACTGCTCTGAAGGACCACAGCCTATCTGTCACCACAGCAGCCCCAGTGCCTCTGCCATACCCGAGCAGCACGTGCAGGGGGTGCGATCACACCGGTGCCTTGCTTCCACACGCTCTCAAGACTTTTGCTCTTTGCCTTTTGCATGCCCTGGGAAGCTCAGCTGCATCTCAGATTTTGAAAGCACATTGTTATTTAGTCAGCATTTCAATTGTACTGGGGAAACTGGCCAACAAGCAGGACCTGCAGCACAACCCAAGACTGATGGATTGGGCTGGGCTGTGTGCCAGCTGTCCCAGTGTCACCTGGTGAGCAAATCACCTGGATGTCATCTGACACTAAATGTACAATAGAAAATAACCCCAGAAACTGGAGAGTGCTCAGGTGCCACAGCTACAGGCACAGTTTGAGAACACAGCAGTCTTGCTTAAGGACTTCAGTTAGCTTCCAAGAAAGAGGATTAAGTTTCCTGGGGGGAAGGAAACCTTCAGAGAGAATCAAACCCAGCCCAGCTGCAGGAACCGTGTCTGCCGTGCCCTGGCATGGGCAGAGCCCAGAGGGGCTGTGGGCAGGACAGCCCTGTCCCCTGCCTGGGGACACTGCTCAGCAGCAAGCGAGGCCAAGGGCTCTGCTCTCCCAACCCAAGCAGCATTTTACTCTCGCTGTGCCTTTTTCCACATCACTCCATGCATCTTACAAACTTCCCAGAGGTGTCCTGCATTTTCTCTCAGGTTTTGCAGGCAGGAAAGTGCTGAGTAAGAGCTGAGGTGGCCCGTGCAACAAACAGACTCGGTTGGAGGTGTGTGCTGGGGTCTGGAGCCCACTCTGCTGCTGGACCCACCCGGACACCCTCCTCAGCTGAGAGCTGCAGCACAACAGCCCACACTGCCTCAGGCTGAATCACCAGCTAAAGGGATTATTAACTTCCAGCTGCGTTGGGCCCCATTTCTTTTGTGCAACAGTGTGCTTAATTGCAAATTCTAATTTACTGTTGCAGAGCACAAGCCCAGGTCCAAGGATAAATTAAAATGATGGCTCTATGGGAAATTCAGAATTTAGCTTTCTAACTTATCTGATTTGATGCAGATACAAATATTTAAATCCAGCCAAGGAAACAAACAGCCTGTTTCTAAGAAGTTCCAGCTGGGAAGAGGGGAATGAAGAATTCTGTAGGAAGAGAGGCTGCAACAATCAGTGTACTGTCACAGTTTCTGCAGGAGCAGAACAGCCGCTGTGCAGAGCTTTGGCCAGCGCTGCACTCCTCCCCTGCGAGGCTCATTTGGGTTTGAGCTTTTTGGGCTTTTTTTTCCCTTTAGTGAAAAACTACTTTGCTATCCTGAGAGTAAGAGCTTTTACTTTTAAATCTCTTCTGTACAGTTGTCCTGTTCTCTTTTCAAGGGGAACACTGAGCCTGTGAGCGAAACACACGGAGCCTGGCACACGATCAGTGACCATCCCCACGCTGATAGATGTTTTGTCGAAACAGATCAAACCTAAATTCAAATTGCATTAAAAAAAAATTTAAAAGACAATTTTTGTTTCTAAATGCTGAAATTTCAAACCAGATTTCTAATAATCTGGGTTTTTTCAGGCAAATACACAGTGCTGAAGTTTTTAGCACAACTGAATCCTGTGACTGAGTCACAGACCCACGGCGCTGGCGCTGCCAAAGAAAAGAGCGCTGGGGATACTCCCTGAGCAGCTGCCAGAGAGGATGAGGAGGAGAAGGCGAGGAGGTGACACAGCGTCACAGGCTGTGCCCTGTCAGTGCCCGCGGGGCAGCGAGCCAGCCCTGCGCGGGCGCTGGGTCAGTGCCAGCCCGGCCAGCCCGGCCTTGTGCTCGCCATGTGCTTCCCACACACGTGGAGACGGCGCTGCTACGGCCCCGGGTCACCGTGACCTCCTGTGCCAGCCAGGTGAGTGCCCGGCTGCCGGCCGATCCACCCGCTCACCCACGGACAGACTGACCGACAGCCACAGACAGGACAGCCACAGAGCCACGGACAGCACTGCACACAGACAGCCACGGACAGGACAGCCACAGAGCCACGGACAGGACAGCCACAGAGCCACGGACAGCACTGCACACAGAGAGCCACGGACAGGACAGCCACAGAGCCACGGACAGCACTGCACACAGAGAGCCACGGACAGGACAGCCACAGAGCCACGGACAGCACTGCACACAGAGCCACGGACAGCACTGCACACAGACAGCCATGGACAGGACAGCCACAGAGCCACGGACAGGACAGCCACAGAGCCACGGACAGCACTGCACACAGACAGCCACGGACAGGACAGCCACAGAGCCACGGACAGGACAGCCACAGAGCCACGGACAGCACTGCACACAGACAGCCACGGACAGGACAGCCACAGAGCCACGGACAGGACAGCCACAGAGCCACGGACAGCACTGCACACAGACAGCCACGGACAGGACAGCCACAGAGCCACGGACAGGACAGCCACAGAGCCACGGACAGCACTGCACACAGAGAGCCACGGACAGGACAGCCACAGAGCCACGGACAGGACAGCCACAGAGCCATGGACAGCACTGCACACAGACAGCCACGGACAGCACTGCACACAGAGCCACGGACAGCACTGCACACAGACAGCCACGGACGGCCGGCTGGCCCAGGACTGCACACCAACCCACGGAGAACCACAGACAGACTGATGGACAGCCATGGACAGCTGGCCCAGTACTGCACACTGACTGACAGACAGCCATGGACAGCACTGCACACTGACCAACAGCCATGGACAGCACTGCACACTGACCAACCGCCATGGACAGCACTGCACACTGACCCACAGACAGCCATGGACAGCAGTGCACACTGACCCACAGACAGCCATGGACAGCCAGCCCAGGACTGCACACCCCAGACTGGCCATCAGACAGATTTCTCCCACAAACTACAACAGCAGCCTGCCAAAATCCAAAGAAAGACTCAGATCTTCTCTAAAGCCCCTTAGGCTTCGATACAACCACACTGCCATAACCACTTTTTTGAGCCACACAGAGAGTGGCTGGGTACAGCCAGAGTTTGCCCCAATCAAAGTCTCTCTGAGGGAAATTGCTGGTGAAAACTAAGAGAAGGGCTGAGCTGATCTAACTGAGGCATTACTGACTCTCCAAAGCAAAACTGAAGTGAATAATCAATGGTCAGCACTTCTGAACACCAGAGGGAAACAGTGTTTGAGAGTGACTGAGGAAAAATAGGAAGAAAGCGAGAAAAGATTACATTTCACAGTGGAAAAGTCCATTGTGATCAATCCTCAGCACCCTTTATTACAGTCAAAATGTACAAGGTGTACTGTCTTTTTATTTGCACTGTAAATGCAGCAACTCTTCCAGTTTCCAGATGAACTTTAGTTGCATTACATACTACTGAATCCACATTCAAGGGGACATCTACAACAGTTTCTTTTGTGCTACCATTAACCACTTTCACAAACAGTACACAAGCAAACATGAACACTTATTTCCCTCCAGCTACAAACACAACTGATTTTTACCTGTGCTTTCTCCCAAATTCACTCCTGGTAATGCCCCATCCACCTACAGCTTCATGCTGTAACCTCAGATTCCAGGCTTTCCTTGCCTCCAAGCAAATGACTTGTACTCACATGTCCATCTCATCAAAATTTCAGGACATACCCTATCTTTACAAAAATCTGTCATTTGGTTAAGCAAACAGAAAACCTCCCCCCACCATACATACTAAAATTCACCTGAGCCCAAAAGGAGCAATTGAAGTTCACCCAGCCTGGATCTCTAAGATCATCTGAACTATCTCCTCCCTGCCATCACCACTGCTGGTGAGGATGATTTGTGGTTAACCTGGCACTTCCAGAAGGGGAGTTTCTCTCCCGTTTCCCTCTGCACGCCGAGGGCAGCTCCGGTCCCTGCAGAGCCCAGCCCCGCGCGCAGCACGTACCTGGATGTATCGCAAGGCACTCCTGAGGACGCTGAGGTTTGAGGTCTTCTTGTCATCTACGTTGGGGATGTTGCGCTTTAATGTCTCAAAGCACTCTTTCAAATGTGCACGTCTAAAGAAAACATAGGTGGGTGGTCAGCTGCCAGGAGACACACCAGAAACCACTCCACCAGAGGGGAGAGCTTAAGTGGGGCCTTAATCCAGCAAAGCAGCTACACCTGTGCATAGCAGCCCCCAGCCCAGCATGCTCACGGCTGAGCCAGCTCACCCCAGCAGAGACTGTGCCTGGGTTCTATCCCAGCTTTGTAAAGAACACCATGCAGCCTTAAATAAAATACCTCACTGTGCTGGTGCTTCCACTGTCACCATACTTCCAATTTAGCTAGTCAGGCTTATAGGAGCCTTGGGTCAGAAACTGATGTTTATTCTGTATTCATACTGTACACTGACCCCTGATTTGGGGTATTTTACTCCTTTTAAATCAAAAGAGTCAGACTGCTATGCACTGTTATTGCTTTGCAGGATCAGGGCTTTGCAGGGTGGTTGGGATGCAATGGTGCAGTTAAATAGAACATATTGGGAAGTAAGAAATGCAGAATTGAGCTATAAGAAAGCCAAGCAATACTGCAAGATTCAGTGAAAGTCACTAAGAATTTTATGCATGTTGTCTGTTTAAAAAACAAGCAAACAAATAAACAAAAACCCACCAAAGCCAAATATTGACAGATAATAGGCCAAAAATAAAGGAGGGGAATTACAATTAAAATAACCCAAACCCCTGGCTTTCTACGCACCTGTTCTTCTCCAATTTATTATGTACTTCCCTGGTCCCAACCCTGTAACCCAAACAGAACAAAGATCAGCTCAGTGTCAAGTTGAAAACTCCTGCCTTGCACCTGTGCTTGCAGCAGTGTCTGTATGTCAAGATGCAAAAGCAGTAGAGGTGTTCAGATATCACTGGTTAAACATTAAGTACATATGTATTTCTGCCTATACCGTTTTAAGATAAACTCCATACTTTACATGTGCATCAGGTGAGCCAAGCATTGTGCACATAATGCACAGAAGATACAAACAGGTGTGATGTGTGTGTATATACAGACACGGCTACTACCAACAACAAGGAAAGACACCAAGTATGAATTTTAAGTATTTGTACAGACCCAGAGAGCCCAGATTCTGACCTGGTTCTGATCTATGCCTACACTCCAGTGGGACAAGTTTTGTGCAATTTCAAATTCAAGTGTATGGGATTGGGCAGACATTTCCAACTGCTTTGGGTTTTTACTGTGCATGAAACAACACAGCTGAGGATAAACATGGAATGAAGCAATACAGGAATTCTCCAGTCACTGCTCAAGGAAAAACCAGAGTGAGTTTCTGGTTTTGGGGTTTGAGTCCACCCACTCTCTGAATCAGAGGAATATTTTTAGGAAAAGCCAAACAAATACATGTTATCTCAGTTTGTCACCTATAGTGGTGATAAGGTACATTAGCAGATGTGGAGATTTCAAGTATCTTTCCTACACTGTGCAAAGTAATTATTTGCCTTTCACTGAAAATACAGGACATTGAGGTAATCATATTTAATAAACTGTCACAAATATTTGACAGCATTTTCCCATGAAACATTTACAGGCTGAAAAAGACATATTTTCTGTGCTCGTGGAGCAGTTCTGGGGGATGTAGTGGCGATGCTGTGCTCCACACTGGCACCACAGCCCTCCCAGCACTGGTACCACAGCCTCCCCACCTCCCGGGGGCCCAGCCTGACAGCAGAGCAACAGTTTGTGGGTGCACTTTCAGCCACCCCACTGCCCACAGCCCACGCAGCCAAACTTGTGCAGCCTCCCCTGTTATCCCCGTGCCAGCAGAAACCTCCTCCACAGCTCCCAGAACCCACACAACGTCACTGACAGCGTCTCTTGATTAGTGCACAGACTGACAGACCCTTCCTGCAGCAGACAGGCTCTGAAGATCCCAATCTTCTTAGAGGAATTACACTGGCATTTTACTGAAGCCTTTATTTTCACAAACTCCTACCTGCATTACTTTCGCTGTTTCTTTCTATGCATTTTGGGATCTCTACATCCCAGTGGACACTATGAACCTTTTTTCTGTCCACTGTACATCTCTTCCAGCCCCCATGGGATTCACACACCATCTCCAACACCACTGCCAAGAAATGTCCCTGCTGCACGCAGCCAGGAGAACAGTCAGAGGCCCACATAGCACAGCCAGGAGGGAAGACCAAACAGATCCAGGTCACTCATGCTGCAGGAAAACTGAGGGGCCAAAGGAAACAGGTAAAACTGCTGTGAAGAAGGAAGTGGTTTGTTCTCCCAGTCCACAAGCAGTAATACCAGACTCCCTATTGGGATACTGTGGTCTGGGCACAAACACCTACAGAAAAGGCAGGGTCTTCAGCAGCCAAAGTCCTTAAGAACAAGCCAGACAAACACTAACCTGGAGGAACATCACAGCCACAAGTCCTGTCAGAGGGTGAGGGCAGACTAAATAGCCTTCAGCCCCTTCCAGCTGCAAGATTCTGAGCAATCAGGAGGCCCTTAGCACTTACAGCACTGAGAAACTTAAACAGCAGCTAAGGCAATCTCTGTCCTCAGAATAACATCTCCCAGACTCCATTCCAGTTTTCAAGAAAGCTCCCACAAGCAGCAGTGCACTTTGATTTCCCTGACCAGTACAAGCAGAGGTCTTTTGCCAAACATAACACGAGATACCACTTGAGATCAGACAGGCAGGGCTGGGACTTGCTTCCTAACACAGTTCTGGCCTGGAAAAAAAAATCCTTATACAGAATCTTACAGTGTGGAGTGAGGGAGGAAAATAAAATCCCATCAAGGTAAAAAGCCCTGCTCTCAGCAATTCAAAGACATTAAGCATCCACAGGTCTCGGTATTTCTGATCTGACAACACTTTGCACAAGCAGGAGCCCCTCCAGAGAGACGCAGCTTTGCTCGCTCGCTCCTGGACACACACCCAGATGCACACAGCGCACTCACCCTCCAATTCTCTTCTTCAGCTCGATGGGTTTCATGTCGTCGGCCGGCGCCAGCTTCAGCGCGCCGAGCGGCGCGGGCGCGGCCGGGTGCTGCAGGGGCTGGATGGGCTGCGGGACCACATGGTGCTGGGAGATGGCCAGCACCGGCGCCGCGTAGTGCTGCAGCTGCTTGGGGCTGCCCGACGGCGGGGTCCCGGCTTTCCCATCCGGCAGGTGCGGGCCCGGCGGCCGCTGGATCACCGGCGCCACCGAGGGCGCTTCCTTGGGCACGCTGGGAGTGCTTACGAGGGGCTGGTGGCGTTGCACGAGCGGCGGTGACAGGGCGGCCTGGGCCGCTTGCTGCGGGGAGCTGGTGACAACGGGGATGGGAATGACAGAAATGGGAGCGGCCAGGGGCGGCGGCGGCAGGGGCACCGGGCCCGGCGGGGAGATGGGCACCAGCAGTTCGCTCCGGGGCTCCTCTGGGGAAAGGGCGCTGTTGGCCCGCAGCACGCTGGCCTTGCCCGCCTTCTTCTGCTCCTGCTCCCTCTCCAGGCAGAGCTTCTCATGCTTCTCATTCTCCTCTGAAAGAGAAACACGCAGAGTGAGCAATGGCACTTCCCTGACCTTCCCTGGGCGCAGCCTACGACCAGCACTGGGCAAGATCCTTAAATTAAAACATCCTGGTTTTTGTACTATCCTGAGTAAATCCCAGCTCAGTGGACACTGCACTGATACAAACACATCAGGGCACCTCTTTACTGCTGTGGATTTTAATCAAGCTCTTAAAGTTGGCTTTGATGTGTGTACGTTCCTATATGTTTTTAGAACACCAGACAAAGTAAATGAAATCTGTGTGGCCGGACTAGCAAAATAAACTTCATCCAATGCAATCCAGGGCTCTGGCTTTAATTGCATGAACGTGGCACAAACAGAATTTATTTATACAAGTCCTGTGGCGCCAGTGGCCCTGGCATCTAGACATTGCGCAGCCTTAATCAAATATCTCCAAACCCACCATCCGTGAGGCTCAGCAGTTCCTGCTCCTGACAACCTCTGAGAAGCTGCAACAAGAAGTGGTGCAGCACCCTCTTCACAGCAATATACAAATATTTGGAAAGTAAAACCTTATTTTATCAAGGGAGAGATTAGGGGGAGGACACGGACAGTTGGGTGTTCTGTCTTATACAATCACCAATATCAGGTAATTCAGAGGAAGCTCTAAGAAACATCCCAACAGAGCCTCTCCCAGGAGAAGCTTGGGCTTGACTGAAACACTGAAGTCAGAATGTATATTAGGAAATTAGAGAGAAGAGCATGTATACTGCCACCTGGAATTACCAGGTTATGATCTTCAAGAGAATCTGTACTGAACATAACAAGTGGAACAAGGGGAAAAGGGTCCCACCAGGCACAGAGCTGCCCAGCCCTTGCACCCCCAAGAGGCCCTGCCACTACTGGGATACTTCTGACCCATCCCTTGATTCTGAGGGGTGTAGTGCAAAAACTACAGAGAGCAACAACGGGAACAAAACTCTTACTCCCGATTCTGCCCTTTGGTACGTGTGACCGCGCAGCAACACCGACCCAGATTCAGCTGACACCATTTCCTGAAGTTCAGCTGCAGCAACAGCCCAAACACACCCCAACCTCCCTCAGGAGTGCAGGAGCCAGGTCAAGCAGCCAGCTGCCAAGGCAAACACTGTCCTGAACCCACACAGGGAGAAATCACCCTCTGGATCGAGCTCTAGCACCGGGGCTGCAGCCCCAGTCTCTGACCCTGCAGCACTCACAAAAGCACCACATGAAATTCTGTCATCAGGAAGGACTTCACGTCCATACAGCACTCTTCCCAGGGCTGCCCAAGACTCAAATCCAAAGTTTTCATTCAGCTTCTGCAGCACAAGTAAGGGGTGAGCACAAGATCTGACTGACTCCAAAACAGGAGGGAGGTGGCTTAAGCAGCAGCTGAGCCTTAAAGCTGCACTTCTCTGTATTTTCTCAAAATATTTCAGGGCATTATCAACAGTTCCTTAAAGAAAGAAGCAAAGCAGCACAGAGTGGCAAAAATCCCAGCAGGAACCCCCTGATGCAAACACAAATCTTAGCTACCGACAATTTCGGAGTGGTTCAGTTGAACAACATTAATAACAAATAAAGAAAAGCCCTTTGTCTGCAGATCTTTTACTCCACTTTGCTGCTGGTTGGCAGCCAGAGCCAATGCAATGGCCCTGGCACAGGGTGCACGAGGAAACCCAACCCTGAGGAGCTGCTGACTCACGGTGTTCCCTGAGCACGTCCGGCCACTGCACAGGCACCCGCGGACAGAGCGCGCGGCCGGAGGCCGAGCGGCACCGCCTCCCCAGGAACACACCAGACCAAAGCCCACACAGCTCCCACACAGACCTCAGACTGCACTGAGACTGAGGGGAGGGAGCAGCAAAGGGGTTGTTAACGGGAAGCCCTGGCAGCGCTGGGGTCTGGTGAGGACAGCAGGACCTGCCCGGGCTGCTGGAGGTGACACGGCCACAGCGGAGCAGCATCCAGCCAGGACAGCCGAGATCTGCACGGCCGGCAGCGCGGGAGCCGCAGCCCCACTGGAACTCTACAGTCAGTAACGCTCACCGGGGAAGGGAGACAACAGGGAAGCAAGGTTAAAGCAGGCATTACTGATCAGAAGTATTTATGTAAATGTCTCTGGAAGCAGGTGCAGCCCTCGGGCTGCTGACAACCTGCCAGCAAGGCCTTTGGTGTTGCTCCCTTGAGCTAAAGAGTTTATTTCAAGGATTTTTTTTTAGCCAAAATCTAACACGGAAGAGCCGCTCTCCTCTTGGGTCTGACTTACCCACAGGCAGAAAGGACCCATGCTCCCAAACCCAGCAAAAGGACTGGAGGGCCCTAGGCCACCTCTTTGGACAGAAACCCTTCCACTGGGTGGAGAAGATCTGTCTCCTGCTCACTTTGCACTCACACCCTGCACACAAACCAATGACACCCTTTGAAGAAAGCCCCTCCAAGCTCTATGTTTTTCCCTATGAAGGGAGCTCACCCACGTTTGGTCAGAGTTCAAGGACGGGTGATCAGCGTGCTGTGTGCTCAGACACATGCAAGGCTCATTCCTTCCTTGTGGCACATTCAGCACAGGAACTCCTGCAAGCCCATACACAGAAAGCAGCCAAGGCTCAGAGCGTCCCCTTGGGCAAGAGCATAGCTGAATCCAAAGGTGCCCCTCAAAATTATGTGTAATTTCCACTCATTCTTCACACTCTTATCAAGGGGACTGAGGACAGAACAAACCATGGGAACTAGCCCTGAGAACCCCCAGGGGGTCTGAACCACGGCCCAAGTCTGAGGGGTCCTGGAATCCCACCCTGCCCACAGCACTCTGCTTGCCAGCAGGTTCACATGGCGAGAGCAGGCACCTCAGGTCCCTAGCCATGTCACTCAGGCAGTGACAGCAACACCAAACAGCAAATCCTGTCCTGGGAGGACACAGAAACAGGGTCAGCACTCCTGACCGGTGCCCTGGTGCTATTTTAGGGTCTCGATGGTCCAGGAGTACACAGTACCAGGCACTTTGTTACCTAATAATCTGCTGCGTTTAAATATATCTCGTCCCTTTTGCTGCCCTGGAAATGCCACCCATCTGTCACAGGCACTGCCGCCAGTGCCAGCTGGGGAGCAGCGGGCAGAGCCGCATGTGCCCTGGGGCAGGCAGCAGCCAGGGCATGGCCCGAGCCTCCCAGAACCACAGCAGCCCTCAGGGGATGTCGGTGCTCTTTGAATGCTCCTGTTTGTCACTAGGGACACTATCAGTACCAAGAGTTTATCAAGGGCGTGTGCCTTTGCATAGCCAAGCATCCTGCCTCTGTGTGCTCAATGAAGAACATCTCTAACCCCAGCAACAGTGAGGCGGTTCTGTGGTGTCATTTTCTGAATGGTCTGAAGTGTTTTTCTGAATCATTCTACGCTTCTGGGAGCTTATCCTGCATACCTTGAACTACTACAGCCCTGGAGAGGAGTGCCCTGGGTGTCACTCACACTGGATTTGCAGCAGCGTCACCCACAGGAGTCACTCCAGGCTTTCATCAGGAAAATGCTGGGTACAGAAGAGTCTCCAAGTATTTACTACTACCAAGGCTGCCCTGGAGGGGGACAGACATGTCAAGAGGAAGGGCAGGCTGGAGCCTGGAGGCTGGTTTCTGCTTCTGTAGGTCCCTGGCTCTGCAGGGGAGAACCAGGAAGGGGGAGATAAGAACAGTCAGCAGAACTGGAGCCCAGCAAAGCTCAGCATCAGCCAAGCAAGCTCTGAGTCACAGCAAATGCTGCTGACACCAGAGGCTGCAGCACACAGCCACACGCACTTCCAGGCCCAGGAACAGGCTTGCAGGACTGAGAACCCTTTGAAATCGGGACCCTTTTCTGACTCCTTCTGAATTCTGGCTGACAACAGCACAAGCCCCACTTTTCTCTCCCATCTTAGCTAAAACTTCACAGTTTGGTGTCCACCCTTTGGCACCATTGTTTCTTCACCAGTAACACGGCTGACCAAGCCACTGCTTCCCAAAGCCCTCTGGGCTCCTGGCCGTGCCCTCAGCACGGAGCTGGCTGCCAGGCACCCAGTGACACTGCCACACAGCCACTTGCCACTGCTGCTCAGTGCTGTGCTCAGACTGCAGCCTGAGACCCACACCCTCTCCTCCTCCCGGGCCTTGCTAGTACCTCGAAGACCAACTAAACTGGATTTTAGGAGCACACTGTTCACAAAGGAACCTGAAACGCTTCACAATTAGAACTGAGAAGTTCACAATAGACCCTAGAGGAGCAAGAGCTAAGCCAGTCCACCTGGGGTCAGTTTCAGGGGTTCAGAGACCCCCACCTGACACTCTCCCTGCTGAGCGATCTTGCCACTGCTGTCACATGTTCACACCTCATCTGCAGGCTGGGTCACCACGCACTACTAACAACTACAACACTCAGATCTCCACTTTCTCAGCCAGAGGATGATGACACCTTTATGTCACATCTCTAAAGGCAAAGCAAAATCAGTCTTCATGTGAACTATTCCTCCTTAGCACCAGCCAGTACAGGCCATTAGTGAAACCAGCAACCTTGGTATCCAAACCTGAAATCAATTAAGAGAAATGACAAAGTGATCCTCTTGCCTGATAAAATCTAGGGAGCACACACTTCATTAGTACTTCATGGAGATGCATGGCTTACAAGGAAGCACTTACTTTTAACAAAACCATTGCAACTTCTGCAACACAGCAGGGAAAGACCCTCAAGAAATTTTGAAGTAGTTCCATCTCCCAAGCCCCAAAGAGGAATCAACAATAACTAAATAAGTACCTGGCAGACATTTCTAAAAACAGCTTCTCCAGTCTCTACAGATAATCTACATTGTGCTTTAATAAGCTATTCCAGTGCTTAAATGAAACCCTGAATCAGCTCCAGAGTAATTTTAGCTGCCTTTTAGTTACAACTAACTCTTTGTGGACAGAAGAAAGAAATAAAGGGTGAGGATGTAGCAGCACTACAAAGGACAAGAAAACAGATCAAGACTGGTAAAAAAACAAAACCATCATGGAGAGCCTCATCTCTACAGAAACCCCAGGACCCTCATGTCACCAGGATGCTGAGCGCGCCACTGTCACAGCTGCAGCACCGCAGCTTGGCGGGCTGGAGGGATGTACAGCTCCTGTTGTACCTTTCTGTGGCATTGGGATAAAGTGCAGGAAAGCACTGGGCCTGGCAGGCCAACTGGGCACCAACAGCACATGCTGACTCTGCTCCACCACCCAAGGAGTTTCACCTGGGCAGCCAAGCAGGTGAGCTGTCCTACACAAGACAGGCCTGTGCTCTTCTACCAGGCATCGGCGTTTTTAAGAGACAGGGAGACAAAGCAATGCACTCTGATAAAGAGCATGTACTTCTGTCAGCTGAACAGCTTCTGTGTCACAGTTCAGAGCAGTAAGTGGCACTGCTGACAGGCAGGACCCAACTCACCTGCTCCTAAGCACCTGAGGACACCGCTGTCCCTGCCTCTGGCCCAGGGACAGAGGCACATACTGCAGCAACAGTCAACCATGACATGCCTTAAATGTACAGTAAACATGAACTGACTTAATAAACAGTATTATAAACAGACTATGTATCCTTAAAACAGACCAAAAAGCCCACAGATGTGCCCTCAGAAGAAACTCCCACTTCATCCATTGCTGGCAAGTGCTCTCTGCAGGCTGCTTTGAGTCATGTGTTACAGCTCATGTGTTACACAGCCAGCATACACACTGCTTGTGTGTTACACACCCAGCAAGGGAGCATAGACAGGTGAAATGAGTTCAGTGAGTCATGGCAAAACTGGATCTGGCAGATAACAGCCAGCCTGTTAGGTAAGCATGTTTGCTCCAGGTAACATTCCTCGATCCTGTGATGAGAACAAGGGTCACTGCTGCACCTTCATCCCAGGGCTGCACCAGGGGTTGTTTCCACAGGCTGCTCACTCTAGTCAGCTTTCTTCTCAAGGAAATGAATGGAAATGTGCAGATTACCCTTTAGAACCCTATCTCCATACTTGAAAAAGAGAAGAATCGAGGTTATCTGCCCATCAAAACAGGGAGTCACCACCGTCACCTGAAATGGCTGCACCAAGCCGGTTATCCCTGCAATCTCATGACAATTATCCTTGCCACCCTCAAAATTCAGACATTGTTGTGTCACAGAGCAAGGCTCTTCCTGAAGTCAAAGTTTAATTGTCAGAATAAGCATGTCACTATGGCACTGTTGTCCTCAGAACTGCAGTGCAGCTCTCCTGTACCTGGAAGCCTCTGGAAATAGATAAACTCACACCGTGTGTTGGGAGGTGCTTTAACCACCCCTGAAAGAAACCCAGGTGGGTATGCTGCTTGCCAAGGCCGAGGCCACACACCCCACGGGATGCTCGGGACCTGTGTGTGCACCCTGGTGACACAGAAGCCAGTGGTGGCCAAAAAGCCCCACAGGCTTCCTGGAGATGCATCCCAGCTTTATACTGAGATCTGCTGAGAGACAACAGCAAGAGACCACACTGAGCACCACCCTGCGCCACTGCCCAGCCACGCCAGGTCTGAGCAGGTTCTCTTCCTCACCCACTGGCACAAGGAAGGTGGCAGCACAGCCAAAGGAAACCTTTCTGGCCACCACACATCGTTATCACTCCCAGGCAATTAAGTGTGCCCAAGTGGCAGGTAGGTGAGATGGAAAAGCCCAGAACTGTGCTTGCTGCGGGGTCACTGCCTGCGCCGTCACCACTCAGGAAAGAAATGGTGTGAGTGAACTGTGCAGCATCGAGAGAGCAGCAAACACAAGCTGGACAGTCACAGACGAGTGTCTATGAGAAAAACTCTAAGAAAACAAGTATCAGTTACTTGCAATTATAAAGAAATTTGTTTTTCTTAGATCATGAAACATTCTTGGATTAACCTAAATTCAAATAAATCAGCACCCTCTAATTCAAGTCAAATGTCTCTGGAGCTTGCACGTAACAGACAGAGAAAGGACCTCAGGCTGTGGGTCTGTGCCCATGCAAACCAGTGTTTTTATGCCTGGGAGGCACACGTTTACAGCAAGGGTGTTACAGCAGCAGCAGCAGGCACTGCTCTCAGCTGCAGACCCAGCAGCCCTTAGATGAGTTCAGTATATATTTTTTTAATGCTGTTCCCAAAATGGACTGACTTTCAGGCCACACTGGACCCCTGGAGCTCCACAGTGTAACTGGAGGTATAACACAGACCATAACACTTTTCAGAACACAAGATTTCAAGGGTGAGGAGAGGAAGAAGGCAAGGCAAGGAGGCCAACCCAGTCTTACTGTTCTTACTCATTACTCCCCAGTCTTTCCCAGCTGTTCCTCTGCTTGTGCTCTCCCCTGACATGTTCCTGCCACCCAAAGGTCACTGCAGAGCTCCTCCCTCCCGTGCCACAGCCTTCCTGGTGTTCAGACTTCCCTGAAGTGGCCACGTTTGCACTGACGCTGCCGGTCCTGCACCCAGCCCAGCCCAGCCGTGTCTGTGGTGCAGACACGGTGACTGTGCCCCCAGCAGCACCCAGAGCCCAGGGCAGCTCATGGCAGCAGCTCTGGCCTGCAGCAGGCTGTGTGTGACACCACATCCCCACACATGCCTGTGAGCTGCTCCTGGAGCTGAGAAACCTGCATGATGTCTTCCCTTTGCCGTATTACCCTGCCTACATACCCTGCTCAGTACCAATTCCTGCCTCACAAGTTGTCCAGCACAACAAGCCAGGTCCCTCCTGCTCCTCTCTAACCCAGAGCATCGCTTATTTGGACCCACTCACAAGATGCTCCCACAGCGTGGGGCAGCGGGATGGCAGTGGAAGTTATCTCCCAGCAGCAGGAGAAAACCCAACAGCCTGTAGAGGTCGAGCCCCGGGTGCTTTACTGCTGCACCCTGAGCACAGCCGCCACCTGTAAGCCTGGAGCAGGTATGAGCACAGGGCTGGCGGTGGCAAGGGGACTGTCACGGGCTGGGAAGCAGCACCGGAGCTGTCATCCACCTGGCGGGGAGCGCGGACCGGGCGGCCCCTGCCATCGCCAAATGCTGGGCTGTGCTCGGGGCTCGGGAATCCTCCCGGCCCTGCGCGGCCCCTCATCACCGCATCCCCCGTCTGCTGCGTGACTCATCACCGACACAATAGGCGGCGGCACAAAGCGCCGCTCCCGCAGGTCCGCCCGAGTCCCCGCGCCGGGGCCGCCGCGGGAGAGGAGCCGGCGCCGCTGTCCTGCAGCCACGCGCGGGCGGCGGCCCCGCCGCGCCCGGCGCTGCCGCGCGGCCCCCGGGGCACGGATCGCCGCTCCCGGAGGGCCGGGGCAGCCGCACGGCCCGAGCGGCGCGGGGCGCGGGGGAGCGGGCGGGGGGCGGCTCCGCGCGGGCGGCACCGCGGGGCTCCCCCGGCCCCTCCCGGCGCCCCGGGCGGGTCCCGCAGCCCCCGGAGGGGCCGCGCGGGGCGGGGCCGCGCGCACGTGGTGGCGGGCGGGGCCGAGCGAGTGACGCGCCAGGCCCCGCCCTCCCGCCGGCCGGGGACACGCAGCGCGCGGGGCGGGGGCGGCGGCGCCCCCGGCGGGCGCGGGGCCCGGCCGGGGGCAGCCCCGCCCGCACGGAGGCCCCGCCGCGCTGTCCCCGAATCCCCCCCGTGCCCTGACACTGCCCCCAGCCCGTCCCGACTTTCCCCGGGCCGGATCCCGCCGGCAGCGCAAAGCCCGCGCCGGTGCCCCCCCCACGCCCGCCCCGATGCCAGTGCCCGTGTAACCCCGGCCGGCCGGGGCTGTCAGGCGCGGCCCCGTGAGGCGCGGGCGGACGGTCACTCACCACGTGCGGTCTGCTGCTGCTGCGCCTGCCACTCCAGGAACCGCGCCGCCTCCAGCAGCGTCTCGATGCTCATGGCGCGGGCCCGGCCGCCGCCGCTGCCGCCGCCGCCCGGAGCGCGGGCCCGCCCCGCCCGCGCCGCCCCGGGCTCGCCCCGCCGGCCGCAGCGCTGGCGACAAGATGGCGGGTGGCAACAGAAACACAACAGGCGGGCGCTGGCGCGGCCCCGCTACTACGCGGCGGGCGGCGCCAAGACGTGGAGTGGAGCGCGGGGCGCCGCCCGGACGGGACGGGGCGCGCCGGGACGCGGCGGCCGGCCCGGGCAGGGGACGCGCGGACGCGGCTCAGCAGCCCCGCCGATCGCGCGGGGCGGGGGCGGCCCGGGCCGGCCCCCGGGCGGGCGCAGGGCGCGAGACGCGGCGGCGGCCGGGCCGGTCCGGCGGCGACGCGATCCGGGCGCCGCGTTTTGCGCGCGGCGCTCCCCCCGCAGTGCGCTCGCGGCCCGGGGCGCGCTGTCAGCGCGCGCGGGCCAATGGGCGCGCAGCACAACACGCGTGCTGCCCTCCACATGGGCGCCCCGCGCCGCCGCGCGCCTTAAAGGGGCCGCGCCCGCCGCGCCCCGCGCACGTGCGGGCCCGGCGCCTCCGGCGGGGCTTCCCCGGGCACCCCCGGCCCGGGACCGACGGGATCGCCACGAACGCCCGGCCCGGGGCAGCGGCCGCTGTGCCATCCGGGCCCCGCCCGGCACCGGGTGCCCGCGGGATGGGCCGGGCCCGCTCTGCCCCCGCGGGGCTCCCAAGTTGTGCCCCATCCCTGCAGGAGCTTCCCCAGCTGTCCCGGGGCTCGGGCTGCGGGTGCGTGTGGCTCAGGGCTCTGGCGTGTCCCGCCCCGCAGCCGGCGGCGAGGCTGCACGGAAGGGAAATGCCGAACTCTTTTTATGGATAAAAGCAAGGAAAAGAGGGAGCCCGTTGGACAGGGGCTGGGAAAGGGCGCACGCAGTGCCTGCTTCCCGGGAAACAGCTCAACTGCGGCTGCCTACAGTTAACTTGAGCAACGTTTTCCTTTATACGGCTCCTTTGTCAGTAGCTTGCAAAACTAAACTGGACTTCAATTATCCACAAAGAAATTTTCCATTCTAAGTATCTACCTCTGATTGACTTCTGGTTTTTGGCTGGGAAAAGATATTGAAGTAAAGGGAAAATAAACTGGTTAGAAAAACCTCTCACAGAAGGAATGGGATTTAAAAAAAAAAAAAAAAAAAAAACCAAAAACCAAACAAACAAAAAAACAACCCACAAAAACCAACAGATTTTCATGTGAGAATTTCAATGTACCTATAAACATTAAGGAATTTACAAACCGAAAACTACCCTGAGGAACAGCCACGGAAGGGGGCAAGCCCAAATCCTTGTGAGGTGGGCTGTCCTGGTTTGTGGAGCTTGGGGCTGACTGTAAAGGTGCTTCTGTTTCACACCGCCCGTGCTGGGCGGTCAGGGCAATGTCTCGTCCCTGCTCAGCATGTGACTGGTGGCCTCATGTACTGCACGTTCACCTGATCCTCCCCTGCAGACGCAAGGAGTCATTTCCTCCTGGGCTTTACCATGAACTCATCCCTGTGTTATTGGAATTCCTCACAACAGTAATGAGGGCAGCGTCATCACACATGAGCAGAAGATGTAGGTAAAATTCAAATGTAGATGAAACCTGGCCAAAAGAACTCCCCTGGGGTCCCTTTGGGCAGGTGTAGCTCAGGGAGGGACAAGTTAATTTCTCATGGAACTTTTCAGCTGCTTTCCAATCATCTCTGCAAACCGCCTCACTGGCTCCTCCCAGCTCTAGCAATGAATGAAGGAGTTTTACCACCAGGAATGCCTTCCATCAGCCAGCCCAGTTCCCCAGAGCAGCTACCCGGGCTGCTGAGCTCAGCCTGTGTGACAGCACTGCTGAAAGTCACACAATGTACGTGGCCTTAGGGAGCTCAGGAAGAGCTGCTCCGGGGCTGACTGAACCTGACAGCTCCCAAGTTCTTCCCTTTATAGCCTGGACGTATTCAGGTGTATTTTGCGTGTGTTGTGTGTGACTGTGTGTGTCAGATGCAAAAACTGGGTTGTCTGATCCCAGCAGAGGAGCCAAGGACAGCCCAGCACCTGGCAAACACAGCTGGAGAGCACCAGAGAGCCCCGGTGGGACACCCACAGCTTGGGCTGGCTGTGCTGTGCTGTGCTGCAGGACTGTCAGTCTGCAGGGCTCAGACTGGTCAGCTGGCACCTCAAAAAGCCGGACATCCTGACAACAAGGTCTGTCAGAGGGGAGCACACAGCTGGGACAAAGCACTTTGCAGTCCAAGCTGCTGCTGTGGGCTGCAGACCAGATCTGTGTATGCAAGTGCAAAGTGCAGTGGCCACAGGTTCCATCTCCAACCAGCTCTCTCTGTAATCCCCCAAAGCATTCAGGTTTACAGTGCTCTTCTAGACAGGCTGGGTTTGAAGAAGGAATTGCCATTCTGCCATCAAACCTGCTGTACAAACTGCTTCTCATACCCCTCATGCCTGCAGTGCTACAGCCCAGCCCAGAGAGCTGCTGGCCCTGCACCCTGCAAGGGCTGCAGACTCTGAGGTTTTAGTGGGTGAGACAAAAAATCCCAAATAAGACAGCAAGTTGAGTCATTAGAGGAGGTTATGGAGTATGCAAGAGGCAGTGCTCTGACTGACTGAGGGTGCTTGACTGAACACAGCTTTTGAAAGAAAAGTGTTCAGGTGCCATAGTTTAGTCCTGTGCTGGGTTAATGCTTTAGCAGGAGGCAAAACATTCCTTCTTCTGCCTGCTCACATCTTTTGCAACACTAACCTCCAAGGAGAGTTGTTTGTTTGAAACCTTGAGCTCTGTGGGCTCTTGACTGCTAAGCTGGCTCCTAGCTTTGGCAGCTCACAGTAGAAATCAGTGTCATTAAACATTCATATCTGAGCAGTGTTTCCTGATTAAATTTATTTATTGCAAGTTTTTGGACCTGGCTGATAGAGCAGCTTGGATACACATCTAGAATCCATTAACTGTATACTCATCTACCTCTGGAGGGCTTTATTGGAAGGGTTTTCGCTGAATCATTTGACACTCTTACTGGGGACAGGGACAAACCAGAACACTTACATTATCTGGGTTGACTTTGTGAACACTTTAAGGAGAGTGTTTAAAAATTTCCATATGTGTTAGAAGTACCAAGAAGTCCAATTTCTACCCCATTATGCTCCACTTCTTGTGGGAAGAAGGCACTGGGCTAGCTCCACAACCCTGCCAGACACAGACCTCAGGGGCTTGGGGCCCCAAGGGGCAGAGTGGCTTGGCCTGAAGTCAGAGCTGTCCTTCCCGTCAGGCTGCCCAGCCTCGGGGGCTCTGCTGGTCCTCCTCACCTGGGCTGCTCCTGACAACGACCCATGGACAGGAATCTCTTCCCAAGAAGAGAAGGCTCCTGTGGCTCCTGAGCAGGTGGCACTGCTGGAGCTGCCACAGCGGGGACAGGGCCGCTTCAGTTTCCATCTGTGGTTTTAAAACTTTCAGTCAAATCCTTTGAGTGATTTTTCTTTTCATCTTCTCTAAATACTAGATGTAACTTAGGAGAATTTAGACCTTTGTTCTCCTTATAAGCATATATAGTTTCTAAGGAAAGCCTTTTAACCTGTTTTGAGGGAATGCCCAGGGCACTTTATCTTCTTATCTGTGCATTATTTCCTGTTTAGTCAGTCCTTTAGAACACGTTGGATGATACTCAGATGGCACAGATATTGATCTCTAGTGTGTTGTGGCTGGAGTTGGGCCTGAAGGAAATCACTCCAAAGCATTCTGAGTGGTGAATTTGGATAATACCTTAATCATAAAGCTGGGCTGTTGTAAATGCCTTTCTTTGTTTTGAGAGTTATTGATGGCATTATATAAAGTTTGAATGGGCTTAGATTTATTTAAATAAAATGATGATGATACAAATATATAGATAGTACAGGAAAAAGCAGCAGTGTTTATGGGGTTCATCATCTTTCCTTATATCCACCCTTCTCCTCCCCACAAAACAGACAAGATTTGAAAGGAGATGAAACATTTCCATTTGAGGATGACACTGTCTTACAATGGCACAAGGCTCACCTAACAAATACCCTACACATATCCTATGCTAGGGATGTGATGGATGTTAAAGACACCCACTTCAGCTGTGCAGACGTGGAAGAATAACTGCAATAGTGCTGGAGATCTGACAATCTCCTTCCTGCTCTTCTGCTTGTTTCCTTTCCAGCTGTGCAGCAAACAGTTTTTCTGTGCTCAAACCACCCTCTGGATTTCTGCATCCCTTGACCAGCAGTGAGTTTAGCTTCCTGGCAGTATTCATCTCTGTGACTTTCCCCCCAGCTCAGAAATGATTCTCATTAATTTCCTGTCTTTTCTGAGATCACACGACCCCTGTGAGCCAGGGCATCACCCCCAGCGCTGGTGGCTGTGCAGGGACTGAGCTCTGTGTTTGCACCCTGGGTTGAAAACTCTCAGTGTCCATCTGCCCCAGCTGGGCTCCACAACTCAGCTTCCAGCACATGGGAATTCTGCTCTTCCCTCACTCTGAATAAGCAACTTTTCAGTTCAGGCATCTGAATAATCTGTCTGGAGTGTCACTGGAATATGTGACTGCCTAAAGTTTTATCTCCTGCTTAAATACTTTGTTGCTCAGGGCCTAAATTACAACTGAACATAAATGATTAAATGAGTGTTAATTCTCCCTTTTCAGGCTTCACACCAAATAAGAAATCCCCCCAACTGTGCTCACATGAAAGCAGGAGTTTATCTCAATATTTTCATTTTGAAATTCAAGCACTGAACGCAGAAAACCCCACAAGGGTGAAAATAATTAGTGCTGTTTATTACTGAACCATTCTGACTTTCTCTGTAATCCTTTTATTTAGGGTTTTAACGATGAATAAATTCTTATTGTAAATATTTAATCATGGAGAGTGGTTAAGCAGGACATGTGTGATGAACAGGCCTCACACAGATCTGCTGATATGGCTGAAAACTCGCCCATTCCTCCCACAGCAGCACCTGCCATCCCCCCTGGGGCAGCGGGGACACCGGGTTCACGGGGTCTCAGACACTCCCCAGGTTCCTCCTGGTTTTACACAGTAATCCCCATACTGGTCCAGGAACTTCAGCACGATTTAAGGACAGTTTATTTTATGCCAACAATATGTAATTCATAATATTTCTACTATAACAGCACTCTCTGCTACAGATGAGCTCAGGGGAAGACCCAAACTGCTGTTGTGCTCCCGGGGCTCACACCTGGGGCTGGCTTTTCCTGGCGTGCTGCTGCACCCCGTGGTCTTCACTTGTGCAATCCGGGCAAGGTCAGGTCTGAGCTCCAGATGGGGCCGATGTGGAAACACGGGGCAGTTTCAGCTGCACGGGGCTCTCAGCAGGTAAGAACCTGACCTCGTGTGGTTTGCAACGGCGCAGGGAAGCTCTTTGCAGGAGGCATGGGCTGCACGCAGCTGCAGAACGTGCTGCTGAACTGCTGAGGAACAGGGGGAGGGAAGGTCCGTCCAAAGTCCATAGGCTAAAGGCTGAGGTCTCCCAGCTCTAGGGCAATGGCTGATGGAGTCACAAACACTGAACACATCACCACAGTGCTGCAAAAAAGGTCTGTGACTAAAATACCTGCTTGGAATGATAAAATTTAACCTACAGAATGCACAGTGAAACAATTCTTCTTCCCTGAGAACTGTAATGGCCACTGCGTGGCTTGCAGTCACCTTTTGACTGCATTAAAAGCCTGCCAAGTGATGCACCCTGGAGAGGACAGCTACCGAGAGATTTTGACCCGACCGTGTTCTTCTGCATAAATGAACCGCCGCGACAGCGCTGGGTGCGCTGAGACCCCCGGGGCAGGGCATGAGACCCCTGGTGCAGCGCTGGATGCACTCGGGACAGGGCTGGGAGAACCCAGGGCAGCGCTGACACCCCCGGAGCAGCGCTGACACCCCCGGAGCAGCGCTGACACCTCCGGAGCAGCGCTGACACCCCCGGAGCAGCGCTGGGCTCCCGGAGCAGAGCTGACACCCCCGGAGCAGCGCTGACACCCCCGGAGCAGCGCTGGGCTCCCGGAGCAGAGCTGACACCCCCGGAGCAGCGCTGACACCCCCGGAGCAGCGCTGACACCCCCGGAGCAGCGCTGATACCCCCGGAGCAGAGCTGACACCCCCGGAGCAGCGCTGATACCCCCGGAGCAGCGCTGACACCCCCGGAGCAGCGCTGGGCTCCCGTTCCCGAGCCGTGTCCGGGGCTGCCGCTCTCCGGCTCCGGGACCGAGCCCGCGGCCGCCTGGCACTCCCGGGAGCCGCCGGCAGAGGGAGCCCCGCGCAGCCACATCCCGGCAGCGATCCCGCAGCGATCCCGGCAGCGATCCCGCAGCGATCCCGCAGCGATCCCGGCAGCGATCCCGCAGCGATCCCGCAGCGATCCCGCAGCGATCCCGGCAGCGATCCCGCACCGGTTCTCCGGCAGCGATCCCGCAGCGATCCCGCAGCGATCCCGCAGCGATCCCGCAGCGATCCCGCACCGGTTCTCCGGCAGCGATCCCGCAGCGATCCCGCAGCGATCCCGGCAGAGATCCCGGCAGCGATCCCGCAGCGATCCCGCAGCGATCCCGCAGCGATCCCGGCAGCGATCCCGCACCGGTTCTCCGGCAGCGATCCCGGCAGCGATCCCGCAGCGATCCCGCACCGGTTCTCCGGCAGCGATCCCGCAGCGATCCCGGCAGCGATCCCGCAGCGATCCCGGCAGAGATCCCGGCAGCGATCCCGCAGCGATCCCGCAGCGATCCCGCCAGCGATCCCGCACCGGCCCCGGCAGCGATCCCGCCAGCGATCCCGCACCAGCCCTGGCAGCGATCCCGGCAGCGATCCCGCACCAGTTCCCGAGGGTCAACCCTCTGATGGATGGGAGCTGGTGTGTGTAAGGGAGATTATTACAGGGCTGCTGAAAGCAATCGGACCCGTCCGGAGCAGCGTTCGGCAGCCCTCAGGCTGCTCTCCAGGGAGGCTCTGACCTCCGAGGGACGCAGGAACTGGGCTACAGAAAATAGGAGGAAAAATATTTACTGCACCCTGCAAGTTCATTTAAATTGAGGACTCAGCAAAGGAACTCTTAATAGACCTTTCTTGCCTTCGATGACTTAACCAAAGCTGATCCAGTGCAAGGAGAAAATTGACACATTCTGCTCTGTTTGGTATAGTCAGTAAAGATGCAGAATATTAAAAATAAAATGAAGTTGTTAGAAAAATTACAAACCTGTCATCAATGTCTGAACATGGCTTAAACCCACACAGGAGTGTATTAAGCTCTTCAGAGACAGTCTCCACACAAGGACAGTGCAAACACCAGCTAAATTCTGTGCCAACATCCACTTTTATTTTTAAGTGTATTCTACAATATACATGTGAAAAATAGAAGTGCTTGAATGGCACAAGCCAATTCAATTTGATAAAAGGTCTGGAAAAGGGGTTTATTTAGATTTATGATAAACAGCTTCATGGTTCATAAAAAGACAACTTTCCTTTTGCTGTTTCTGTGTACTCATGTCTGTATCAAACAACTGGATATCATAATATATAGCCATGTTAAAATGGAATGATAATAAAAGCGCCTTATGTTTTAAAGAACAGTAGCTCTAAAAATCATGCTTTGTGTTTGCAGTGGGATAACACTCCTGGATACTTTAAAATACAACCTCAGTAACAAAATTATGTTAGAAATGACCTGCCTTTTTTAAAGCAGGTACTAAAAAGTAAGAGTTGATAGTATGGCTGTATCCTACCACAGTCATCTGCATTTGCTCTGGAAAGGGCCAAGACCATCACAGCCACAGTCTGGTTTAGGAGGCAACGTACACATAAATTATTCAGCACTCTCAAATCTAAAAATCAATGCTGTATGCTGCGTAATCCAGCTTAATGTAACAGCCAGAAAACCCATTTATGAGCAATTTTAGAATAGGTTTTCCCACAAAACCTCAAGGTTGCAACAGGGAACAAGAGGTGGGAGGCTCTGCCTGTCCATGTTACGCACAGGTACCCACGTGCCATTCTGCAGGTGACAGTGGAGAGCTGCCTGCACCCTGACCTCCCCTCGCAGGGTAATTAACAGGGAGCTCTACATCAAACGGTGACAAAGCTTTTACACTGTTCTTACTCCCTGGAGTAGCAGCACTGTTGCAGCTGGAGCCCTCACACACGTCTGAGTCGTTCAGAGGGCTGGGGGCTGCACCTCCACGACCCCTGTACATCACAGCTGTGCACAAACAGAGACCAACAGTAAATTCATTTACATTCCCTCCAGCACCACGCACACTATCAGGCCTTCAATAATTAATACTCTAGCTTATGATGTACCTTTCACCCCAGGATCTCAAAGCACTCCACAGTGTGTGGGGATGGATTTTTATTTTGCTGGAGTAAATAGGGTAGAGAAAGATTAACTGATTGACCAAGGTCATGCTGCGTTAACGTTTTATTTCTGCTCTAGCATTTAACTGGATAGCTGCTGTGACCTTGGAAAGCTGGAAGAAAACTGCACTTTAAAGCTAACAATGTAAGGATAATCTCCCCTAAAGTGTACCATATGTTTGTGATTAGGCAAAAGAAAAAGCATCACAAGAATTGCTGGTCGTGCAAGTTGTTTGCAGTGTTCTCTAGGGTGTAATAGCTGGGAATTTCAGTGCAGCCTGAGAGAAGTGGATGCAAAGCTCCCCTCCATTTCAAGGAAAAATGGTTGCTCAGCATCCTTGGGCTCTGCTGGAAAATCGAGCTTGGTTACCCAGGAAAGTTTCTCAATTAGCAAAGCTGAGGTGACGAGATGCTCAGGAACCCACACGTTCTGCTGTGCCTGGCTCCACGCTCTGCACACGCGTCCACTCCTCCCACTGAGCCATGCTCTGGCCAGCTCTGATTCCCCCTGCAAGAACTAACCTCAGCAACACCTCCTTTGGGCCTCTCTGGCAATTTTATCCCATCAGTGCTCACAAGCTCACCGAGGGTGTGTGCTCTGGGCTACCCCATGGCACAGGCACATGCTGGGAGTCACCACACAGCTCCTGCACAGCTCTGTGCTGCCACCAGCACCAGCCTGACTGTCCCAGGGTTCCAGCTGGGCTGTCGTCCTCTTGTAAAGAAGAGAAACTTAACACATTGCCAATGTATTCTCAAGGGGATGAGGATGTTCGTCACATTCGACTGTCTTTTCTTGTAGCCCTGAATTCATGCTGGGAAGCCACACCAGTCACAAACCCTGACTAGAAGCCCTCAGACAAGAGCTCTGGGCTGCAGGAAAGGAGCCACTTGACTTGGCACAGAAAGAAAACAATCCTTTTTCTTCACGGCTCCCCCAGAAGTGAGTCAGTAGGCCTGACGAACAGAAAACACAAGTTGCCATAGAAACTCGCATGCCTTCCACCAGGCGGAGAAACAAATGTAGGCCAATATTTCTGCTTAGCTGGCTCCTGCTCCGGCTGCTCCTGCCTGCTGCAGCCCAGGGCTCCACCAGCAACTTGCAGTTATTTTGCCCCCAACTGCGGCAGAGCCTTTCCCCACCACCTCGGGAATGCACACGCGGCCACGTGGGCACACACGGGGACAGGGACAGGGACAGGGACAGGGACAGGGACAGGGACAGGGACAGGGACAGGGACAGGGACTGGGACAGCCCCGCCGCTGTGCCAGCACCAGGCTGTGCTCGGGGGACCCCAAACGAGGAGCCCACTGACCACAGCAGCAATGGGAAGAGCCCTGGCACAGCAGCCCAAGCCCACCCCGAGCAGCATCTTTCCTGATGCCTGGCAGGGAGGGCTGGAGGAAGAGTGCCTTTGAAATGGAATGTTTGTGCTGGATTATTCCAGCCACCTTTGATTTAAATAAATTCCTGTTTCTCATCTGTAAAAAGGTGAGCCCTCAGCAGGGTGCAGAGGCATGCAGGTCACCCATGTGTGCAGAGCCCTCTGGGATGCTTCAAGAGCAGCGGTTACGTGCCATGTGCAATCTCTACTGAACCAGCCTTGGCTTTATTGTGTTCCCTCATCACATCCTATTCTTGGGCTTCACTTTTAATTGTACCACAGGGCAAGTTGCTTTCCTTCTTCCCTTGCTTCTTTGCTTTTTGGATTACATTTTTTGTAGATTGCCCAGTGGCCTCCTGGATATTCAGTGGGCTGTTCCATTGTAACAGGAGTGTAAATAAAAACAATCTAACACAAGGATGAAAGTCTACTTTCACCCTTTTTTTACTGTAATTTTTTGTGACTCTCTACTAAGGAAAAAAACCCCTCTAAACACAACAGACCTTTGAAACTGCGCTTGGGCACAGGCTAGTGTAAACCCAGCACCCAGCTTTGCCCACTGGGTAGAATCCTCTGTGGGTTCTTGGAGCCCAGGATAGCACAGCCATGAGATGACAGACATCTGGGCCCACGCCAGCCCTGTGCCCTGTGCCAAGCACTGGGTCCAGCAGGGGCAAAGGGATGTGACCAAAAGGATGGAGAAAGCCTCTTCCTCCAGAGTAGAGCCCATAACCCAGACACCAGCACAGAGAGGATATTTGTCTGTTCAGCTCAATGGTCTCCAGAAAATGTACAATCAGGTTTAATAATTTAATGATTTAAACAAGCTGCCTGTGGTTAATGAACGGGCTCAGGATCTTGACAGCTGGAGAGACAGGTGGTGGCTGGTAACACCTCTCTTCTGAAAGGGCTTTTGGTTTGAGGGCAGAAGGAAACATCTCAGTTTGTAAGTGATCTATGTTGTTTGGGTAGTGATGTGACTGTTTGGTTTAATGTAATTTCAAATTTCTCCAGGTAAAGAGAGTTTAATGCAATTATCTACTGATTGTGATTGAAGACATACCCATAACACCCAAATTCCTAACAGGAAAAGGTTTCTTTTTGCTGTAAAATATTGAGTGAAAGAAAAATAAAGAACTAATGGAACAGTTTTACTCTTTAAAAAATGGCAAAAGAGAACCGTCCAGCCATACTTCTCCCTGGCTGTTGGACTCCAGCAGCCCCCCATGCCCAGCATCCCCTCATACCCAGGCAGCCCCATCAGAGCTGCCAGGAGTTCTGCAGACCTCCAGAGGGCATGAGGAACCTGCTTCCAGAGTGACACCTGGCTTTATTCTGCTGTGGCCTTGGGAAAGGGGCTCCACACCCTCCTCTGTTTACCCTGACACCTCTTGTTTGAGGCTGTTTGGTTTTTTCTACCTTGAAAGCCTGTTTTCCATGACAAGATCTGCCTGTTTCAGTGGTGACACTAATGTCCCCCCTGGTTTTTAATAGTTACTGCAATATAGCTAGCTAATAATCACTGGGTTTATTTTAGATACCTGCTTTGGGAGAGTCAGTAAAACTTCTTTTTCAGCTAAAAATCACTTCATGGGTTTAACGAAAGTAGAACAAAATTCAGGAGAAACTTTGAGATGTTTTCACAGGGGAAGTGAGAGTCTAATTCTGTGGCTGCCACTGCTGGATTCAGTATGTGGGGCACTTCCCGCTGGGAAGGAATGAGCAAGATAGTGTAGAGTTAAAAAAATAAAAGTTCTAAACTTAGTAGAAAATGAGAACTTGAGACTGTGCTAAAAGTCAACAATAATTTCTAGAAAGGTGAATTTCAAAAATTTGCAAACACCAAATCTAACTGCAAACAGGATCACTCGGTGAGCTGCTGCCCCTGCTCACGTCAAGGGGCAACCCACAACTCCTTCAGTCCCTTGGGTGTTGGCTGAAGCCATGCTGACACACACACAGCCTTAGGAGTGGAATTTGCCCTTTGGAAAGTATCCAAAAATCTTTAAAAATATGTAAATCATACAACTGAAAAATCCCTCATCCAGAAGGAAAGCAAACCCTTCTCCTTGCGGATCTCAAATGCAGGAGGAAGGCGATCCCTGGGAGCACCGGCTCCAGCTGAGCACAGCGGGACTGCCACCCTGAGGGCAGGGGCAGCGCTAAAGCCACGGCTGCGCCCGCTCCCGAAGCTGAGGCAGACCTGCGTGGTCTCACTGCTTCCCACTACGGCCCAAAACCAAAGAAGTTTAAGGTAAGAAGTGAGCATCCTCTCTCCATCTCTCTGCTTACAGCAATGTATTGCTTCTCACTGAAATAACTTATGAAGTTCAAAGATCTATGTTTCACTAGAAGATTTCAGTTTTTGTAAGAGCAGATGTAGAAAGTACCAGCATTCACACACTGGATTTGTGCCTACATTGAAAGAACAGTATAAAAGAACCACAGACGAAATTTTCTGTTCAGGAATAAGTAGCAGGTAACCAACTTCCCAATATGTTGAATTTAAATGTTTCTCTCCATACTCAAGTTACCAGAGCTCCCTTGTACAGAGCTTTACACGTTGAAAGGAAAGGAGTTAATTGGTGAGTGATCAAAGATTTCTGCCTGGTAATTTACAATCATTCCAGGGCAGGATTCCTGTGGAGAGGAAAAGCAGACATCAGTAGGATGCTAAATGATGAAAGGCTCCTATGGAGGTAGTTATATATTCACCCAAATCTCCTGTAAAAATGCAGCAATCTCCTAAGAATTATAAATCTGCTTTTCTGCAGAGGAGCCCCAGGATCAGCACTGTACATCCTCTGTACCACAAAAATGGAGAGTAACAAAGACTTCTCCCTCCTTTCTACACTTCCAATGCCAGCCATCGTGTCTCCCCTCTTTTCCATGCCTGGGTTTTCAAGCCCCTCTGCCTGCCAGTACCAGGTGAGTGATTTCAATAGCACGAGTTGCATGAGTGAAACTACTTGCTTATAGCAACCTGCAAAGAATCACCCCCCAAGCCCACCACCACCATCAGAGCCCTCCCAGCCCTAGACACACACTGCCATGGTCACCAGCCTCCACAAGGATAGAAACTGCTCCTTGGAAAGTACTTGGTGATTTTAATCCTGCAGATGCACATCACTCACCACAGTTAATTTTAAACAGTAACAAAACTAATGAAGATTGGTGATTAACCTAAATTCTTCACACTTGAAGAATCAGATAAGCAGTGCAGATATCAGTGTCCCTTGCTGGAAGGTGAATTCCCCCCCAGCCAGGCTGGCTGCTGCTCCCACATCGAATGGAGGGAGAGAAGGGGAGGCTGCCGCCAGCAGCTGGTGAGCTGCGGGATTCGGGGGGTGTCCCTGGGCACTTCCCCAGGCCTGACCCCAAGGCTGAGCTTCTACATCCCTTTCCACTTGGGACACACAGTGATAGACGGCACCTTCGCAGCTCTAGCTGTGCCTCCACATGTACATCTGTAGGTCAGCAGCTGCTGCCCTGGCTGAGCGCTGTGAGCTGGGTCACAGCCCGCGGTGGGACGGAACCCACTTGGCTCCGCTGGTGCGACCAAGGGCTGTGCACAGAGCCACCTCTGCTCGTGGTGTCACGGCGTCACCCCGAGCAGCCCCGGGCCGAACGATGCTGGTCTCCAAACACTCGCACAGCCTCTGCCAGGTCCGAGCCCAGGTCTGCCCGCAGCCCCCGAGCAGGCAGGCACGGGGCTGTCCCTCCTCCCGGTGCCCCACACAGAGAGCCGCCCGTGCTCAGAGCCCCGAGCATCCCACACCTGGGTTTTCCTGCATCGCCCCCCTGCACGGCCAGGCTCTGCTCTCTATTCCCACACCATGCTGAAAGCAGATGTCTCGTCTGCTGCACGTCTGCTGGATTTAACTGTCCGTGTTCTGTGTACCAAATCGTCTTAACACTATTAAGAATTGAAAAGAAATGTTTTATACTACTAAAGGTGTGCTGTGATAGTAATTTCAATTGGTTTTAATAACCCTTGATAATTTTTTCTCCCGCTTTCTCCCAATTTGAAAGCTCAATTAATTTTGAGCTACAACTCTGTCTATCATTTCAACCACATGTGGCAGAGTGAGAACTCATGCGAGATAATGGTTAATTTTTGGTATCTTCTGCTGCCTAATGACAGGTGTGCTGTCCTAAATAATTAGCTTTCAAAAAGGGATCCCCTTAACCCTTCTCTGAAACTGGGTAGTGATCTCGGTTTTACTTCATTAAGCTTTTGACAGCTCAATGTACTCACATCTGTTACTGTTTGGTAGTTTGATTCCAAGAACACAAATCGCTTCAAGAACTGGCAACAAATTCATTCAGGCTCATGATGCAGATCAAAATCCATCTGTTTACTAATCAAAAGCCATATTTTAATCGTAGTGCAGCAGTAGTGTCAGCAATATCCCGACTTAGACCTTCTCTCTGCCTTAAACATGATAGGTAGAACTCTTCCTGTAAGTTGCATTTATTTGAATTGGATGTTTAAATGCATCCAAGGATTCTGGAGTCTGATATTCCAGCCCTTGCCTACAGGATTTGATCAGTCTGCTTGCCCTAAACAATCTTATCAGACATTTTGTACCTACAGGCTGAACCTGAAAGTCTGTTACATCAGTCACTTCTGCTATGATTCTAAATTAGAACAAGAGAGGAAAACAATGTGATGAATCAAATTTTAACTTGAGTTTCCAATTATTTGTTTTATGAACTGAAATCCTTTGCCTGCCCCAGCCATGATAAAGCTGACTAATGCCTATGAAAGTCGACCTGTGCTCAGGTGTTTAGGAGGGATTAACTGAGGGCTGCAGCTTCGTTCCCAAAACTTGGAGAAGAACCATGCTATATCTGGCCAAACCCCACAGCTCCAGCAACATGCCATCATCACAGCCTTGGCTGTGCCATGGGCTGGGCCTGGCCCTTGGCAAGGGAGCAGTTGCCTTGGACTCTCCTCAGGTGCAGAACAGTCCTGCCGAGTGGAGATGGGCGTGGGAGGTGCCCTCGGGAGAAACACGGCCCTACTGGGAAAGGCCAGGGGCCAGGCAGGGCTGCCAGCTCTGCCCTCACACGGGGAACAGAGTGCAGATCAACCACTGAGTGTTTCGGTGAGCAAATCTCTTCACTGAGCCCTTGCACGTGGTGGTGCTGGCTGCAGTTCTGCTAAAGCCACTCTAGAGCTCTCTGGGTGCGATGAATTGCAGCAGTGAAGCCACCAGTGAATTCCTGACCCAGTGAAAATCCAATAAGTTTTGATGCTAATTATAGATTTCACCCATTATTTTCTCTACTATATGGTAAGTCAGTGAGATCCCAGTTTATTCCTACCTGGAAAGAAATGCCTAAGGGATTTTACAAACTGGTTAACCCATGACCACTACATTAAGGCTCCAAAACAAATGTAGCACATTTGCTCAGGGATGACAGATTAATAAATTGTTCCACCTCATTATCCCTGTAATTCCTGGTGGCATCGCTTGGAGGAGGTCTGGCAAATGACATCAGCCAAAGGTCAGTGCTCCTTTTTCCAAACAAGATTATAAACCTTAATACAAACATAAATGATTCAGTGGATTATGAAAAGGCAGTAGAAGCCCAGGTCAGGTTCAAACCATACTAGCCAGTGTCAGGACAGAGCCCATGCTGTGGAGCCCTGTGCTGGGCACAGGGAGTGGCAGCTGAAGCAGGTGTGACCACGTCTCTGACTCCTCTTGCTGCTGCCTGTCCCTGCCGTGCTGGTGCTGCCCCACGCCCCGGCAGCTCCAGGCTGGGGGCCGGGGTGCAGGTGCTGCTCCTGGGCTGCCCCAGAGCCTCCACACCAACAGGCTGGTTCCCCAGTCCTTCCTCTGGCTGCAACATCAATTCAAAATATTAGAGAGGATGAACAGGAGCTTAGATAGAGTTCTGCAATTCCAAAGCCATGAATCAGGATGAGGACTCTCTGGAGCCAAGCTTTAAAGTAGTGCCTCATTTTAAGCTTCTGTGCTTTGCAATGTCCCTAATAATCTTCAAGCCTGCAGGGTCAGATTTGCGAGTTTCTGTCAACAACTGCAAAAATGAATAGAATATTTAAAGTAACAAAACTCATGCCTTCAGGAGTGAAGGAAAAGGTGAATATCATGGAAGCTGTGATAAAATTATGAGACTGGAAGCTATGGAATACAATTTTTAATATGCAAAGATAAGACCAGATACAAACATGCAGAGGTTTACATATTGATTAGTCTTGGCAGGGAAGCTCATAAAACCAGAAGGAAATAGGTAAGTTGTGGCTCAAAATAATTCCTCTTGATGGTGACAGTCATGCATTTTCTATGTAAACATGTGTAAACTTAGTGGATAATGTGTAGATTAGGGAAGGCTGGAGAAAACTACATCACTGAGCAAAAATACTCCTTTTAGGAATTGCTTCTACATATGTGGAAATAGGTGAAGGTCTGCTAAACTGTAGAGTGGACAATTTGAAAATGATTGTGAAGAGAGCTGAGTGCCACAGCGTGAACAGAGCAGTGCAGCCAGATCCTGAGCAGCACATGGGCTTTCAGGCCAGCATTATGCATGGAACTACAAAAGCTTTTTGGTTTCACTGGAACAAATAAAAAACATATAACCACACAAGTCAAGACTGCCTTATGTGCTAAGCCTGACAAGGAGCACAAAACAAACCAGCCAAAAACAGTGTGTGAGGAATTCCCCTTATCAAGGGAAACCATATTGGTGAAGTGGGGCAGAGGTCTAGGGTGCTCCAACGTGTATAAAAAAGAAGGAAATATGAAAAAGGAGAGCTTATTTAGATAAAAAAATCACTGCAAAGTCCCTGTCAGGATATAAACCAAAGCTGTTCCTTGTCATGCACACATTGAGATCTGTGAACTCAGACAGCTGAGGCAGGAGCTTTGCTCTCCCAGTGTCCCAACAGAGTTTGGGTACAGGGAATCTGGTCCTGGCTGTATGGGCAGCACTGCTCATGGATGGAACTGCCAGGGTGACTGCAGCAGCCTATTACCCACTTACAGTCTGCTTTGCTACTACAGAATGGATGAGGTAGATAAAAAATTAAAAGTTCCTGTGAGTAAAGACGCCAAGCAGAAACAAACATGAATTTTGTTTGGCAGCAAACGGCAAACACTCTGTCACTAAAGCACCTGGCATTTAAAATGTTGATGTTTGTATCCTTCTCTCTGAATATTTTAAGCAGGAAGAACTGCTCTGGAGAAAGGATTACAGTAGGGAAGGAACTATAACCATCAACCTCAGCCATGTTAGAGATTAATTCATAATGTCACTTCACTGAAAAATTACTCGTATTTCACCTCTCTTTTTCCAAAGGTCTTTAATTCTCCCTCTGCAAAACAATGTTATTTTTGCTGTTCAATTACATTTCAACCATTCAATCAGACTCAGCTCTATAGAAATGTATGGATCCTTGTTTCAGATTCCCTTGCTCAGCTTTTACTTCATGAAGAGAAGAGCTGTGTGCCAAGGTCACAGCTGATTAATCCTGACCCGTGAACCTTGAAGAATAAAGTCTTACTATAAATGTATTATTCTACATAGTAAAAGCAAATGTACTCTGTATCCATGACAAATAATGAACTCATTTTTTCTGGCTTTACTTTTTAGTTGCCAGTTAAGCATTTAAATACAAGATCTGTTAATTCCTTTGATAAATTATGTGCTTACAAAAAGAGTGAAATCCTTTGGCCTTTGAGCAGGTGTGATGAAGGTGTCTTCTCATCAGGTATTTCGAGAAAGGATGCTTTGCCAGTGCTTGTGGGTGCTTGGGAAGGAGCTGCCACAGCCACACTGCACCCCCATGACACGGACAGTGCTTACAAGTGTATGTGTTTAAGGCACCCAGTAATACTGTGACAATATTTCTGTATTGCTGGTACTATGAATATTTTAATGTATATTTCTGGTATATTTGTTAGAAATTGGGCCACAAGGCAGAGGCAAGTGGAGTTATTTTAAAATAAAAATGTTTGCTAAATGGATACTGGTATGCAAATTCAATTAGACAATAAAAACAAATAAATACAACAAAAACTTTGAGGGGAAAACCAACAAAAAAGATAACATCTACATTCAGGTCAGCCTTACAAAGCACATTTCTCACTGTGTGTGTAGTTCACTGACAGGCTCTTAGAAGAAAATGAAGTACAGTGCAGAACAAGCCTCATAGCACAGGCACTTTTACGTTAATCAGGAAACAGCAAAGTCAAAACAAATTTACCAAGCATTTCTTGTTACTGCAACCAGGACGTCTCCATTTGCGACAATGAAATTAGCTGTGCTCAATGGACACTGTGGAATCATTTCCACAGTACATTAGGGCAGGCTCACGTGGGTTTTTGCAGCAGGTGATTCCGTATTGCTCACAGATCTGAGGCCCCATGCAAGCAAAAACATGATAAATCTATTTTTATCTTTAATCATTCATTTGGAAGCACTGACAGGCACATTAGGGACTCCTGTCTAAAATTAGTTCTGTTCATTCTGGAAGCAACCATTTATTCTATCAAGCTATTTGTACACTTAATGTCAGAAGACTTTTGGGAGCCGTTCCTGGTTTTGTGTGAGTTTTCTCTGAAACACCCGAGTTTGTTCCTGGAACGTGGCATTGCTGTTGTAATTACCATCCTAAAGCTCTATGAATTGTATGTCATTAAGATCTCTGTTAACTGTCAGACCACAAACAAAACACAAATGTCTCTTTGGAAGCTGAGCAGAGGAGAGGAAGACGGCTGCAGTTTGCCATCAGGAGGGGTGCAGCAGCCATTCCAAAGAGCAGTGGATGATCCTCCACCTGTGACATGCCCACGGCCCTGGGGTCTGACTGTGCAATGGTGGCTCCAGGGGCTGCCTTTGGGACCAAGGCCAGTAGCAAATAACATCTAAGTAATGAACAAATGTTCTGATCTGCATTCACATACTCTGATCAGATGCTTTAGGGGCACAGAGAAACCCCAGCCTGTTTAGGACACTGCATTACCAGTTCCAGTCACTTTTTCTGTTTGTTTTTTCTTCTTCTAAAGGCTTTGGAGGACTCAGGAGCACATGAAACAATATTCCACCTCTTATACGAGTACTGCTGCTGCAGCCCTGCTTGTTCCCCAGTGCCCAGGTAGCTCTCAGAACAGCCATCAGCTTTGCTCATGCCTGAAGTGCTTACATACTCAGTGAGACTTGTCACAGAGATAAAAGAAGGTTTTAAAACCAGGAGTCAATCTATGCCTGAAGCCACCACCACCACCACAGAACTCACAACAATCCCTCTTGTAGACACTGTAGCTCTTCCCAAGAGAACAAGTGGGAAGGTGGGATGGGTTTGGCTGTAACACAAGTCTTGAGAATGGCATATTCCATACTCACTCTGAAGTCCATGGGATCTAAGTCACCGTGGCTGATCCCTTCGGCCGCTCCCCTCGCAGCGATTGTTCCCGTGGTTGGGTCGCTCAGCCACTGGATGTCACTGTTAGTCTGAGCACAAACAAAGGCAAACGGCATTTGTTTGGCACTAAAAAATGTTTAGAGGTATGAAATGATGTCTTTAAACATCATCGGGATGAAACCGAGTGCACTGCAGTGGACGGATCATCTCTTTAGATGCTGAAAGCATTTGCTCAGGTCTCACGCTTGTGACAAGTTAATAGTGTAAGAAGCGCCCGATTTAATAAGGGTTCTTTTCTCTCTTTTGGTGACTCATTTATGAAGCTGATAGCAACTCATGTGTTCCCAGTTCCACTGGTCTCCTGGCAGTAGATTCGTGTCCTGAGGCACTCGGTGATCCCCAGGCAGAAGCGGCGCGCAGAGCCCGGCTCCTGCCCGGCGCCCCCGGGCCAGCCCTGGCCGCGCTCTCCCGGGATGAAGAGCCCGTCCCGGCTCCCTGTCTCCCTCACACGGCCAGCCCGGCAAAGCGTTCCAGAGTCAGCTCCCTCAAGCACAGACAGTCACCCCGAGAGCTGCATTTTCAAGTCTGGTTCTCTCTGTTTAAACTGTTCAGAGTCCTAGTGACACAAAACATTCAAAACAGGAGCTATCACGATACCCTCTTGAGTTAGGAGAGGAGAAAGGGAAACTTTTACTGTTTTTCTCCTAAAATCTTCCAGTATCAAATAACAAAGAACCAAAAGTTAAGATAGTCTCATGTTCTGCTTTGTAGGGTTAAAGCTAGAAGAGCCATTTCTCCAAAGGGTTCGAAAAATGCTCTGGCCAAGTGACTACAGGGTGTGAGCACAGCCTGCCAGAAGGAACATAACATCAGGGGACAAGGTAATGGAGATTCCATCCTTGGAGAAGGCAAAGAGTGTAAAATGAACATGGGAAATCCAGAAAATAATAGTAATAAAAGCAATAATGATAATAAATAATCTAACTCTAGATTATTTATAGATTATCTAAGCTCTGCCAAGGAGCTGAGTGCTCCTGGTGCTGCAGGAAAGCCTCAGCACCCAGGAAAGCCTCCCAGCAGCTCCGAGCAGCACCACAGCAGCTCGATGCCACCTCTGCTAAGCCCGTCGTGCTCAGTATTGCCATGACACTGCTGTGAGCAATGTCTGGCTGCACCTGACAGCCACTGACAGAGAACAAGAACAGGCCTCCTTCAAAGAGAAGTATTTGAAGAAAAGTCATTCGAAGCAATTTTACAAAAAAGGATGACTGATTTGTCTTACAATTATTTTAAATAATTATTTAAAATAATGTTAATGCTCTGAACCAATACTGTAATTTTAACACAGATATAATCGCTGTAAATGACATTAAGAGCTTGTCTACAGACAAATTGCATTGCTCTGGTTATAATGGGATTGTTAAACCTCAGCAAATCCCCAAATCCAGGTATGGCTGAAATCACAGAAAAGGAAGGGAAAGAAGTATACCAAACCCCTCAACCTCTTTGGGCTTACATTGACAAGGCTTTTTCAGTCAAAAGAACTCCTAACTAATCAAAAGGATTGAATTTGAACAGAAGCAAGTGAAACACCATCCTGAAATATGGAACTGTGATGGCAACAATGCTGAAATTTTCATACATTTAAACTTGAACAGACCTAGAAGTCCTGGCTACTGAAGTTAATGGGGAAGTTCCCCCTTACTCAAGTGGGAACAGCAGAGTTCAGAGCAGTACCTGTACCTGGTTCTGCCTCCAAAGCTGAAAACGAGAAGTGACCTAAATATTCAAAAATTACTTAGTGACTGTTAGTGAGTCTATTTTTGAGTGGAACTGCAGACTCCTCAAAGAAATTTGATCACCAGAGATGAAGCTTTAACACAGCAGCACCTTTTAATGGATTTCAGTTTCAGGCACATGGAACCACTAATCACTTCAGTGAAAAATTGGGTCAGAGTTAGCCCCATCTTCCCCAAAGTGCTGCAAAAGTACATTTAAGTGTATATATATATATTTATATATAATTTTGCTTAGAAGAGATGGCAAAGGATAGCGCTGAAATCCTTTTGGATGATATTCACTAAGGGACTGCAATAAAAACACCATCCACAGGGCCTTTTTTGCTAAGTCCTCTTTCAGCCCTGTTCTCAATAGATAATAAAATCTGTATTTATTAATGAGTCCAAAACCCCTCTACAATTCCTAATGCACTAGGCAGAGATAGTGATATTTTGTACTTGTTAATTAGCAGGTGCAACATGAAGTAAGCAATGGCATTGATATGTTATTTATGGCTGTACAGACCTGTAAACAAGAAGATTGGGATAAATAAAGGTGTATTATTTTCCTCTGCTATTTCCAAACTGCTTCATTGTGTTTTAGCATAAGTTCATACTGGCAGGCTCAAACCAAGGCCAGTTAGTGGACAGCCCCTTGGCAGGGCTGGCCATGGAGCCCAGGCTGGCTGGGAGCACGAGCTGTGCTCTCCTGCTGCTTAAGCAGCACAAATTACAGTAGGGTTCCATTTTCACATGTTGTTCATCACTGATGCCTAAAGGTGACAAGCTCACTAAACAGGCCTGCTGCAAACAATACCAGATAAGACATAAAAGACATATTGGATTACCCAGTCCACGTCTCCAAATGCAGCAGAAATGAATGCCAAACGCTGTGGCGTTTGTCACTTGCAGCATGCAGCAGCCTTTCCATTATGCATTGCCTGATCCTTTGCCAGATTTCTTCGGGAAAACCAAGTGCTAGGATGAATGGGAAGAGCTTGTCTGGAGGTTACACTGCGGGAGCTGGGAAGGAGGAGGCTGCTTTCCCACTCCTCACTTGTCCTAATGCCCTACCTGGCCCTTTCTTCCTTGTTCTACCCAGCTGTCAGATAGTGAAGCTTCCTGCCCATGCAAGTCTTACAGATAACAACGATATCACTGTTATTGTATTCATTAACTAATCTTAATGCTATAAGTAAATCCAGGTCCCTGAAAATGGATTGGTATTTCCCAGATGATAAGAGCTATCAAAATTATGAGGATTGTTGCCATTCCAGGACTGCTGCAGAAATCATTTGGTGCCAAGAAGGCATTCTGCAGTGGAGGAGAGCTGTTACAAATAACTGCTGTTACAAGTAATAGTGTCCTAATTCTCAGTGCAAATATGTTGGTAACAGCTCTACAGACAGTTGGGCTGGGAGAACACTGAAGCAAACCCAACTAGATGAGTTTAATTTCCTTTTGGTTTGGAATCACTCTTTACAGTGCCACTACACAAGTCCACGTGTTGGCTTTGAGCTGCCAGCTCCTCAGGGCAAGGTTTAAATTAAGTACTCTTCTGCTTTTTTCTTTCTTTTTTTAAATCAGGAAACTATTTATATTCATTTCAAGCTTTGTAATCTGCTCCAACATACTGTTCAAAAATAATAAACAAAAGAATACCCAAAGCTAAATGTTGACTCTACATTCCCTTTCCAAGCCTCCTATTTAATCAGCCTTCTGGCATATTGGAAAACAGAGCATTTAGTTCCACTTCATTATCATGGGGGTAAAAAAAATTCTTAGTCAGGCTTAAAGCATTCAAATACCTGAAGCCATATCCTAATCTGCACAGCACATGGGTGTAAAACAGACAGGCAATTTTTGTTTCCTTGGGGCAACACTGTCCATGGTGTCTGGCAGGGGCTCTCAGTGTTTCACAGCTCTTTCTGAGCACACTGCCAGGCGTGTCTGTCAGGTAATGGGTATGTGGGTGTCACGGGGGCAACAGAGGGACTGAGCAAGGAAAGCTGAAATTAGAAATACCTAGAGCTTAACATCAAGTGTACACTGAAATTAGCATGAATTTAGCAGTGCTGTAGTGAAAGCCATCTGCAATCAAAGCAGTTTTACCATTAATATGTCTTACAAAATCCTCCCTATTGCCTATCCAAGAGCCTGCCCACAGCACAATCTGGGATCACTGGAGAAGAGAGGGCCAGGAGAGAGAGATTATTTTAACTTGGAGAAGACTCATCCTCTTGTGATAAGAATCCCCACAAAACTCTGTGGTGCCTCAGACATTAAGGAACAGGATTCCATGATCCCTGGGATGGCAGCTGACATTGATGACAGCTCAGTTACAGACCATCATTCCAATTGTCTGGTCCTTCAGCAGGTTCTCAACTGGCATCTGAGAATGTGAGGTCATTGATAAACAAGCCCCATATTACATTAAAAACAAAGTGATCTTTGAACTCATTTGGGTTTTGTTCTTTCACATGTTGTTCTCCAACATTCTGAAAACAAACAACCCAAATATAAACACTGAAAAGCCTTATGATGCTGGTAAAAAAAAAAAAAAAAAGTCAATAGAGATTGAAGAATTAATCAAAATGGAAAAACATTATCTGGGGAAGGCCCTGCCTAGAACTTTCAGTTTTGAAATATTTGGAGATGACCAATAATTTCTCTGTCTTTTCTCTCTGACTGGGTGCTGCCTTCATCAATATGACTACATTCGTTCCTGCCCTTAGAAAGTGACATGAAAACACCCTTCTGCTGGTCCAAAACGATGGAGGTATTCTAAAAGCAACCATGTTAGAATATAAGAAAGAGGCACAGAGTCATCATTTCTTTGTATTTCACAAACATTTAAAGTCAAACCAAGACAAGGAAGGATTTCTGAACCCAGCCACCAATCAAAAGCTTCTTGTTTTGAGTTGTTTTTCAAAATATATTATTTTCAGGGACTAAAATTGCTCAGCGAGTTCCTTGTGTACTGGCCAGAGATTACAGACTTGGGTCGTGCTTGGTGTAGCTTTGTGAGCAGGCCCCGGTAAAGGCAGAGCTGGTGCACACCGCGGGGCTCCTCTGTGGGCAGGTGATGAGAGCAGGGTCACTCGGGGATTACCGTACCCGGTACTGGGCACCTGTCCCGCCACAGACTTGGTCTAATACAGCCTTTTCTCTCTCCAATTCCCTTGAGAACCTCTCCTCCCTCCGTGCGCGGCCGGAGGGCCGGCGGAGCGAGGAGGGGGCGGATGAACAGCGGGGCGAGCGGGGCGGGCCGGGCTGGGCCGGCTGAGGAGCCCGAGCCGCCTCGCTCCGCAGCCCGGGGTGCGCGGGGCGCAGAGGGGCACGCTGGCCGCAGGGCGGCTGCACAAGGAGAGCCTGATTTAAAACACAGACACGTAAGCACGGCACAAACCCCACCTCCGTGGGATGGCCTGCCAGGGATCCAACGGGCAGAAATGCCACAGACACACTCCTCCCAGCGTAATTGTGACTCCGGCAGCTGTGGCGGAGAGAGGGGGAGGCGGGCGGATGATGCAAGGCGCTCGGCATCACGCTCGGTGGTGGCCAGGCCGCGGCGCTGGGCGGGAGGCGGCGCCGGGAGCCGCCCGGCAGCCCCGCTCCGCCGGCTGCCTTGGGACCGGCCCCGCGGGCCCCCGCCGGGCGTGCCGGCACCGCAGGGACCGGCAGCGTCGGCATCTGCTGTGCCCGCGCCTCCCACCCTGCACACGCTCTTCAGCCAGCAGCTGTGAGATTTACTCCACCACCACCGGCTCTTAGTCACTTCTCTTCAGAGCTCATTACAAAGAGTAATTAAATGGTCGTAACGTCCCCAGCTTTAACCCTATTTAGTAGATAAAGTGGATAATTGAGCACTGTTAGCTCCGTTTTGCCATGGAAACTGGTGAGAGGCTAACACAAGGTCACAGGGCCGCTCTGAGTCAACTGAGGATCACAGTACATCAGTTACTGTCCCCTTCATCCAAAAATGCTGGGATGTTTCATTGGCTTTAAGGAGTTGTGGATAAAACCTGCTATTCCTGTCTCTTCACTGAGAAATCTAACACTGAGATTAGTGATTTCTGAGAATACTGAGAAGTATTACATGATTTAACAAATAGAGTATTTGAGATCTTCAAAGGAGCACTGGTATGCTGTATTCCATTTGCCAAAGGAGACACCACCCTCTCTGTTAAACACTCTGCTTGATGTAGCTAATTGTCTCATATGCATATCCTTGTACTCGTATACAGCAAATCAGGGAGATGTGACCAATCTGGCACCTGGCCAGTGAGTTTATTTGTAGCTGCCCAGGTAGAATCACAAGCCCCTGCCATGGCTCTGTCAGTTTGCCACGTGTGTAACTGCAGGGACAGCTCTGAGATGTTGGCCAGGCCTCTCCCCTGAGAGCACCTTCCCCGTGCTGACCGTGAGTCATGGGGCTGTCGCTGAACCACTGCATCCTACAGACTATAAATAGCTCCATTCCTATAAACTATTATCTCACTTTCAGCCACTCCATTTGCCTGATTCTGAAATGCTCATCTTGCCCTAACTGCCAGCCTAAAGGTGGAATGCTATTTTCAGCCCATGAGAAGCTTAAAGAGAGATAAATTTTAAAATACTCCCCTTTATTTTTTTAATACCCTAGTACTTATGCAAGATGCTACAAATGGAAGACCTCTATGTATTCACAACATATGAATAAAAAAGACAAATTGTCTCTACTTGCATGTCTCAACAGCACAGCAGAGCTCTGCTTTGAGCCATGGAGAAAGTGTAGAAAAGAATATCACTGAGACATCCAAAGATTTAGACAGCTTTACTGCTTAAAAACCAACCCCAAACCAACCAACCAAAACTACTCAACGCAAAGTCTCGAGAAGCCCAAGCTTTCTAGAGAAATGCAAAGCAGCTGGAGCTGCCATAGGGACCAGACTGGCGGTGTGGTGATGCTCCGTGTCCCCATCGCAGAGCCGCCTTCTCGCTCGGCTCCACAGCAGTGTCGTTGTTAATTGGATGCTGAGTGGTGGATCTGGCCACCTGGCACCCTGTCTGGCTCTGAGCTCATGATCAACTCGCTCGGCAGACTGAGTGGGGAACTGGCCACCTGGCTAATATGGGGGCTGCAGACTCTGCCGAGCCGATCACTGCCCTGCTCAGACATTCTTTGACTCTGAATACCAACAGCAACTTCTCTCTTCTGCTGTGTTCACCTCTCCCATCACAACTGGTGTGCTCACAAACACCCAGCTCATGACACCCTCCTCTCCTTCCTTCCCTCTGTCTGCCATGATGGATAAACACAGAATCCTGTCTTAATTGATAAATGGGAATAAGATGAGCTACTTGTCTTCTCTCCAATTCCTTTGAATTATTCCAAGTTCCCTACCCCAGCTCCATCCTGTCTTGCTTCTCACCATCATTCTCAACACTCCAGATTAAAATGTGCATTAGCTGTTGTGTTGCACAACAATTTTTTGAATGGGGCAGCTTGTTGAGTATTTTTCTAATTAGTAAAAATACTGATAAATTAAGAATAACATCAAAACAATGAACTGGAGAAAAATGCTGTGAAATCAGACTCATGCCTGAAGGCAAGATTCTCCACTTGCCTTGCACCCTGTTCTATTATTAGCACTTGCAAAATCGTAGTGAGAAAGGCCACAATTTTTATTTTTTTTACATTCATTTTGCATATATGTAAATTACTCCACAAGAAGCAAGACAACTGAAGAATGAAGTGCACAAAAATAAATCAGTACAAATGTAGAGTGCTGTTTGTGTCACTCAATGAAACAACCCAAATTCCATGAAAATTAATTTTACTACAAGATCTTAAAGGAGTTACTACAAGCCCTCACATTTTCCTCTCCATTTCCAATGTACCATAAGGAGGTTCCACAGTGGTTTTAAGCTGGTCTGGGATACAGTAAGTAGCTAATGTCAAGCTCTTACATCCATTACAAATGATCTGAAAAGAATGTACTTCATGAATCAAATCTTTGCACAGAAATGCGACCACTGTTTGGAACCTGGCTGCATTCATTGGTGTTGTTTCCTTCTTTAAACCAAAGATTCATTTGTACCTTGAAGGACCTGCTCCAAATGAATTTGGGGGTGCTTTCCATAAGCTTATAGAAGGTGGAAGGAAGTGTTTTAGATATTAAGGCAAGGATGAATGTTAAACTAATCAAGTTGCTTGTCTTTTTAACCTTTTCCAGCTGGACAACTGATTTTCCTGCATCCATGCTGGAGAAGATTTCAGGAAACTCTTACTGCTTTTTAGGGAGCCCTTACCAGCATGAGCATCATCTCTGACTACCCCTGAGCAGCCTTTACTGTCCTTTACCTGGTGAGCCCCTACCAATCAAATTACTGACAATCTTCACACAAACTTATGGGTGAGTCAGGAACACACATGCCAAACCACAACCACCACCAGCCACTGAAGGAACTTCCCTGCCCTCCAGATGCCTCTTTCCACAGAGCAGCATCACTCCCCTCTGCAGTCACCACTGCAGTTGTCTCTCAGGTCACTCCAATGCTCCCTTGGGACATGGGGACAAAAGCATTGCCATGCACCTGGCTCTTAGTGCACCTGCTGACCTCCCTGCATTTCCAGCACCTTCCATGTAGTGTTGGTACCTGCTGCTGGGGACAGTGGCCTGCCACTGCTGGACTACGGAGCCCTCACTGTTCAAGGCTGACATTAGAAAGGTTCCTGCTTGCTTATTTGACCCCATTTCTCCATTCTGGCTTTACAGCCACACTTAGCTCCACATTGATCCCCCTTATGTCTCAGAGCTCACATAAACACTGGAGGGCTAATATAAAAAAAAAAGGAAAAACCTGAGTCATTTTAGTTGCTTTTCAGGTCTCTAAACGTTGGGCTACAAGAGGCCCCCTTGTGCTCCCTGACTCTGTATTCGAGCTTGAACTACCAAATTATTTAGGTAACAGCTCACTGGTACAGGCTCCTGCATGCACGTTTGGTGGGCTCTGCTCTCTCTGAGCTCAGTGCTTTCCATTTACCGACTGGTGATGCATCCTCCCAGGACCCACATTATTTTTTAATCTTCAGTGTGTAATGGGCTGCTGAACATGTACGATTACCATTTCCAAGTGTGACATTTAGCACTGCTGGTGTTTTATTTTCCCCATCTTAGGTGTCAGTAGAACACTTGTTGCTGTTTGCTAACAGGCTTTGAAGACTTCCAGCTGGGGACAAGGCTGATGGAAGTTGTGGGGCAAGGGATTTATTGCAAAACCCCAGCATCTGGCACTATCTTAGGAGAGTAAGTGCCCTCTCTGTTACAGCAGTCCCTGCTGACATTGACCGCCAGCTGCAGCCGAGTGCTTGTAAGCAACTCAGTTTTTTCCTTAACTGGTCTGGTGGCCCCAGAATAGCTCTGTGCACTCTAATTCATACAGTTTTGTAAGTAATGACAGATAATACTATCAAAGTCTGTTCCTAGAACATAGGGATTAACTCACCTCATTAAAATGTACACATTATGCACAGCAGGACTACTTAAGGACAACTATTTTAGCCAGTCCAAAGATACTATGTTCTGTGAGAACTAGGATGATCCCTAGCTGTCCTCTACTTCCCTGCATTCAGATTTTAATAATCTTTTTTTAGATGACTACATAGATATCATAGCACTGAGCACTTTCAAAAACCTAAAATAGACTACATTAGGTTAAAATTCTAGGTAGTAAAGAAACTCGAGAGGAGAGAAACATAATTAACTTGGAGTCTGGAAAGATTCCCTTGTGGGAAAACCACCCTGAATTAAAAAAGGTGTTTTGTACAAAGTACCTAATGGTGAACCCAGAACCTGGCAGGTTACACATTCTGAAGGTTGATCTCTCAGGCTGAAGGTGGAAATGCCTTTTGTTTATTTTCCCCAGAGAATTTGTTCTTAGCCATTTGAAACTTATTTGATTTCTTGGTTATTAAAATGTAATCACCAGCTTTTTCAGTGTTTGGTCTTTTTTTGTAGAGAAAAGCAAAATAAAAGCCGTATTGCTGAAATTGCCTACAGGTATCTCTCTGCATTCAAAGATGCTTCTGAAAACTCTGCTGGCAAACAGAGCCCAGCTCTGCTCACCTGAAAATAAAAGGTGAAGGTCTCCTGAGCAGAGGGACAAGGTAGGAGATGGAGTTTTTCCCAAACGAGCCCATTTTTATTCTTCATAGCTTACTTTTTCTTTTCAACTCACTACAGTAACTCTTAGCCTAGTTTCTTCCTGCTTCTCCAACAGAAGCTCTGTGATTTTTTGTGCACACACAACTGCTCCAGAACCAAGCTCCTACCCTGGCATTCACCAGCAGTGGACATGCCTGTTCCTACAGATGTGCAGGTGGCACAAAGGCAAATTTTTCAGAACTGTCTGTTGAAGTATTATGGCTGAAAATTTTACAGTCCAGACTCCCATAGTAGTTATTATTGTCTTGCCATAATTCAATTGCTTTCTAACAGCCTTACCTAACTCCATTATTGTGGCACATTGTCAGTTAGTTGCCCTCCCCAACACTGTCTGGTTCAGTTTTGTTTTTGTTGTTTCTTTTTTAAAATTATGGTTACACTGGCAACTTCAAAGAAAACAAAGGGTGTTTCTTTCAGCTGTGTTATGTACCATCAGGCTGGTTAATTCTACGTCCTGAGAAAAAAAGAATCCTAGGAAATATTGCTATGGGAAAAAAAAACCCACCAACTTTGCAAACTCAAGCTCCTTATTTACGCAGTTCTCGGTTTTTATGGACAGGTCAGCATCCCTGGCTGCATTGCATCCCTGTCTGCATTACATCCCTTTCCACAAGTCCTTAAAAAAGATAAATTGGCTGGTTGGTAGGTTTTTGAAAAATCACAGAGTAGCTCTGCAAATACAACATACTGGAAGACTTTACAGATCAGATGTGTTAGAGAGAGTTAATAAAAAAAAAATCTGCTTTATCAGTATGTAAAAAATGTTACAAGATACTTTGTATTGTCTTGTGCCATAAGATGACAAAATTGTTCTAATCCAATCTCTCCTTCTCAGACTCTGCTTAATAATGAAGAAGATGCCATAGGAGATAAAGCAGTGAATACAGATAACGCAATGAAGCCTGAAAATGGGGACAGAGAAAACTCTCCAGGCCAAATGGAAATCTACTGGGACTCTGTAAATGAAGCAAAGAGGAGTTAGTTCCTATGTTTTTAAGAATTAGTAAACCATTCTCAATTAAAAATCTGTCTCAATTCCAAATACAGATTGTCATTATTTACTAACATAATTTCTAACCAAGGATATCACCATGGATTAAAATGAGAACAAACTGAACCTCACAACTGTGATTTTTACAATTTCAGTCTAACATCTTGTTCCTAGTTAGAGTTGTGGATCACTCCTGGCTAAGTCAGAAGGAGTACTGGTGTAAAATAGAGGGTAAACACTGTAAAATCATGTCCTGTCATCTTCAGAGCCCACTCTGCCCCACGTCTCTCCCTGTCATAGAAAATTTATTGAACTATGAAACTATTCACTAAAACATTCTATTACATAACTATAATCTCCTTACAGCACAGCTCTAACTGGCACCAGTGGAAGTCTTGCCTGCAAACTCTTATGTCACGGTTGGATGCTGATTTTTTACCTTTTGGTAAAAATTCCTTTTTTCATAGAGAGCTCTTAAAACCACAGAACTCAGTTTTTTATCAATTTTTTTAGGTAATACACATTAGTTTAATGAAATTTGTTTAGAATTTCCTATTTGGAATGAATACAGAAAATCCAGTGGAGAGTCAGGGACAATTGAACCTTTCTGAAGCAATTTTAATTAAGTGCATTTTTCAACCTGGCAAAATATGTCACATCCTAGAATGTATCTTTTTCTAATTATAAACATAATAAAGTCACTGAGGGCACTAAATGATGCTTAGAATAAAGAACAGAAGTACACTAAATGTTTGAGAGAGCTTTTCAGCCAGCAGAATGTGGAGACATATCCACTGTTCTCTGTAAACGTTGCAGACCAGTTGGATGATTAATTCCATCACAGTCACCAAGAGCTTTACCACCGGTTTTGGAAAAGATTTTTTCCAATGCTTGATAATATTACTTTTATTGTGACATTTACTGAAGCACAAATATAAAGAGACTTCATAAACATGAATGAATAATGCTGGCATTGGAAATGTTTTAACAAGAGACATGAAATGATTTGCCCCAAAGAAGAGGAGTTCCTGAGAGGACAAAGCACAGGACATCACAGTGTATCAGTGTTCAGAATTTGTAACTTTTTTTAAAAAACGGACAGATATTCCTTCTTCCTTCCCTTTTCCTCCCTCTTGGGACCTACAGTTGCACCCAGAAGGGATTGACTGCAGCAGTGTTCCTGCTCACGTAGCACTGAAGGAACCCTTTCACTGCCTCTGTCCTTCAGAGCTCCCGAGGCTGCGCCTCCCCGGCAGCAGCTGCAGCCCCCAGAGCCACAGCGAGCTCTGTCCCACACTGTGTCCGTGTCTTTGCTGTCTGACAAAAGTTTTACATCTCAGATTTTTTCTTCCATTTACAATTTTCAGTACAATTACTAGAAAATACCTACAGCGACAGGTGATGCCTCTACGTTGTCCTCTTTCCCAACCATTTAGGATAATATTCATTATAGCTGCTCTCCAGAGGGAAGCAGTGGTAAAAAGGCAAGCCAGGGTTCCTGTTTCCTGGTGCCATGTGCCATGAGGAGCAACGCTGCAGTGTTTCATCATCAGCCAGCACCACACTGAATCACAGCATCACTAACCTGTGTCATTGCTTGCAGAAAGGTTCAGTTTAAGAATGTGTCAAACATATAATTTGATCAGGGTGTGTGAGTATCCATGCATGGGTTGGTGGTGGTGCATTCTTACAGCTGTGAATCACCCAGCATTTGAGCCACCTACCTCCTCCGTGTAGGGAAGCTGCAACATTCTGTCCTGTTGGAAAGAAACCTGGACTAGCTTTTTAGAAGTTGAAGGGGCTCTCAGCACACATCTATTTCAACCTCTCAGCCCTGTAGTTAGACCAGTCATATTCATGATGTTGCTGAGAAACAAGAGTTTCTTATCTAGTAGACAATTTTCATTTTCTGGTAATAACAAATATTTAAAAATGTAAAAAATAAAGCATCGGTATGGCATTTCCATTTCTGAATAGCTCTATTTGTTGTCAAATGTAGCTGTTTGTAATGGGGGGATATACTGTCAGTTTATTAAAGCTGGTGCAGGTTTGTCAGCTTAACAGATTTAACGTTAGGAAAAGCGCATTCATTTTGCTGTAAGAGGAAGTATTTCTGCTCAGGACTATATTACTGTTTAGAAGACATGTAAGATTAAAAGTCATCTTCCCAGTAGGTACTGACCAGGCTCCCTGCATACCTCAGCCTGTAGGTGCAGCATCTACACAAGCTCAGCAGCGAAGTTCATCACTGCCGGGACACGCAGCGCCCCGGGCCGAGCCGGCTCGGCCCCGCCGCACCTGCGGAGCACGGACAGAGGCTGTCACCGCCACGGGACACCAGTGCAGCAGCGCCTGCAGCCGCCCCTTCGGCACGGCCACAGACACAGCCCCCGCCTGACTCTTCCCACTGCCCACACCTATAAAGGAATCGCAGAACGGATAACATCTTCCTCCAGTATTCACGGATTGACTAAATAAATCTGTCCCATAAAGTTGTGTTTGGAACGCTGCAGCACCCATGGAGCAGAGGCCACACTCCCCCGATGTTTTACAGTATCTTGAACAACAGATTTGTGCCGTAAAAGCAGAATTTAAAGAGCAAGTTTGAGTGGACAAGGGATGCTGAGGTACAGCAAGGTTTGTGCTAGAGTCCACAAACTGCTGAACTGCAGCTGAACTGCAGCTGTGCAGCACATCTGGGAGAGCCAGGAGCGATGCATCCAATCCCAAATACCTGCACGAACATTTGCAGCAGTTTTCTACACAAATCAGGTGCTAATGCACAAATTATCCTGGTTAGCTACAGGAGCCTAGGATGGCCTAATCTGCATGTTCAGCTGCAGCATCAGCATGAGAACTACATGTAGCTTTTGCAGGCAAAAGTGCATGCCCCGATTACATTAAAGTCGCATGCTTTATTACCTCTGCACTAGTTTACCATCCTTTTAATTGGATTGTGCCTTCACTGTAACCCAGAAAAACATTTTGAAGACGTAAGAAATAATTCACTAAAACTATTGAATAAAAGTTTTTAAGTAAGTATATTTATCCTTGAATTATATAATTCTCATAAATTTTAAAATTCTGGGAAGAGAAAACATCTTCTTGTTCGACAATAAATACCTGCAATTAATACTCCTATGTTAGAAACTTTAACAAGGTTATTATAGGCAACACTTGCTTTCACAGTCTCACAGAAAAAGGGTATTTTTAACATCCCACTCACTGTATGGGGACAGAGAAGGTGCATGTGAGGCCAAGCAGACACAGATTACGACCTCACAAAAACACAGAGGAACCAGCAGATAACCTGGGACTAGCAAGGGAGCCAGGCCCGGGGCTGCCAGGGAATGCTGCACCTCCAGGGTGAGCAGTCAGGTTTGGATAAGGGCCTGTCAGAGGACACCAGTGCAAACAGAACTGATAAGTGGTTGAAATGCTACTTGTACCTGGACTTTCATCCTTTGCCTCTAGGAAAAGAACTGACACGTGAGTTGAAAGAAGGAACCATGTGAAAGCAGTATCATGGGAATAGTATTGGACTATCAAAGACTATTGAATGGAGATACAGAAACACAACATCATCAACAGTAGCATAAATTATAAGCTCTATGTGATCAGCAGCCCAGGTGAGATGCAGGATGGAATAAAAACAGGCATGGCCACTTTTAGCAGTAAAGCAGGAACACTTGCTGAAAATTTAATTTTCATTTCTTTCATACTAAATTAGAAAAGGGGCTCACTTCAGTGAAAAACTTCACTGCAACAAGGGAAGACTTTGCACAGGGCCAAAGTTCCCCACACAGGAATCTCAGAGACAGGATTTGTTTATCTTCTTTTTAATTGAGAATGTCACGTAGAGCAGGACATGCTTACAGACTGCCCTCTTCCTTATGTTTATACTGTAGAGGAAAGGCCACATGAGTACTGGGAGTGGGATTTCTAAAACTTTTGCACCTATAAAAACAATAAAGTGGAAATTTTGCACTTCTAGAGTCTTGTTTGAGCCACAGAGAAGTCACTATTCACTAGTGAACAAAAAGGAGAAAAAATGCTCATTTCTTGTGATTTATCCCAGTGACAGGGTTAATGACACAGGTAGACATGCCCATTGACTCATTAAATTGAATTGCAAGACACAGCTAGAAGTTAATTTCCTTTGGTATGTGCTTAGGCACCTTGTAATGACAGTATTTGTGTCACTGGAATTCAGTCCCGACCTAAAACTGCACTGATCTTTCAGTTCAAATCTGTGGAGGCATTTTCATGCAACTCTTTCCCTTCCAGAGCTCTGTGGCTGTAGCAGCTCACATCTTTTGTAGGTCAGGCACCACGACGGACGTGAAGCGTGTACAGGAGCTGGTTGCAGCGGTGCAGTCACTGCAGGTGCTCTGCTACACAAATATCTACACGTGCAGAATATTAATGACAACTTTCATTCAGAGGCAACATATGAATTATCAATGAAGCCAGTTTCCGTGTTTGGCAGGAAGCGTGTGGCAGGGGCTGCTGGAACGTTTGGAATCACAATCTCGGCTGTAGTAGCTACTGCTGTGTGTGCTGCCCCAGATGGCAAAAACTCCCCTGAAGAAGCCTGGCTCACACTGCAGCAGAGCTGTGCAAGCTGCAAACACTACCTTTAGGAACACTCTGAGGGAAAAACTGAAGTTGAGATCAGAAGGAGCTGTGTGATTTGGATCTGCCTGTCCTCACTAAGGTACAGTGTCCGTGTTTGCCATTATCAAGGTACATGGTGGCAATTTAGGAAATGATTAAGAAAAATGGGCTCTGAGACTCCTCATGCTTCAGCTGTGCTGGCAGCTGGGACTTCTTTTCCATTCTAATATGAAGCAAAATTACAAGGAAGGCCATCTGTAAAAGGAGAATAAAACACCAGTGTCCTCAAAATCTGTGGAAAATTCATTAATCTCTGTGAACCAGATCTAATTTTTGGGGTAGATGCTAATTATCACTTGAATATGCTCCCCAAAATACTTGAAATATAAGAAATTTGAGGCTGTCAAAGCAGATTTGCCTGCTTTATGAGTAGATGGAAGTAAAGCCAAGGTAATTTGGGCAACCATTTGAAAGTCTTCCCCTAAATTTCCATCCCCTGTGTTTCTTATGTTGTCTATGAAATAACCCTGAGGAGTGCCTTGTGGTGTACAGGGTTTGCACAGCCCTGTCCTGTCTATTGCTGTATACAATACACAAGAGCAAGCGAGGGGCTAAGGCCCAGCACAGGCAGGGCTGACACCAGCACCCTCAGGTGCTCTGAGTACAAACACAGAGATCCATTACGTAACTCTTACATTAATAATCTTCATTGCTACTCACAGGGGTAACAGATAAAGACTCTACAGCTTTTGATTACGAAATTTTCAGTGTCCCTTGAAGTTTCTTTCCGTTTTTGCTATCTAAATAATTTTCCACGTGGAATTCCACGTGGGTCAGCACGTGGGATGCTTCCCTTGGGTCAGCGTTTCAGAGAGCTGCGTGGCCCCACTCTCACTGCACCGCTGCCAGCGCTGGAGGTGGCTGTGGTGACTGTCCCCGGGGCTGCAGGGCTCTGGGGCAGCAGCAGGTTCCCTGCCTGGGCTCCTGCCAGCACAGCTCAGGGCTCCCCGTGCTGGGCTGTGCAGAGCTCCTGGGCAAGCGCTGCTGTCCCTGACACTGCAGCCGCTGGGATCACAGGGCCTCAGAACAAGAAACCGATGGGAGAACTCTGCTGTAGAGAGTTGCTTGGCTGTGTTGGTCACACAGGAGTGGGACAGGCAGTGCCAAGACTCTGCTGTGTCGCCTCTTGTGAGCACACAGGTTAAAGCAGCAGTGGTCTGTGCCTCAGTTTACCATCAGGAACTGCCATTTTGAGATACTAAACAAAGGACATTGTGAGATTTAACTGTTTGGGGTTTGTAGATGATGCGAACATTCAGCTCCCAGTGTAAAGTGTGTTTCTATATTGACCCTGTGAAGGCGCTCTGGGGGATGCACAGGGGAGCCCCCGGAGCTCCGGTCACACCGGGGTGATGGACACAAAAGATGTGAACGTTTCTCTTAACTCTGGTGACTCCAGATCTGCGGGACGAGGTCGCTCACTAAAACAGAGCTGTCCCGAGAGCGGATTCCCGGGAAGGGACACTCGGAATGCACCACAGCGCCCGGTGCCTGCGAGAGGCCGGGGGCAATGGGGTGCACCCACGGTGTCTCATCTTCCCAGTGCTCGGTGACACCCGGCGTGCCCGGTGCCACTACTGCTGTGCCCGGTGTGCGTGACCTTGGCGGCCCGTGCCCGGCACTCCCGGTGTGTCCCCGGGAAGTGCCCGGTGCTCCCGGTTCTCCCGCTGTCCCCGGGCCGCCCCTTCAGGCGGGCGGCCGCGCAGGGCACGCCGGGAGCCGCGCGCGGCACGCCGGGACACGCACCCCGCGCCTCGGCCGCCCAAGATGGCGGCGGGCGGCCGTCCCCGCCCCCGGCCGCGCATGCGCAGCGCCGCGGCGGCCGCGCCGCTCCCGCCCTCCCTCCCGGCGGCCGCGGCGCCTCTGACAGCGCGGAGCGAGCGGAGCGTCCCCGAGCGCCGGGACCGCGCACCGGGACCCCCGCACCGGGACCGCGACCCCGCACCGGGACCCCGACCCCGCACCGGGACGCCGCGCCGGTGAGTGGGTCGGGCGGGTGGCGCCGGCCCCGCGTAGCACAGCGAGGCGGCGGCGCTGGCGGGGCTCGGTAAGGCCGGGGCCCGCCGCCCCCACGGCCCGCGGCTTGTCCCGGCCGGGGGCCCGAGCGGCCGCCGCTTTCCTCTCCGCTCTCCCCCTCCTCTCCCGCTCCCCGCCCTCGCCCCGCTCCCCCCCCTTCTCTCCTCGCTCTCAAAATGGCGGCCGCGCCCGTTGGTGAGGAGGGACCGGGCGGGGCGGGGGGCGGCGGGGGGGCCGGCCCGGTGTCCTCCCCCCGGGTCGGTGTGGGGGGGCTCTGGGGGCCGGGGCGCGGTTCCCCCGCTCCCCGCGGTCCCCGGCCCCGCTCCCGCGGTGACTCTGCAAGAAAACAGGGCCCGGCGGGAGCGGCGGGGCGGGCGCGGAGCCGCCGCCGGGCCCGTGTCCCCCCCGCCGCGGGCCGCGCCGCTCCGTCCGTGACTTAGCAAATACCGGGAGAAGGCGATGGGCTAGGGTAAATAGCGATAAAATAGCCTTCAGGGACGACGGGCCCGGTGTGTGCGCCGAGGGTCCCCCCGGCATCCCTCCCCGGTTCCTGCCGGGGCTTTCCCCCTGTCACCGTCTCCCCGGGCCGGGCGTCGGGCGATGGTCCAAATCGCCAGCGCGGCCGAGGCACCGAAAACAAGACGAGAATTAATAATCCAGGGAAAGGAGTAGGTGCTGTTTCAGAATTTTTCTCGCATCCCCAGTTTTCCTGCAGTGCTCAGCAGGGCAGCAGCGATAGGAGGTGGCTCAGACCTTCAGAACCAGCTGCAGTGAAACGGGGGAGGGACGCCTAATCTCTCCTTTTGGGGGTCATATCACTGCCTGGATGGCTGCAGGTGTACAGGCTTCCCGTGAAAACCTTACAATATTGTTAAAAATCCTGCATTAATTGCTGCTCCCGAGGTTTTGTTTCGCCAGGAGGTTATATGCAGGCAGGGCTTTTGATGGAAGCTGGGGGGTGGGAGTGGTGCCTCCCTTGAAAAGTTTGGGTTTGTTCAGTTCTGTGGGTGTGAGATTTTTTTTTTTTTTAAGGTGGATGCAATTAAACTTGACCTTTAATATCAATAATAATGTGACACCTTCCCTTTCTTTGCCATGGTATCACTCGAACCGTTTCCTCGCCGATAGTGCTGCAGCAGTGGGCTTGGTTGGTGCAGGTCAAGTCCTTTCATAATGAATTGCCTGCTAGGGATGGGGGAAGGTTAATCTAAGCTATATTAAAAATCTCTAATAAACACCGTTTTAATATAATTAAATGTTTGGGCATATTGACCTGGCTAAATTATGCATTTTTTGTGGTGATTCTTTTAAGTGTATGTTTCTATGACAGTATTGTTCACGGCATTAGGAGGTGGTGGTTAAAGAACCTCCGTTCAGTGATGATCATTTTGTAAATGATTGTGCAGCATTTGGCTGGTTTTCGGGAGAGGGAGGGTCTGCTGTCAGAATGTTATTTGCCCTTAGAGTAATTTTATTAAATAGGAAAATTACGTTGGGGAACTAAACAAAGAAAATATTTTTAAACTGTAAGATGCATTGCAAATATCCGGCTTGTTCTCGGGCATCTCGTTTTTGTGTGTTTCTGTTGCTGTTCCCATGTTTGTGGATGCTGTGAGCAGCCATTGAGCAGGGAAGAGACTGGGTGGAGTAAGGAGGCAAAGCTGCGAAATGGCTCGATTACCCTTTCAGAGCTTTTTTTTTCCTCCCTTTGCCGGGGTGGAGGAATACTAATTGCCGTAACAATGAAGTCTCTTCTTTAGGGAAGAATCTAATGGTGCAGGAAGCTTCGGAAATGAAACAAATCTCACATTCTGTTCTGAGGCTGATTTTTCTGCAGGGTGGATTTTGATTTGTCTGGCAGTGAGAAGTGACCAGTCACTGTTGCAAAGCCGGATTTTTTTTGTCTGATAACCGCTTCAATTTATCCACTTAGATATGCACTTGTTGAATAGATTTTATTTACACTTTAGATAAGAATTACAATTTTTGTGCATGTGTTTTACACACAGGATTCTCCGGAATCTAGAGAAGCCTCTGTATTGTGGCTTCATGCTGTTATTTGTTCATGGAACTTCTTGGTCAGAGCGGATTATGGGTGGGCACACAGAAAAAGACAATCCCTGGTTTCTCTGGTGACCACAGCGGAGTGACTGCTGTCAGTGTACAGACTGGATTGCATTGCCCTTCGTCATGTGCCAAGTTCTTGTAAAATAACATCTCAGGATTTTGGAAGCCCTTTGGAGCACTGTAGCTCTGCTCTGTAAGAACATTGCTGTCCCCCTTGGGTACTACTGCTTAAAGTTGTGTGGGAAAGGCCTTTGAACAAAGGATTTGGGGAATACAATAGGGATTGGAGGAAGCACCTAGGAAGGGCTGCCTGTGGAAGTGCTCTCCTGTTCCTCATGTGCCTCATGGCATTCCCATCTGGTTTTGGTGCTGATTGGAGCAAGTATAGCTTTGAACGTGGATGGTTCTGAAGCAGACTGAGGTTTTGCTTTTTCATGGGAGTCTGAGTTCTGGAGTGCAGTTTTTGATAGGAGGTGGGCATACAAGAAAGAGACTCTGTTTCTCTTAGTATGCCCAAAATTAAAATAAGGGGCAGTGGTTTCTGCATTATTTCTAGTTCATTCACTTGGGGTAGATGTTCCAGGATTCAGTGGCTGCATGAGCTAAATACCTGAGTCTAATGCATATCCAGGCTAAGGCCAATGAAGAACCCAGTAAAACACTTGTCATCTTAACAGCTTTGGTTGGTTTTTGCCCTTGGAATGATGGCAGTCGCTTTTTCTACAGGAGTAACTTGTTCATTTGGGTCCTACAGAAGCAAAAGGCATCAGCAGTGCCTTTCTGGCTGCACACGGGCTCTGTCTTGCCTGTCCTGCTGGCTCCTGTGCCTGTCCTGGCTCCTCTGCTCCTCCCAGCCTGGGAGCTCAGGTTGTATCTGTGCTCTCAACTTGCTCTCTATCCATCTTGCTATGGATGGGACAGCTCCAGAATCAACATCTGCTGACTGACTTGTCCAGCACTCCAACCTTGTCTTCCATGAAGAACTCCATAGCCAGTGTCCATCATTAATTGTAATGTATTTATACTTCTCGTGGAGTATTCTGGGCAAACAATAGCTGGACCCCTCTGCCTCAGGGTAGCTCAGGTATAAACTGCATATGTTTGTAAGTTTTTTTACAACTATCTGTAGCTGCCCTGTATTTCTGAATCTGAAGGGTTGGAATTACCATAGTAGGAAGGAGAGTGGCATTGGGGTAGTTTGGTTTAGGTCAACTCTCTTCTACTTTGGTCAACTTGAGGCCCATTTTCTAAACTAAAGGCAAAGACTGGGAGAGCTGCTGAAGCATCCATGAGTGGGCACTGAAATACTTGTCAGGCTGAAAATAAGAACTGTGTAGGCCTGAATTCAGGAAATCAGGAGGACAATAGAATCCATAATTATTATTAATAGATAATAATTTCATATTTCCTATAGGGTGAGGGGGAGTTTCCAGCCTCTAACATGTAATTTATGATGGCAACTGAAGATCTTTCCCAAGGATCAGAGCCATGTGTGTTGATAGGATAGTGTAAATTATGCACTGTCCATACTTGCAGATCTCTCAGTGATGTTACAACTGGCTCCTCTTTCTCCCATTTATAAGAGCTTAAGTATCATTGGCAGGACAACCTGACTACTAAAAATGTATTGCACTGGCGGGGCCTTGCCTGGGTTCAGGGGCTTTCTCAGGAGCTGCTTTATTACCTGACACGAGGGAGATGGGGCTCCTAATGTGGCTTTTGAGGGTTTTATTCATGGGTGATGTTGCTTTGTCTTTTGATCTGCCTGACAGAGTAGGCTACACTTCAAGTTTTTAAAAGTAGGCGTTCATACTAAGATACAATCCTGACCTGTTTAAAATCAATTTTCAAGTACATGAAGCTGTTTGCTCAGAATTCTTGTTCTGAATGCTGTCCATGCTAGGAGAGTGTGAATGGCTGTGCTCTGTGGGCAGGATTCTGCCACTGCTGAGGTGCAGAGGTGTGGTGGGAGCTGCAGCTCTGTCACATCAGCTTGAGGGTGGGGTCCTGAGCCTAGGTTGGGTTAGATGTCTGGTTTTCATGTAGTACAGTTATTTTAGAACAAAACTTTTTTTTTCATTCCTACCATGTTCTAAGACATACTGATGAACGGTACATATTAAAAGCATTGGCAAGAACCAGGATTTTTTCTGATGGAGACCAGAATTCCAGTTTTATCCTGGAGATGCCAGCTGCTGCGGGTTAGCCCAACAGATGTGTATTGCTAACCTGTATCTTATCTCAGTTGTTTAAAGAAGGGCCTTTTCCTCTCAGCTGAGGCAGAACCTGGATGAGGCAATGGTTGTCTCATTCGTAATGTTTAAAAGCTTATTCTGTTGTTGTTGTTTTTCTGGGTTTTTCTGGGTTTTTTTATAACCTCCTGCTCTCTCCTTAAGGTAATAGATAGGTGTGACTTAGGCACTCTTGCTTTTAGTTCACTGTCTTGGAAGCCACCTATCATTTCACTTCCTGCTGGCATATACAGTCAGGAAATGTCAAAGAAAAATATTACTTAGGAAGTAAGTGTATGCTGAACTCCATTTCCTTGGGACTATAAACATACAGTCCTTTCAAAACTAATGCTCAAATCTAGTGCATAGCATTGTTGCACTGACCAATACCAAGAGCACTGATGCATGTATAACTGTGTAAAAAATCAACATCATTAATTCAAAGTACCTACTGGTTAATACATTTACAATTATTTTCACCATTTCCTCCTTAATGGTACTGCTTCTGAGTGAGCTCTGCAGCTTGGCTTGGCTGCTTGTGGACTTTGGATAAGGATTGTGATTAAGTGAATGTAATAAATACAGCTTTGTGGTTGTGATTCTGTTGATTCTGGAAGACTTAAGTGATACTTTTTACTAGTAACTACTTGCTGCAGCCATGAGAAGGTGTTCCCAGAGGTGGGACCATCCATGGCTGAGGTTTGTAGGTGGTGCAGCAGCAGTGTCTGTCCTGTAATTTCCTTGGATCCCTTGTTAAGTAGGTCCCTGCTGAGGGAGTTGGTCGAAGGCTGTTCAGAGACACCTCTTGTTCTGGGGCTGGTTGGTGACTCAGCTGTCACACCTCTTGTGAGGTAGGTGACAGGCTCTGTGGCGTGGTGCTGTACTGGTTTGCATCTGGGATAGCGCAGGGCCATTCATGACTGAGATTATTTATACCTTGCCTCTTGTATCCATGTTAATTGTTCCCGTTGTGCTTCACAAACCTTAAGTTCTTTTGGTTTAATTAGACAAGTGTTCCCCTCCCCACCTCCCCCCGAGATTGCCTCTGCCTTGTTTTTCTGCTTAATGCTAAAGCAAAGGTGTTAAGTTTATCCTTCTTTAAGACTAGAGGAAAATCAGCTGGAAGCATCTAGGTTGTTTGCTGCAGATAAATGACTCTTTCTTTCATAAAGAAACAATACTGGCAGCTTGTCTTGTGCTGGATTCACCTGCTTTTTGGGGTGAAGAAGGAGATTGAATAAACAATTTGGTTTGTTTAACTGCTCATATCTTTGCAACCTATTAAGAGGATGATGTCATTAATGAGTGTCTGTATGTATTTTAAACAGATGGTGTCTGTTAAATTAGTAATGGTAGAAGTTTCTGGTTCTCTTACCTTCAGCTGCTCTGTTTTAGAGGCAGGAATGTAGTAGGTGAAGGTGGGTGATAAGAAAGATAAGACACCTTCTACCAGAACCCTGATTTCATTATTTTTGCTACTAGTGTCATGAAAGGTTGAATACTCTTCCCTGTAATAGAATAAGATTTTATAGATTACAATTATGATGAGCTTTTTTGGTTGTTTTCCTCCCTTCTGGGCAAGTGAAGCCATTTTTGGTCAACAAGTTTTGAAAGTGGCTAAAGGACCAACAGTGTTCTCATGATTGAAGAGTGGAAGTTCTGTCCAAGTTCCTGTTTGGATTTCTTTGTGGTTTACACCTTCCCCTGTTTCTAAAGTATTAGCATATTCCTTTAAGTTTTCTTCTGGATATTTTTCAATATAAACTTAATCAATTCACAGTTGTTTTTGTTAATATTACATTTTCAGTATAACAGGCAGTTTAATGATTGCATTATTTAAGTTTGGATATAGTCCTGTGACCTCCTTTACAGCTATAGGTCTCTTAGTTAATTTTTCAAGTCAGAGAAGTTTGGGAGGAAGAACTGAGAACAGCAAAGTTCAAATCCACTGACTGCTGTGGGTAGACATATCTAAGTGCAGCACGTATGCCTGCTGTTAGACATATTTAAGTGCAGCACTCTTCTCCTGGTGGTCTAGAATTGCTATCCCCAAATCTGTATGTGTTGTTTGACCCAGCAGTAGTGATAGTGAAAAGTTCCCTGCTGGAGTCACCGGCTGGCCCTGCTGTGCTTTGCTGTGAGCAAGTGTTGAGTAGCAGTGTGTGTAACATCGAGCCCGTAGCACCACCCCTGCTTGCTGTCCTGCCTCTGCCACAGCACCCTGAGCCGCAGAGTGGGGAGTGCCATGGCAAAAACCTTTTCACACGAGTTAAAGCTTTCTCTGCTACTGCAGCTTGCATTCTTCCTGTTATTGCTAGGTAGATTTACCTGCATTTTCACACAGAATTGAACAGCCAGGTTAGAAGAAGGATGTCTTCCCTTGTTTTCCACCAAAGCCTACACACAGACCTCAGGCTGGAGCTCTGACCTGGAGGAAGCTCAAAGGCTCTAAAATGAGATGATGTGACAGTGCTCAAGATGTTTCTCCTGAGAATTACTTGTATCATGCTTCTATCAGAATTGCAAAACTGGAGTGATACATGGAGAAAAAATGTCAAGATTGAATTAAAGTCTTCTTAAAAAGAAAAATAAAATATTTTCCAAGCAAATTTGGTCAAGATTCCTCAAAGTCATTTAGTGTTGGTGCCTGGGAAGGTGATGAGGCCAGAAATGTTTTTTGTTGTTTTACAGTCCTAAAGGTGGGTAGTGACTGCCAGTGATGCCTTAAAAGCTTAGCTTGAAATAATATGGGAAAGCAGACGGGCATAGGAGTTGATTTCAAAATGCACAGGCATTTCTTTAGGCAGCATGCTGTGTGGAGCAGCCAACTTGCTCCTGGTTTATAGCATTATGATGACATTCCTTAGCTTTATTTTTCAGATGTAATTGCAACCTGCATTCCAAGTCTTTGGAACATAGGCACTATATCTGATCTGCTACAGATTGCTTTCTAGTTCCCCATGGATTTGGTGTTGAATTATTTTCAGAACTAAACTACAGTATCAGGTTTTTAGCAAAAGCAGTAAAAGTAGGTGAAATGGGGAAGAAAAGCAGGCATAAAATTTTTCATGTTAAAAAAATATTTCCTTTGATAAACCTGTAACTGAACTGAAATGGAAAATGTTTTTTGTGAATTATTACAAACACTGCACAGAATGCTGTACTCTGTGGATACTAAATTGATGTATAAAGCAAAGTGTTGACCTACAGGCATTTTGAGACTTCCCTTAATTGCAGAATAACAGGCTTACTAAACATATGAATTAAAAATAAGGCTCAGAGTTGTAATTCAGATCAGATTTGCTTCTTGTTTTGTTTTTCCCAAATCAGATAGCTGTTGGAGCTCACTTCGTTGTAATCCCTCAGCCAGCTTTACTGATGTAGGCTGAAAAGTGGAAAAAAGATTAACCCAGCTCATAAATGAGTAGCTTTCTCATATTCTCCGACTCATCCCTGCTGGCTTAGCAGGTGATGGATTCCAACATTTTCTAGGATAAGGTCTGTTTGCTGCGCTAAGAGCAGCTGCATGGCTGTGCCTGGGTGATTCTGCTGTGGATGAGCTTTCTGCAGTGATGGGGGGCAAGATGGAGGCAGGAGAGGAACTGGATTATTTTACTTGTTACTGTTTTTCTTTACTATCAACAGATAGAGATATATCTAGGAACCCTTCTCAGTCCTAATAGTTATGCCCAGGAACCATGGGTATTACTTCACTTCTGTGGAATCTGGTTTTGAGTACATTTGTGGAAAGAGTTGTCCTGTTCTGTGGCTTGAGTTTGATAAAGCAGCTTTTTGCTTATGGGCTTTGAAACAAAATCAGACCCATTAAAAATTCGTTTAAATTAAAAGGAAGTTTTCTTATATACTTGGGAGAATTTAGTGACATAATCCAGAGGTGTAAGAGAACAATTCTTGAGGTCTAGTTCTTCCGTAAGGACTGTAGCTCTAATTTCCTGGGAATACTCCCAAATAACCACTTTTAGTTCTCTTGTTAATGTTGTGAAACAGGATACACTGTTGAAGAACCTTGCAAGGACCTCGTATGCCAGCCATGTAGCAAGAGACAATGCAACAAGGGTTTCTCCTTTATTAATGCACAAATGGACCCTTTCAGCTTTAAAGAGTTGGGGAATTTAATTGTGATTCTCTCAATTCAGTTACTCTTTTTGGTGGCCTTTGGTTTTCATGAGTGACTAGCCCTTCACTGGGATTGTAAAATTAGCCGAAGAGTGGGAACTAACTGAAGTAAGATGTTGGGTATATTAACAAATCAGAAGTAAACTCTAGGAGTTTTCTTTGAGGTAAAAAAACCTTGAAGAATGGCAGAATGTGTTAGAGAAACCACTTGAAAGCTGGTAGCACGTAGCTGGACACTGCTAAATGTTTTAAGTTTTATATGGGTTATTGACATTTTAAATGATAAATTAAGATTTTAATTTGAACCTAAATGTGAATAATGGAAAACTCTTAATAGATTTCACAATATGAACCCAGTTTTGTGTTCCTGATGCTGGTGATGGCTTGTGCCTTTTTAACACCCAAATGCTTTGTATTAGGTGTGCCTGAGCTTGCAGTCTGAGAAAGTGATGTCCGATTATGTTTCCTTCAATAAACGTTCTTGTAGAATAGCATTTAAAATGTTGTCATAATAATACTTACGGAAAAAATGGTCTTGTAGCTGAGGAAACTAAAGTATTAGAATTCTGCAAAAAAAGACAAAAAAGTACAATCCCTAAAGCACAGCAGTGCTGAGCTAAAGCTCTGTTGAGTTTTCAGAGCTGCACTCTGCTGGTCTGTTCTGTATCTGCTGATGCTTTAGCTCTGTAATTGATGCCATGTATCTCTTCTAATTTTTAATATAATGAGCTACAGTTACATATTCAGTGTGCAAAGCTTGTGTTTTTGTGGGGAAGACTGTTTTTGGAGCCTTAGCAATGGTCATAAAAACTGCAGAAATTGAATCAATTTACTGATAAGTTCCTGGAGTAGCCATGGACATATATGCACTACCAGGTGAGGTTGCTGGACAGCAGCAGTGGAGTGAGCCCAGGGTGGTGGTGCTGGTGTATGGAACAGTTCACTGCTGCTGCCAGTGTCATGAACCAAGGAATGAAGTTGAAGCTGATTTTTGGTCTTGTAACACCTCACTGTGGTAGCAGAGCACTGCCAGTGACAGGCACTGCTGGGTTTGCTGTGCCTCACTCCTGGGAGAGGGGAGCTCACTATGGGAGAGATGGATCACAGCTCAATTGGGAGTGACTTCTACTGTGACTTTTTCTGAACAGCAGAAATGGGCACTGTTATTCACCTGAGCCATTTTAGAGGTTTGTTTATGGCTTTGGTCCTTAAAAGTGTTTTTGACACACTTAATAGGAGCAAACAAAGGCAGTGGAGAACCTTGAACCTAACTTACTGACAAAACCCTGTGGAAGATGCTGAGGTTTGTTGTGATGGTGGAGTTTGGTCACTCAGGATACACTTCTGAAAATGTGGGTTTGGAAGGGCTTAGGTATATAACCCAAATTTTAGTACTGTTTAGCATCCAGTATACTCTGCTAAACAAAATCATAATGAACTCTGAAGAAATTTATGCACTCAATTTGATTTATTTTTTGTGTGTACAGAATGGTCACTTTTAGGAATTTTAATTCCAGTAATTTTGCTCTTGCTTGGTGCTGGTTAAATGAACAAGTTTTGTTTTTTTGTCAGGTTGAGACTAAAATGCTGATGAATTAATTTGATTCCATGATCTTTTTCTCAGTTTTATTTGGAGAATACTTATAGAAAATATTTAAGTGTCTCCTGAGGCAAGTATGAACACAGTCATAGAAATACATACAAGCCAAGGTGTATAGTTTATTGGCATGACATACCATGAACTGAGGGGAATCTGTTGCCTGAAAGTGATTTTCTTTTCCCTACCTCATTGCTGTGACTGAGCGTGTAGCTATTGTGCTTGGATACCTCCTGTAGAGCTGTCTCAGCTAACCAATGGAGCTGAACTTGTTTCATTTTGCTGTTGGTGCATTTATGAATCATGTGCAGGTCTCTCATTAAGTTATTGTTAAGTTTTCCAGTAATCTAGGAAGCACTTAAACCACACGGATACCCATCAGTGGAAGAAGCCAGTGTCTGAAGACAGGAAGCAGCAGTGGTGTGTTGAGTCCTCTTAGTCACACTGGGGAAGTCGGGGGTGCCCGGTGCCAGCGTGGCGTGGGGCTGGCTGGGTGCCCTGCCTGCAGCCAGCTGCCCACGGGGCGTGTGCTCCCCAGGTGGCACTGGCACAGGTGGCACTGGCACAGGTGGCACTGGCCCAGGTGGCACTGGCTGGGCAGAGCCGGCGCCTCAGAGCCCCTGCAGGGGCAGTGAGCGTGTCCTCAGTGTGGCACAGCTCAGGAATCTCTGAAACCCAGTTTAGGAGGAAGGGGGGCAATGGTCAGACATGAAGAGATGGAGCATCCCATTTATTTTTTTTTTCAAATGAGAAGGTCCAGTGAACCTGCACTGTGCTGTTTGCACCTTCCCTTACAGGAGAGGATTCTTCTGCTTTTCAGGTATTTCTGCTCAGTTTGTTGCTCTTCCTCAATAATTCTCTGTGTTTTAGAAGCTTGTGCAGGGAAAAATTCTGGCCTGTGATGATTCTTGGCTATCTCTTTTTAAATTAATTTCTTTTTAAAGACTGTGCTTTAGTATGCTACTCTCTAGTCCTGCAGCACCAATGGATTGAAGTAGGTCTGCTATCCTTACTGCTCTGACATTTCTGCCAGTCCTAAGTATAAAAGCTGATCTGTAGCTGAGTGGAAAGGTGGGCAGTTGGGATGAGGTGCAGTTGCCTGCTGAGGATCTGCTGCTGTTAGTGGAGCTGAGGAGCATGCTTTGTATAGGTAAGAACAATTTGTGTTGTTCTAGAAAACCATGCAGGTCCTGTGCTGCCAGGAGGAGTGGGGGGTGCCCATTGCATGTGTGGTACCTGTGCCAGCGACAGGCATCCTGCCAGCTCCCGATTTTAAAAGGCTTACAAAGACACCTGGTCTTGCTGAGAACACCTGTAGCCCTCTGTTACTGTCCTTATGCAGAGGTTTGCCACTTGGTGCTTTTGTATATGCAGACTATTGATAGAGAGTCAGATAGGTTTTAAGTTAGAAACTACAACTTGGAGGAGTGTAAGTGGGTGTTAATAAAAGGCACATCCTGGTTCACACTTCATTAGTAGCTGTTACTCCATGGGTGGCTAAGTTCAATGTGCTTCTTCCTGTATTTAGTAGTGGACAAAGTAAAATTCTCATGCAAAGACACCTTTTCTTTCAAAAGAAGATCTGACTCTGTCTTGACACTGCCTCAAGATGCTGATACAAAGTGACCAGTTTCAGGTGCTATGTAATGAGCAGGTGGTGGTTCTTTGTGGGTTGATTTGTTCCCCAGGGTTCTCCCCAGAGCCCCAGCTGCCTCTGGTGGCTGAGCTGTTTGAGGGTAACCCGGTGGTGGCTGATAGGCGATGGAGAAGGACTGGTTAGTCTTGCTTTGCTGAAGCCTGTATGTCACAAAGTCTGCTCCAGCTGAAAGAAAGGTAGTGCACGTAGTGGCACAAGTGTGTAATTAATGGTGGTCCTTTGGGGCTTTTTGCATTTGGACACTTTTGCTTAAGTGGGTTGTTTGTGTGGGGGGGGTTTTGTTTGTTTTGGTTTTGATTGTTTGCGGTGGGCTTTGTTTTTGTTTTGTTTGTTCTGATTTTGTCTGTGAAGGAGGCAGTCCTAAAAATACCTTCTATTCAGGTGGCTTTGTAGTTAAAAGTCAGGAATGCTGAGCAGGGTGCTTGGAACAGATCCTTTCTGGAGGAGGCAGATGCTGTAGATCAGTTAGCTGGTGGCTTTGGCTCAGCTGTGATTTGCTAATAGCAGGAGTAGCTGCTTTGCCCTGTAGCTGTTGGAATTTATCTAGTACTAGGATCTGTTTCTCACTAACAATTCAGAGTTAGATTGTGGAGCAGCAGGGAAGTGTATATGGGATATGGAGAAGTTTGGGGTTACTTTACATTTGACAGGGAAAATGCATTTCTAAATAGGTGACATGTGAAGGATGGCCTTACAAACACAGTTGCTGTTATTTTTAGACAAATGCAATAATTGCATCTCCCAGATGGTACAACAAAATTGATGGGATGTTGGGATTTTTAGTGGAGTCAGTGCGCTGGCACTGGATTTGCTAGGCATTCACTGCGCAGTGGCAGTTCCTAACACAAACGGCACGGTCGCTTTTCCCCCGGCGGTCCCGGGGGCAGGTTCGGACGTTGGTGTGTCTGTGCCGCGCTGCCGGGCGCTGCCAGCGGCGCTGCCGGGCGCTGCCAGCGGCGCTGCCGGGCGCTGCCAGCGGCGCTGCCGGGCGCTGCCAGCGGCGCTGCCGGGCGCTGCCAGCGGCGCTGCCGGGCGCTGCCAGCGGCGCTGCCGGGCGCTGCCAGCGGCGCTGCCGGGCGCTGCCAGCGGCGCTGCCGGGCGCTGCCAGCGGCGCTGCCGGGCGCTGCCAGCGGCGCTGCCGGGCGCTGCCAGCGGCGCTGCCGGGCGCTGCCAGCGGCGCTGCCGGGCGCTGCCAGCGGCGCTGCCGGGCGCTGCCAGCGGCGCTGCCGGGCGCTGCCAGCGGCGCTGCCGGGCGCTGCCAGCGGCGCTGCCGGGCGCTGCCAGCGGCGCTGCCGGGCGCTGCCAGCGGCGCTGCCGGGCGCTGCCAGCGGCGCTGCCGGGCGCTGCCAGCGGCGCTGCCGGGCGCTGCCAGCGGCGCTGCCGGGCGCTGCCAGCGGCGCTGCCGGGCGCTGCCAGCGGCGCTGCCGTGCCTGGGAGTGCCCGGCCCCGTGCGCTGCACCGCCTGTCCCGCGGCGCGCCCTCTGCTGGGCGCCGCTCGGCACTGCAGCGCCTCCTTTCTGATGGGAGCTGGGCTTCCGTTCATTTGCGTGCGGTGCTCTGCTCTGTGCTGAGCACCGGACATCTCTTGAAACCCGATTGTCCCTTTAGCTGGCATCAATTAGGTATGGGACAAGAGGAAGTGAAATGCTTGCTTCTGTTCTCTGAAAGGATGCAGCCTGTGCTGTTAGTTTTCAGCAGAATCGTTTCTGAAATAGCTATTGGGGAAGAGGTTAGACTAATTAAATGAGGCATTGCCTGTTGAGAGTGTTACTATCCTAACTAGCTTGCAGGACAGTATTATGGTGTGCAGCATTTAACGTGGAAGATCCACCAGCAGGGTGGAAACAAGCAACTTGCAGCTTAAGCTCATTTTGAAGCAGACAGCAGGGCCTAGATAGGTTTAGAAAGAAGCCTCTGATCCCCTGTGATGAATAAGTAGCCATTAATGATACAAGCTTAGTATTTTCCTTACTTTTTTTCATAGCAGGTTATTGTTTAAAGGAGACTCCTTACTGAAATTGTTATTGAACTGTGATACTGAAGTTGGCGTACCTGTGTGTCTAGGGAGGGGCAGAGGAGTGGCAGTGGGAGCATGCAGTCCTCAAGCAGTCAGTAGAAAGTTTACAAACTCACCTGCTGTCTCTGAGCCTCTCTGTGTTGCCTCAGTTTATCTCAGTGCTGAAGGCTGGTTGGTCGGTCAGACTTGCTGAGCAGCCTGAGTGAATGGTGAGTTCTGTACAGAACCTGCCAGGTGTGCAAGAAATACCATTTCAGCACTTTGTATGGTCGTGGTGCTCACAAGGTCCCTGCAGTGCAGAAAGCAAAGGCGGTGCTGCCAGCATGCGTTTGTTGGTGTCACTGTGGCAGAGGTTAAAGCTGCCCAGTTGAAGCAGGTTGTGCACTGAGAATGCTGTAGTTCATGTTTCTGAATCAAAGGATACTAATGAGTGTGTTTTGGAAAAGCACAACTCCACTGACTTGAACTATCTCGAGCGTGTCAGATTTCAGCCATAACCTGAATTGGCTGGTGTTGCTGGAGGTGTTGTGATCACTCCACTGCCTGAGCCCAACTGCAGTAATGGGCCTGTGGCAGCTCTTCCCACAGTAATGGTGCCACTCTGTTAAGATTGGAGGACTGTTTAAAAATTTGCTCTGCCCTAAACGTGGGTGAGATGAGATAGTAACTCTAGGTTAACACATGACTGGAAAGAAAACAAGTATTGTTTCTTCGTCAAAGGTTTCTCGGAACTTCCTCAGGTGGTGGTACTGGAGTGGGAAAAGTCATTTTTGTGCTACAGTTGTGTAGTGCTTTGGCATGCTGGGGTAGAGCCAGAGCCTTTAAAGATGCTGTTTGGATAAATCTAAGAAAGCTTCCTGAGGAATGCTTGTTTCAAGGAAACAAATGATATCTCTTTCTCCTCCTTGTAGATGGATTGAATCTTCTGTGTTGAATGCCTCTGAATTTCCTATTGGATTTCACATCTGGAGAAATACTTGTGATTTAAGCCACTGTGGCAGACTGAATTGTGGATCCTGGGTTCCCAAGACTTTAGCTCTTGAGGAGAAGCCGCTGCTCGATCACGTTAACCTGACATCTCAGCCACGATGGTGCTGTCACAAAGGCAACGAGATGAACTGTAAGGGATTACTGGTTTTAAGTTTCTGTTGCATTTTCATTCAACTTCAATTATTAGCATTTGTTTCCAAATGCATTTTAGAGTGTCCCTGTTCACACGCCTTTTAAGTACTGTGTATTGTGGTTTGGATCTCACTACTTTTTATTTTTCACAGAACTGCTGGTGTATGAAACTAGAATTGGGAAATGATGAAAATATAATTTCAGAGTTACTGATGGCATAAAAAATGGATTCTTCAATTTGCAATAAGCACATTGCAATATAAGCTGCAGTCTGTGAATTCTACATTGATCTTGAATAAATTCTGGAAATTTTTTGCTATTTTACTTTGGAATGTAGACAAGGATTTGATCAGAGTGTGCTATGTTGTGGTGACAGTCTTTCCCTGACTCCTTAAGTTGTATTTGAAATGTTTTGTAGAAATCGAGCGATAGCAGATTACCTCCGTTCCAATGGCTACGAGGAGGCGTATTCGGTTTTTAAAAAGGAAGCTGAACTAGATGTGGTGAGTTCAAACAAGATTCTTCATCTATACTGTAATTTTGAAGTCTGTCAGTTTTATGGCATCTCCATTTCTTCTGAACCTGTCTGTTGGAATTTTCGTATAATTTTTAACTTTGCCTCCTATTAGCATAGGAGGTTTGCATTTCATATGGCTACAGCTGGATTGAGTAGTAAGCTTCTGTGTGCTAGATAAATCCTATGGATAAATCCTTGCCTTTTCTTTATAACATTTCTTGCATTGTTCTTTTCCCAAAATGCTTGAAATTTGACTTAATTTCTCCAATTTGCTACTAGTAGTGAATAAATAAGTAGAAATGACAAATTGAAATGCCATACTTATAATTGAAAATCTTAATATCATTCCCCTATCTGCCTTATCTATCAGCCTAATTTAGTCCCCTCTTCCCAAAGCTTAGGAAAGCAATCTAAGTAGGTTAGATGGTCCTGAGGGAAAGAGAAAATGCGGTTTCTAAAAGTTTCACGACTTTTATGCAAGAAAATCTGAACTGGAGTGGGCTATACTAAAATGGAAAAAAAGGTAAAGGCTGAAATTATTTGAGTAAATTGGAAGGATTGATGTGTAGCTCCACAAAGAGAGATTTAATTTTTGTATGGATTATTCATGAAGATAACTCCAGCTTTTACAAGTGCCCCCTATAGTAGTAGATTAACATCTGTCTCTGACCAAGGTAGCCAGTCCTCAGAGCTTTTTATCTTCTGTGGAGTAAGCCTTAGCATGGTTATTTTCTGATATCTGTTATCTTCATCTTGTTTAGGATTATTGTAGCATGAGACTGTAATTTTGTAATGGAAAGAAAGTGCAGCATTTAGTTACTTCTGCATCTCTGATGTTTTTCTGTCTTGCTTTTCTTCCTCTTTCTTTAAATGCTTCTCAGAATGAAGAGTTAGATAAGAAGTACGCTGGACTTCTGGAAAAAAAATGGACATCTGTTATAAGATTACAAAAGAAGGTAAGTAGAGATCTGCTGGTTGTACATGTATAAATAGTTAGCACAGAAAGCATTCAGCACTGAACATGCATGTGCAGTCCTGAAACTGGAGAGGCAAGAGGTGCCTGGAGGCAGTTGGTGAGTAGGGAAATGGAATTGCTGTGTGCAGAGGGTCAGGCTGGGCTAGAACAGAGGAAAAATCAGTGCTCCCTGTTGTCTTTGGCCATGGCCCTAGAGGGAAGGAGCCATTAGCTCCAGTGCATTCCAGTGGGCGATTGTGCTGCAAGTGGAGAGTACAGAACTCATTTTAGACATGCTTCAATGGCTCAAGAGTGTATTAAAAGCAAAAATGCCCCTAAAATCAGTGTGTTAACAATGAAGTCCTATCCCTTGTGCAGGTTAATACAGCAAGGGTTTATAAGCCCTCCAGTGTTTCTGTTGTTGGTTAATGTGTGTGCTCGCTCCAGCAGGACACAGAATTCCTGCAGCAGTGGCATTCCTTTTTGTTAACACAACCTTCTTTGGTAGTTTGGCACAATAGTAATTCAGATTTATTTATACGGTGTGTGAGTAAAGGGGATTTTTTAGAACTTTTTTCCTGTGAAAATATTTGGGAATTTGAAAAGAATAAATTATTAATGATTAAATTATTAAGAATTAACTATAAATTATTAAGGAATAAACTATAAATGATTAATTTAGGTTTTAATTTTAAAACCAGTGCTGCTGAATGTTGGTAATCCATTTTGGTCCATGCAATCTTTGCTTTACTGTGAGTTTTGGAGTCAGTTGTTATTTGGGTTACTAATGCAAGAAGGTGAATTAGATCTTGTATAAAACTGGAAATTAAAGGTCTCTTTAAAATTCACACACTTAGGTAATGGAATTAGAATCGAAGCTGAATGAAGCTAAGGAAGAATTTACATCAGGTGGACCTCTTGGTCAGAAACGAGACCCTAAGGAGTGGATTCCTCGTCCTCCAGAGAAGTATGCGTTGAGTGGGCACAGGAGTCCTGTCACTCGAGTCATTTTCCATCCAGTTTTCAGTGTTATGGTCTCTGCTTCAGAGGATGCCACAATAAAGGTGTGTGTGTGCTCCAGACAACTGGCTGTGAAATAGGTGACATCAATACAGTGAAACTTGTTCTCCTGCTGGGTTTATAATGCTTAAAGTTAGCTGAAAAGAAGTTTTCAAAATGCATCAATTCAGTTAATTTATAACTGAAATAGAAGAAATTTATTTTTCTCTACTGTTAAGCTTTTTAGGGCTGTCTGTGTCTCTTGCTTGATTAATTATTGAACAAGGTGCCAGACTGGCCTTCAGAGTGCAAATGTGAGGCTGGAGAATACAAAGAGTAATGGACTGCTGCTAACAGGTTGTCTGTTCCCTTGTCAGGTGTGGGATTATGAGACAGGAGACTTTGAGCGAACCCTGAAGGGGCACACAGACTCTGTGCAAGATATTTCCTTTGACCACACTGGCAAACTCTTGGCCTCCTGTTCTGCTGATATGACCATTAAGCTATGGGATTTCCAGGGCTTTGAGTGCATCAGAACTATGCATGGTAAGGTATAAAGGGATTGATTTAGCAGTCTGTAAAGTGGAGAGATTTTTTTTTTTTTTTTAATCCAGGAAAACTGCTGATGTGGAAAGGGGTTATAGACCAGAGTATTTTCCAAAAGAAAAAGGGGGGATATAACTTGATGCTTTGAGTGCTCTATAAATAGGGGATACATGCAGTGTTTATGGAATGAAATAGCATCTTAAATCTACTATGCATGATGGTGTGGGAAGCATCCCATAATGATACTGAAATAAAATGACAGTTAGAGGGATTTCAGCTTTAAATATTAAATGCTTGCTAGACAATAAAACTGCCTTCAAATCAGTGAAAGAGTCCTTCCTTCAGCCCTCTGTGTTCCTGATGCAGGAAGGGAGGAATCAGTGTCAGAGGAGTTGTGGCTGCTCCATGCGGGGTTCGATCATGTGGGAACGTTCCCTTTGCACAGGGTTTGAAAACCATAGGAAAAATGAGAAAGTACAGCCACAGCTATAAGATTCTAATATTGACAGCAAATGTTTTTATGGTATTATGTAAGAGCTTTCTTCTTGCTTTTAGGATCATCTTTTAGAAATGGAGAGTAGAAATAGAGAACATTTGAGACTTAAAAAAGTAAACACTGGGTCAGATATACGCAAGTAAACAGAAAGCACCTTTAAGGATGCTCAGTGTCTGGACTGTGGGTTCTAAAAATATGGATGATTATTTCATAAAACCTCAAGTTCACATGTAAAGATTATTCCATAAAACACACACTGCTGCTGAAGCTACTTAACCAAGATAAAAAAAAAAAAAAAAAAAGGCAAGTCCTGTGTGCTCTGTGAAAACTCTGCCAGTACCACTTAATAAAGGTTTTATTTTGTTTTTAGGTCATGATCATAACGTTTCTTCAGTAGCCATCATGCCCAACGGAGATCATATAGTTTCTGCCTCAAGGGATAAAACTATCAAAATGTGGGAAGTCCAGACAGGGTAAGTGCACTTGTGAACAAACAACACCAGAACAAAAGCGATGAAAAACCATTGTGTGTAGAAATGGGACACAGGAATCTGAATGTCAGCAGGCACTATTTGAATTGAGAAATGATGTTGCGTTGTTTAGAGTAACTCACTGAAGGATTCTGCCTCAATCTTTTGGCAAAGGTGTTTAGATGTTAATACTGACTAACTAAAGCTAACTGGTTTTGTCTTTCTAGAAGCTATGAGGGTAGATCTCTAGCTCATGACCAATTAAGAAAATGAATTCACTGGTTAACCATGAGTTTAAAGGGAGTATCTGTTACCTTTCTTGACACAGATCAAGGCGTCTCCTGATTTTTTTTTGTCTTCTTATTTCATTTATCAGTTGTCTCTCTAATACCTAAATGACCTGTAAATCTCTACTTGTTCTTAAAATACCTGTTTAATGCAAGTAGTCACGTCGACTTCATTTTCTCCCATTTCCTGCTTTTTGCCTTAATAAGTTTTTGCTAGCTCTTAGCTGTCACTGCTTTCTCATGCCGGCGTCCTTTGACAAACTCTTTATGGCATGCTCCATCATCTGCCAGGATGAACATGTGTGCACCAATATATTTTATCGTAACCACTGAAAGTAGGCTCAATGTCCTCGAATTTCCAAGGCGTGTGCAGAGGGCTATTGGGCCGGTGGTTGAGTGCTGCTGTGTTTTTTTGCACAGCTACTGCGTGAAGACTTTCACGGGGCACAGAGAATGGGTGCGCATGGTGCGGCCCAACCAGGACGGCACCTTGATTGCCAGCTGCTCCAACGACCAGACAGTGCGCGTGTGGGTGGTAGCGACAAAGGAATGCAAAGCTGAGCTCCGAGAGCACGAGCATGTGGTAGAGTGCATTTCCTGGGCTCCTGAGAGCTCCTACTCCACCATATCAGAAGCTACAGGATCAGAGGTAACATTCCCGGGCTGTTACACAAGCGTGCACAGGGAGGTCTTTGTGCTCTGTGTAGCACTGACAGCCACTGAGCTTTGGGCTCAGAGGGCCTGGCAGGTACAGCAGGTATATGAATGCTTTTGTCGGAGTATCTTGGGGTGCAGCTAAGCCCTGTCTTGGCTTCCCAGGATCCAGGTTTTGTGTTTAGGACCTATCTTTTCACTAGTGAAGGTGAACTTCAGAGAGATGCTCTGTTTAGGGAGGGGTGAGAGTGGGACCACTGTCTTGTATTGCAGCAAAGAAATGTGTAAAGCAGCTTCTCTGGCAAAATGTGAAGATTATAAGGGTACTTAGCAATTGGAAGGTGGAGGGGGGAAGGAGCCAGTCAGGAATGCAGAATGAAGCTGCCTTGGGTGCAGTGTGCACCAAGGAGTCAAGCACTGACTGCTGTTGTACTGTACAGCTCCTGATGGGAGAAAGCATTCTTTAACTAAAATGAATCACAGTTTGTGTGATCACAGATACCTCTTCTAGTGAGCCTCAAGAAAGGCTTGCTAAAGGCCAGAAGGAATTTCGTTCTAAGGATGTTAAAGTGTAGATGAAAGGAACTAGAAATTAACTCCAGTTTCTAGTCAAACACCCCACCCTGCATTGCTGTTTTGCCCTCTGCCTCCAAAGGCCATGGGCCATGGACTTTTTTCTGGGGAAAAGTAGCCACACTGAACAAAGGGACTTGTCTAGTGATGGCTGTTACAGGTTATTTCGGTGAAATATTACTTGAATCTCTAAAAGATCCTTATAATCTTTTAATTATAAGTAATTAAAACGAGAGTCTGTGTGTCCCTTGCTGTGGCTGTGCGGGCTCAGCAGTGGTGCCTCCCCTGCCCCCTGCTGATGGGATCGGGCACAGCCCGCACGGGAGCACCTTCCCTGCACACCTGGGGCAGGGGAGAGCTCGGCAGGTGGTAACACCGTGCATGGACACACAGAGAAATCACTTCAGAGTAGAAAGTTTTCAGAAATTCCGAACCCTGCTTCATTGCATTTTATGAGGAAAGTGAACACAAAGGTATATGTGAGCTGCATCCTCATTTGTCCTGAGATGTGGCACTTGAGCTGTGCCTGCTGTTAACAGAGCATGTCTTACAGTAGGCAAGTGTGTATTCAAAGTGTTACTTGGCTTGTGGAATCAGCAGGACAAACAACCATTTCTTTTAACAGTTTGTGTAATTCTCCTAGCATTAGTACCAATGCCTGTGACCCAGCTTTGTCAGTGTGGGTTTACTCGCTGTAAGCTGTTGTATGATCTGATTTTGGTACTAAGCAATATCACTGGGAAGGGATCTGCTTCATTCCTCCTCTTCCTGCTTCCATCTTCTGTATACCATAAATTAAACTATAATTTTCTGTAGACTAAGAAGAGTGGCAAGCCTGGGCCTTTTCTGCTGTCTGGATCCAGAGACAAGACCATTAAGATGTGGGACATTAGCACTGGCATGTGCCTTATGACACTTGTAAGTTGATTGGTGTTTTTTCTGGCAGTCATAGCTGCATATGTACAACCAGTTTTAATGAAATGTATTATCTTGCATGTCATGTTTTCAAGAGCAGCCAGAGTTGCTGGAAATACAGTTTCAATGGCTTCTGTGGTTCAGCTCTTGTTCTTGCTAAGAAGTACTGACAATCTCCAAAACCATAGTGTGAATGCAGTACTGTGGTGTAGGTTCTGTAATGAGTGGTTTGTTTACAGAAATGCTGGTAATGATCTGAATTTTGTCTTCTGTGAAATACGTTGTTCCCATGTGTGGGACTTCCTGCAGGCCCTATCCTGCTGTTCCCAGCTCAGATTCCAGCTGGACTGGGTGGTGGTGCTGGGGTGGAGAGCAGAATTGGTGCAGATCACATGAAGACTGCTGTTTGTTTGCCTTCAAGTACAGGAACTTGCATTGTTGGGAGAACTGATAGAGGTGTAATAATAGAAACTGGAGATAAGCTGTGAGTTCTGAGAGGTTTCAGGAGCGCCAGGGCTGTCCTGGTGGGGCCAGGCAGGGGTCCCTCCGTGTGCTGTAGTGTGAGGTGTGGGATGCTCAGCTCTCAGCCTGCTCACTGATCTCTCCTTGTGCACAAGGTGGGCCATGATAACTGGGTACGTGGCGTCCTGTTCCATTCTGGGGGAAAGTTTATTTTGAGCTGTGCTGATGACAAGACTCTCCGTGTCTGGGACTTCAAGAACAAGCGGTGCATGAAAACCCTCAACGCGCACGAACACTTTGTTACCTCTTTGGGTATGTATTGCTCCCTGTGCCAGAGCTGCTGCTTCCCCACTGGCTGCAGCTGAGCACCAGGCTGGCATTCACCTTGGGGCTCTAGTGCTGCCTTGTGTTCTCTGTGTAGAAGGAATGAACTAGAAATTAACTCCAGTTTCTAGTTAAACCCCCCACCTCTGTGAGTTGTAGAGTTAGAGTGTGCTGGATTTTTCCACTTCTGCTGCCAGTGTTGCACATGGATAAGGATGTTAACTGACAGGGAGTTCTGGAACCTGTCACCAGAGCATGTGGCACCTGGGAACGGCTCTAATGTCAGTGCTTGTCCAGCAAAAGGAAAAGAAGCGTGTGCACAACGGTCAGAAAAGAGTTACTTTGAATGCCTGGACATTCCTGGTTCGTGTTGCCAGATCTTGGTAATAGCATGAGGGACTTCAGCTACCAAAGTACAGCCAGGAGCTTTGGAATGTAGCCTTTGAGCTGGTAGAATTGTTTTGAAAAAGCAGTGCCATTCCGTGAGAGTAGGAAATGCTGAAGTTCTGGGTTCGTTGGTAACGTGAGCTTTTGTCTCCTGGCAGATTTCCACAAGACAGCCCCGTACGTGGTGACTGGGAGTGTAGATCAAACAGTAAAAGTGTGGGAGTGCCGCTGATGGAGTTCACAGTGACCCCTTTTCCTCTGGATGCACTCAGATACCATGGTTACCCATTGAGCTCTGTTTAAATAAATATTGTCCTTTCATGTAAATTATTCTGGATGTAGATTGAGCTTATTAAATGTTACACACAAAGTATTCATGCATGGTGAATCCAAATTGTATACTGTAAATTTACATACGTTGTCTAGAAGTACCATAGGTTTAAGAACATGGGCTGGCATTGGTCACATCAGACCTGAGAAGGCAGAAGTGGGATGATTGGAATAGGGCACTTAACTGAATAGTTGACAGTGTCGTTATGTCGGATAATTATACCTGTTTTTCTTTCTGCTGTCTGTTGGTGCCTGAATTGGTGACCTCATTTGGGAAAAGTTTTGTAGGGCTTTTTCAGAAATGTGTATCTATGTAACATCACTTAAGTGTGCTTAATAAATCTTCTCTAAGAATACTAGATAATAAGGCTGCAATTCAGAATCTTCTGAATCTTATATGTAATTAATGGAAATTAATTAAACTCTGGAATATTTGTCATGAAACATTTGCCAAATCAACAGAAAACACTTGTTTTGGCCTCCTATCACGCAAGGGTTGGTATATTTATAGAACTGACTGTAAACCTGAAATAAGACAACAAATCTTAGTCGCAGCTGATGTGATAAATGTATTTATTTTTTATTTGGTCATTCAATGGTTAAGCTGTGCTGTTAAACTAAGTTTAAATGGTTTTTCGTTTGGTTCTTCTTATGCTAGACAAACTTCCAGGAGGAGTTGTCCGTCCCACTAGAGTTTAGTGATCCAGTTTCCAGTAGAGCTTCCTCTCCCAAATGACTGCCATGGTCCACCTTGCTGTTAGCTTTCCATGTTTGTTAGAGATGTGCAATTCCTATTACACAGCAGGATCAAAGGACACTTCCCTCATTCACTGGCAGGAAATTGGGGTATACAAAAGTTTCTTGGTTTCCGTAGTGCGGCCTTGGACAATGAGGTGATTCTCACCTTGGCAATATGGCTCCAGTAAAAATGTCCTGGGGTTTGCAAGTGGAGAAAAACCTTGGGCTGCAGCATTGAAATGCTTTAAAGGAAGCACTGAGTATCTTGAGAATCAGTTGACAATGGCAGGTCAGGTCCATGCAGGCTTCTAAAAGAAGGATGCCATGAACAAAACCCACACCCATCTGTGGGAATGATGCTAAACATTAAAACCAAACCCAAATCCTATCAGCAAAACCAGCCCAGCTCAGTTATTAGTATTTATGTTGTTTGGTGTACACAATTTTTAATTTGCATATCCCTAAAGTTACATATTTTGATCTGAAATGAATGAAAATATTATAAATTAATATTTTAATCAGTTTTTTTTGTGACAGATTCCATTGTAGATAACCAAGAATTACAATACTTATCAAACTAACCAGGTCTTTTTAAAAATCAACTTTAAAATTGATGATACAATGAAGTACCAGGCTGATGTTTTAACAGGTGAATTTGTGCTTTATTTTATTCCCTTGGTTTAATCCATGGCTTTTTAAAATGTCCCTTTTAAAGCTGAGAGTCCCTGACCAGCATAGGGTGGGCTGGAGGGTGAACGCACTGCACCTGGTGAGGGGGAAACTTCCACAGTCAGCCCAGAAGGACCCGTTGTTGTGTGGGAGGAGCTGGGTTGGGGTGTGGGATCCTATGGAAAGCGGGGTTCTGATGTGGGGGTTTTCAGAGCCAGTTTAAGATCCAGGCTAATCTCTTAAATCCAGTGGTTTCTGTCATTCTCAGTGTGTGTTGCTGCATAAGCATGCACGAATAAAGTCTGTTTTGTTCATTAGCTGCTTGGACTGGAAACATTTGCTGCTTTTTGTCCTATTGGAGAATTCCCGATACATAAGTAGTGCATCTTAAAACCCTCCATGCATCTGCAACTGTAAAATAATAACATCTGTTTAATTCCTGGTAGGACCTAGAAACTTTATTTAAGTCTAAAGTAAACCACCCTCATGTACATAATTCAAACCTGAATGAGAAATTAAAGGTACCTGTGATGTGGAAGTTGTCTACTGCATTTTTTCCCTGAAGCAAAGAAGCATTTACTAGGACACCTGTCCCCAGTGCTGGCAGCAGTGTCACCGCTGCATGACACTCAACACTGCTGATGTGCAGAGTGAGCCTTCTGGGGCAGCAGGGAATGATCTCAGGGATGGTCCCACCGGACCAAAGCTGAAGCCCTGGTTGGAAGGGAGCCACACCACAGGCGTGGGAGTGAGGGGGACACTCTGGGACATGCTGTGGGACTGTCCCCACTGTTACTGTCAGCTTGTGCTGTGCCTTTGCTGTGATCAGAACTGCAACAGTGAGGTTACTGGGTCAATAATGAACTAAATGCATTGGAGGGGGCGAGAGGTTCACTGGTGCTTTGGCACTTCCTGACTACAGCTGGCAGCCCGTGCCAGGGCCCAGCTCTGGCCTTACCAGAGCCACTGCAGATCCCTGGGCTGAGCCTAGCCTGGGCTGTCCCGCACGGGCCAGAAAGTGCAACATTTTTTTGTGGTTTTGATAGAAGCCAGAAGCTGATGTTTTATACCATCTTGCACTTTAGAGGTGAAACAAACCCATCCTGCTTTTGTGTGTGGTGTGACCAATGTGTGCCTGGGGCACTGAGGAAAGGAAAACAACCCCTGGTTGGTAGTGAGTGGGGAGTATGGGCATGGGTCCCTGCCCCTCCTCTGCCTCTTCCTGTCCATGTGAACTGCCTGAGAAATCACTCTTAGACAGCTCCTGACTCCCCTGAGAGCTGTTTAAAAGGAAAAACATTTTGTTTTTGTAGACAGTGGTGGCTTGGTAATCCTTTAATGGTTTGAATATTGCAAATGCTGAGTTGAGTGAAGGAGAAGCGCCCTTGGAGTGAGCTGTTGTGTCCAGCTGTATATAACGTCCGTGTATTAAATCAATACCGAGAGTCCTGTAGCAAGAGCACGTGCATAGAGGGGTGGGATGGCCGGGGGGGAGCGGGGGGGTCGCGTTGGATTTGCAAGTCACAACTGGCGGTAACTGGCCTTTTTATCTTTCCACTGTGTCATGTAAGTAGCTGCTTTCCTGTCCTGCCTGTCCCTCAGGCTTCCCCGAGTTCATTCTGAAGAGAAGTTAGCAAAATCCTCACGCTTTAGAGTCGATCCCGACATCGACGTGAAGGCAAATGTCAGATGTTTGAGCGCTGTTAGAGGTTGCAATTGGAGAGAACAGTTCCCAGGCTGTAGGAGTTAACTGAAGCTATTGACACAATTAAAACAAAATTGGTAAAGGAATGTATATAATACTGCTCTGTGTTTTACAGTAAGATTTGTTGCTCTCAGACTGTGTAAAACAAAATTTATTCATGTTTTCTGCATATTAAAAAAATCTTATTGTACCAATTGGTAAACTATTAAATGCATATAAAACTAGATGTGGTTTTGTTTCCTTGGATGCAAGAATTAAAACTATTTTGAAAAAAGCTATTGGTGTTTCACCCTCAGATTTTGCTCCCACCTGCTTTGCCCTTGCTCTGATTTTAATTTAACTTGTGCTCACCTGAGGCTGCAGGAAGTGGTTTTGAGCTGGAGTAGGGAGAAGTTTTTTTGGTTGATCCGGTGCAGTGAGGCGCTGCAGGAAATGCTTTGGTGGGCTAAGCTGGTCTCACAGGTGCGCAGGAGAGCCTTGTCCCTGCGCCTGGCACAGGCCAGCCCTGGTTGGGTTGGGTTTGGATGGATTTTCCCCTTCTCTTGCCCCCCTCTCTGTCCTGCAGCCCTGGCAGGAGCTGCCTTTCACTGCCCCTCACTCGGTGTGGGCAGTGGCTGTGCGTGACCGGGGATCCTCGCAGTAATCGCTCTGGGCTTTGAGGCAGCACAAGGGCAGCTGGGTACTGGAAAGCTGAAGGCACTGAGTGCTTCTGGCAACATCTGGTCTGCTACTGGGGTCTTGTTGCCTGTGTGTGCTTTGGTAGCTGGAACTGGAATGGGCACACCTTCATAATGGAAGAGCACAGATGTGCTTGTGAGCTTGATGTGGGGGGAGAATGAAAGGGCACTCCCACCGGCCGAGGTGGAAGCAGCTGGCAGGGTGATACTTTGCAGTGGGAACAGACATGGGATGGACATTTGGAGGAGACCCACTTGCATTTAGGAAAATAAGTCTGGGCTCTGCCAGAGCCAGTGTGTGCATGGGCAATCCCAGGTGGGGTGACAGGGTGGCACATAGGTGGTTTTTGGGGTGAGGGTTGAAAGGAAAGCCTCGTATGTCCACAAGTAGCGAGTTTCTCACAGGGAGCTCAAGGCAGGTTCAGGTGTGAGTTGCCAAGAACGGTCTGGGCAGTTACATTTCATTTTCCCCAAGCTCGATGATTTGTTGCTTGTGCAGCAAGTGCTGTGCTGACAGCAGCTCTGTAGGTGTGAAATTGGTTTGGACCAGCTGTTTCCAGTCCCAACACATCACTGATGGGCACTGAAACATTTTTCAGTGGACAGGTTGAGTACCTGCCTGCCTCCAGCCCAGCTGGGTCCCAGGGCCCATTTGCATCAATTTTTACACTTAAAGTGTTTAAGAACTTGTGAGCAGAGTAATAACCCCCAGAACCCACAAGAGGTAGTGAGGTACAGACTGATGTTGGTAAATGCAGTTATTTACCAACTTGCATTGCTCTTGGAGATGCTTAGCAGTGGAGCCTCAGTAGCCAGGACTTGTGTCTTTCAGCTTCAATTCACATGGGTACAAAATCCCCAAAGCCATGTCCCCACTCCCACATCGCCCCAGGGATGAGAGAGCAAAGTAACTCCTTTCCCTGAGCACAAATGGATTCTGACAGCAGAGGTTGTGGGTCCTGCCCCCTCTGGGCTGGGGTTGTGACTCTGGTACTGATTTATAGTTTTAAAGCCTCCAGGTCAGCTGGTCCTGTTCTCTCCCCGCCGCTCCTGCTCAAAGGAACAAGATTGGTGGCTCCAGTGTTGGTACCAGCACTTTGCCTCATACAGTAAAGAAACCAAAAAAATACCTGGAAGAGTTTAAAAAGCTTTTAATGGACTGTAAGACACTAGTAAAAGAAAAATCTTGTAGGAAAGATGCACTGTAGTCATTTATTGATTGCTTTCCAGGAAATTCAGAATTTTTCTAATAGGAGCAAGTTCATTTGCAGTGAAGACTGCTTTGTTGCCTCCAACACCTCAGAGGCTGCTCCCTCCTTCCCCCCCAGCCCAGCCCCGAGTTACAAATACCTGTAGGGTCAGACAGGAAACCGAGGGTACAGAGCACAGGGACAGCACTTGGCTCCAAGGGTCAGTAAAAGAAGCAGCGCGGATTAGCACGGGGCACGATCCAGGACAGACAATGCGAGGGAGGGAGAGGCTGGGCGCCGGCAGCGCGGGGCTGCGGCCAGCCCACCGCTCTTCTACAGCTTGATCTGCTTGGAAAACAGGACATTCAACTCTGTCGGCATCCCAGGGCCTGCAGCAGCCACAGCTTACCTGCTTGAGGACAGTGACAACCCCACAGGATGTGCATGGGGGGAGAGGGGACAGGAGGATTTCTTTAGTGGCATTTGCCGTTCAGTGCCGTCCATTGCCAGCAATGGCAGCTCCCAGCGCCAGTCCCAAAACCAGTGTGCAAAAACACCAGAGAAAAAGGTATTTGCCAGAGGTTTCAGTACTGGGGGAACTTCGGTTTTTATTTAAACCCCTTCCCCAAAACCTGGTACTTTCTGGTTGTGATTCTGTCAGGTTCAGGGCCCTCAGCTCTGTGTCAACAGCTGCAGTTGCAAATGACACCAGGTCTCTATTTCTGAATTTTCCTCCCCTCTCCCCCTTAAACAGGGCTGTGATTCCTTCCTTTCTCCCCTTAGCTCAGCCCTCATTTGCTGCATTCCCACCTCTCCGAGGCACTGGGGTTTCCACTGCAATGGAAGTTTGTGCGCTTTTTTTAAAGATCAAGCCCTCACTCTTTGGATACAGTATCCCAAGTCACTCAGCTGCAAGCAGAGCAGAGGTGGAACGGTGAATATCATATATATATATCTCTATATATATATATCTATATATATATCTATCTATATCTTTACCTTGAAAATTAGAATGTGAATGTTACAAAACCCCACTGAATTGCCAAACTGCCAACCAAACATAGAAAAAAATGGTTAAAGGAATCCCATGGCTATATCCTGATGTAGAAAATGCTGTACATCCCCCACTTCCACATGTCACAAGCTTCAGTCATCTCAGCAACACAAATATGGCTGTTTTAGCACAATCTTGAATAGTGACTGGGGGGAAAAATCAATCTTTTGGCTTGGAATCCACGTTTTACAAGAACGCGGAGCAGTGATGGGGCTGGTTCTTTACTGGTTTAGCAAAGCAGTGTCCTTAGTCAACATAAAAATGACCTGAGAAATGTTACATTCCTCCAGACAGTTCATTTGGAATTCATATGTACAAAGTAGAAATAACTGCTGCGCACACACACGACACGGACACACACACGGCAGGAGGGCCCCGCGCGCCAGGACGGGTCTGTGCTGCCTCCGGCCACTTCCCCTCGCGTGGCAGACACAAGCTTGGGCAGACAGATTACATTGCTCAGATTAGTTCTTTGCATTGTGTATTAATTGTACCAGTGCAATAACATTGTCAAAAAGGAGGAGCTGCTCCAAGGGCAGCTAAGGCCCTGGGCCAGATTCAGAAAAGGGTGGTTTAAACTTTTTTTTTTTTTTAAAGCGAGGTACACGTTAAGCAGAACTCTGTGTTAAGGGGATGGCAGTGGAAGGCATGCTCGGCTCAGCCTCTTTCTCCTCCACAGCTTTGTTCTCTGCTTCCAGCTGTTCCCCACTTTTCATGCTTTCCTGGAGCTGCTGGCGTCGCTGCACCTCGGCTTTAAGGTTCTCCAAGTCTTTTTGGCTGAAGGGGAAAGCAGGAAGGGGAGCAGACATTAGACTGGCTGTGGGAATGGTGAAGCACCAGGACAGGGTCATGTTCAACAGAGGAAACACTCCTTGCACCTCCCTCCCCCACAGCTCAGCCATGCCTGAGCACAGCCAGGGCCCAGTTAGCTGGCTGGGTTTGAACAAAGGGGCACCAGGATCTGCTCCTTCAGTGGGGCTCGGGCAGAGCAGGGCTTCATCTTGCTGATGGCCAGGCAGCCTCCAGCTGCTGATGCTGCATTTTTACCACCAATCATTATTTACAGCCTTAGAACAACAGCCTTGTTCATTTCCACCATCATCCCAATCAAATTTTCAACTAGAAGTATAAAAGACAATTCATAATTATTTAAAAAAAGTAAGTAAAACAAATCCTGGTTTCTGCTCTCTTGTGAACTAAGACAATACAGACTTGATTTCTAAAGGCATAACCCAGAAGAATCACTGTACCTTAGTGGAATGAAGAGAATTCCATTGATAATGTTCAGCTGCTCCAGGACACTGGCCATACTGGGAGCTGTGAACTACATTGCAAGGGAAAATTAAGTTTTAGGAGTCAAAACCTAGAGAGGACTCTGAACTGGCAAGCACATCCCTTTGCCAAAGGTTGGGTTCTGGCAGCATTTGTAAAATGGATATACAGAGGTAGGTAGTAAAATGGCATCATTTCCATTATCTACCTCTGTACATCCATAAGCTGGAAAGCACCATCTGGAGCTGCAGGGATCTTCTGCTGAATCCTGCAGGACTTCAGCTAAATACATCATGGTGCCAGTTCCAAAATGTGGTGGATTTTCTACCCTCCTTTAAGTGTTTTAACAAGGGTAAACCCTTCAGTGCTGTTTTTATGGATCTGAGCCTCTTCACTGGCCACAATTCCCTGGACTTTTACTTGATTCAAGGTCCTTGTACACCTTTTGTTGCCATGAACTCCTCAGGTCTGTTACCAGTTTTCCACAGGGAGAACACCCACACAGAGCACTGTCCCACTCTGTCCTCCCTGCAGCTGGAACCCTCTTTCCCAATCTGCTGGGGTACAGCCTGCCAGGGAGAGCACCCATGGCTCAGGCTGGGTACTCTGCCAGGTGTGGAGGCAGGCAGGAGCAGCTGGGTTTGGCCCAGGAGGGCCGGTCCTTGCTGCTCCATGTAAGGTAAGACAGCCCATCTGTGCTCCCTGCCCAGCCTCCCTAACCACAACATCCCTGGAAGGAGAACAAAGCATCTGGTGAAAGATGAGAGCATTTTTGAGCATGAGGAAACTGAAGTACTTCTGGGTTGAGCAACCTGCTGCCTGGCAGTGAGTCAGCAGCAAGGCAGGGTTGTGTGCAGGTGTGCCAGGCTCTCCCTGGAGCTGTCCCTGTACCCCGCCGCTTCCCCAGGCACCCTGCAATGCTGTGCTCCATCCACACAATGACATGACTGTCTGAGCCACCACCCTAGCAAGGGCTTCTGCCTGGGAAGGAACAACTGCCACCCCCTCCTGACAGTCCATGTCCCTCAGCAGCAGCTGGACACCACTTGCTGCTGGCACAGCAGAGCCCCCAGTGCCCGGGTTACCTTCAGTGGCATGATGTTGGCGTTGGAGCCGTTCTTGTAGATCTCGTTCATTGTGCGCTGCAGAGCCACCGCTTGCTGTGTCAGGTATTTCAAGTACTCGGAGCTCTCTTTGGTCTTTTCATGGTGTTCACCGAGCTGATGGGAAATGGGAAAAAAAAAAAAAAAAGTTTAACATAAGTGAGAGCAGGACCCAACCCAGGGAACACACCTGGGTGCTGCCAGCTCAGCATCCCTACAGGAACTCAGCGAAATGGATTTTACCTGCCTTGGCAATCAAAAACCAGTAAAACAGTTCCTCTGGAAGCCTTCTTATCAACATTGCACATTTTCATCAAGTGGGAGCATATTTGCTGGGTGAGCAGCATTCCCTGCACTGGGCTCTTCTTCCAGGAGCAGCATCCTAGCATCCCCCCCACCTGGACCAGTATTCCAGCATTCCCCGCACTGGGCTGTGCCCTCAGCCAGCTCAGCTGAGTCACCACATGCAGCCTCAGACGTGCTCAGACAGCCCTGGGCTGGGGCAGGAGTTTCACTGAGCAGCAGCTGGGCTGAGAGCTCACTACCAAACCAGTTTGGAGCTGGTATTTAAAGACTAGAGGCACAAAACATGGGAAGAAGAGACCAGTTTTTTCCAAGCCCCACCACAACATGGGACCGTGCCATGACAGAAGTGCTTGTCCAGCCATGGGTAGAACACAGACACATTTGCAGGAAGCTGAGCAAAGACTCCTGGCATAGCAGTGGGCAGTTACTGCACAGGACAGCCATTCTGCCCTGGCCTTACAAGAACTCCCTGGCATCTGCTCAGAGCTGTTTGTAGGAAAGGCCTCCCCAAGGCCCAGGCTGGGCACTGGTTTGCAGTGGAACTCCTCAGTTCTGGCCCTGCAGTGACAGCTCCCAAGTGCACACTGGGGCCACTCATCACCTGATTCTTGTAGATGGTGTAGCCTTCCTTCTCGTGCTGCAGAGCCGACCGGAACTCTGCTTTGCTCTCGTACACTCGGGCAACCAAGTGGTGGCTGAGGGAAGGAAAAGGTTTGAGTCACTGCTCTGAAGAAGAAACATTTCTGTGCTGCAACAAGCAGCTCCCCACATTCATTTTTCTATCGAGAGTCCACAGGGATCAGCATCATCTTGACAGATTTTCTGAGCAAGCAGCATCACAGCAGATCCCACAATTAATCTTAAGAACAATGGATCTCCATCTTTTGAAATAACAAGCCTGGACACTGCAGCACGACCTTGGCTCTGGGACAAGACTGAATATCCAGTTCTCAAGCCCAGACCCTCCCATGCAAGTGCTCAGTGACTGTGCTGCTCTGACAGCAGGGACCAGCCCGGCACCCCACCCTGCCTCACCTCAGTGCAACCTTCAAAGACTTGGAGCCGTGGTACTTGGAGCTGATGGCCAAGGCGTTCTCCAGGAACCGGAGGGACAGGTCGTACTCCATGACCCCATGGAGCACCAGGCCAATGTTGTTCTGTACAGAGAAGCCAAGCAGGCATTGGGAAAGACACATTGACACTACAGTTCCTGCTCTGTGAGCAGTGGGGCCACACAGGTGCATCCCTGCCAGAAGGGCTGCAGGCCCTGGGACGTCCCTGCAGCAGTAACACGTGACAGCGACCATCGGCCCCCATGGGAGCTTGGCCCAAACTATCCAGGCACAAGGGAGGAAACAAACTCTCCAATTTATGCCAGCGCAACAAGAACATAATAAACAAAGGAGTTTTCCTAAGGATTACAGGTGCTCAAACCCCACCTGCAGTATCTCAGTGCAGAGCTCAGCTGAGGCTTTTTTCCATCATCTGATGGCACCAACCAGTAACAACCCAGGGAGGAAAAGCACTGCCTAAACGTTTGTTTCTAACAGCCATCATGTGGGCATCTTAAAGGCCAAGGTTTCTCAGAGATTAGCAACTTGAAGACTCTTAAACAAGTTACTTACATCTAAGAGTGCCATTTCTGGGTGATCCTCCCCAAATACCAACAGCATGAGGTAGCGTGCACGGTACAACAGGTTCAGTGCTGTCGAGAGTTGGCTGTTTGCAAAGCAGTAGAGAGCCAGGTGCATCTAGGACAAGAGAAGGGACCCAGCATTAATGTAAAGAAAAACTAATCTCTCCTTTCCACAGCTGCACATGAATAAAGTCTTCCTCACTGGTTAAAGAAGGACTTCAGCCACTCCGAAAAGTCCAGTCTGCTGGCTGATGCACAGCCCCACTGAGGTGTCCCTGAGGAAGCTGTGTGTTTTATTTCAGTTTCTCTTACAGAATATTTCCAACCTGACTTGCATATGTATGTCATATTCTAACTGTGTTTTGGGGGGTATTCTTTCCTCTTTTTGTTTTTGACATAAGCCTAGGGCCAAAGCCAGGAGAACCAATATATCTAAATAAAGGTGCAGCAGACAAACTCTAGAAACCTAAGTTAAGCAGGACAAATAGTGAGCATGCAGGACACACTCAGCTTTTCACTTTGCAGTATTGTGAGAGATGATGAAGTGGAGAATTCTGGAAAGAAAGCTGCAGAAGAGAGGAAAATGCAACTGTTTTCCAGCTGCAGATATGAACTAAGGCTCCCAGACTGCAGCCAGACCCCTGAGGTGCTGCTGCTCCCCCAGCTGCCCATACTCACATATTCTTGGATGGTGTTGGGATGTTCGATGCCCAGGACCCTCTCGCTCATTAGCACCGCTTTCTGCTGATTGCTTAAGGCCTGAAGAGAATAGAACAGAACCCAGGGCAAGTCACACCATGCTGTGAGCTTCAGCAAGCATGGGGAAGGAATGAGAGCACTGAGGAGATCCCCTCAGAGCCCCTGCTTACCTCTGAGTAATCTCCCATGATGTAGTTGAGCCGAGCTAGCAGCCTCAGGCAGGCACAGATTTCTACATGCATAGCACCATACACATTGTTGAACAGGTTTAAGGCTTCATTGATGAGCTCGCAGCCCTCCTTCAAGAAACCTGAAGACAAATCCATATATAGATATGAAATAACCCCTAACACTGCTGGAGACAGGGAGTGAGACCAGCAGTGGGATACACAGCCCTGGGGAAGGATATCACTGCCCTGACCCATCCTTGCTCATTGCTGGTGGCTTTATAGCAGGAGTGTTCCAGATGGTCTTGGAGACCAGGATTCTTTACCAAAGCAGGGTTGTCCTGGTGGCCATGCCCTACACACCCTACTCCTCCCATTATCAGTGATCATGCTGAGAGACAGAGGCACGTGGGGTCTGTACCTTGCTGAACTTTTGCTTGCCCGCTCTGGAAGAAGTGGAAAGCATCGGAGGCTTTGGGGTTTACATGCTTCACTACAGGGAAGATGTTAAGAATATCCTCTTCTGTGAAAGTGGGCTTGTGCCTGTTGTCGAAGTTGTACTCCTTCAGCAGGATCTGGAGGGACCAAAAAGAGTGGAGGGCAAACAGTTACCACTTCCATAGGCACTTGGCAAGAAAAAGGGCAAAATTCTAAATGTGGATTCACAGTCAAAACATCTCCTGTACCATGACCTGGGACAGAACTCTCCAAGGTGGTCAGATGTAGGTGTGCACCACCACCTGTATATGGCAAAATGGCACCATGGTGACAACACTGAACCCGTGACAGAAGAGCTCATCCAGCTGTTGTCCCACAGCCCACAGAGGAGCAAGAAGGCAGTGCAACTGTACTGCGGCTAGCTGTTCTTCAAGGGACATGCCAGCAAGTTTACCATAAGAGGGAACTGGATTAGAAATCTCTTTCTCAGAGCTGGGACCTGTATTTCAACATGAACACCTCAAAGACCTTTTGGAGCTCATGCTGTGCCTGCAAAACACATTGCACTTACTCTTCATGTTCCTCAGTACAGAACATGATGGCAAGGGAGGGAGGATGTGGATCTCACCTGGACTCCAGTTTTGAGGGAGATTTCACGGAGCAGGGTGATTTTCTGTAGATTATACACTTCAGCTGCTTGGTCAGCATTCTCACTGCAAAAAGCACACACAAGCTTCAGCTCTCAGGGGAGTTTCTGCTCAAGGACATCACTCCATTGTGGGTACCTGAGGCACAGGTCCCTGTACAGCCAGGTGCTAACTCAAACCAAAGACTAACAGAGTCCACTGCAGAGTTTGGCCATGGTCTGTGAAAGCCTACAGAGCACAGCAGTGCCTTTACAGAAATCCTACATGTGTTCCCAAAGCCCAGTTCAGCATTTGGGCTGAGTACCTTCAGCTCTTGGTGAGGAGCAAGCAGTCCCTGACACGAGGGGATGATCACTGCCCAACTACCAGAAGCTGGTTTATCCAACTAGCCATGGCTTTTCCCTTGGGCCACTTCATTGGTGCTTCCAGTTTAGCACTCACAATGTGCCCCTTCCTTATTCCCCATCTCTGCTCGAGTACAGGAGCAGCTGTCCTTCTTTTAGAACAGAAGCTCCCTTCAGCCTAAATCATTGATTAGACAAGTATCCTCTGACTATACTACTTCTGCTTCTCACCTTCTGATCACCTCTGTACCCTTGGGAAAGGTTTCCCTTCCTCCTCTGCTTTTCATGGCTGCCTTTGCGTCATAGGTTTCATCCGATTCAAAATTTCACTTCCCCTTCCTACTCTTTGCCCAATTTCTTCCCATTAAATATCTTTTTAAGTCCCTCAAGGGTATAAATTTTATTCAAACAGAAAACAAATCAAAAAGGGAGGTCCTGTTAAAGAACAAGAGCTACAGAAGTTTGGTGAGTCCAGGGACAAGCCAGGGTCACCTGCTCCACTTACCATTCAAGACTGAAATCAAAATAGTTCTTTGCTTCTGAACAAATATTCTTCCATAGCTCCTGAGGGGTCATGCTGGCCCATGCAGTGTTATCAGCATTTCCAAGGTTCCTGTTTTTCCTTTTCTTATTCTTCTTCTTGGAGACCAGCTCATCAGCTGGAAGATGGGCAATGGGATTTGGGAAGGAGCTCAGAAAACAATTGAGGAAGTGGCTGATGGCAGCAGATAAACCTGACAGCTCCACACCCTACAGTGAGACACCAGAGTCAGTCGGGAGAGACACCTGCCATGCCACAGCACTGCTCCAACCCCGAGCCTCACACACACACAGTCCTACAGAAACGGGGATCTTCCACCAGAGGGACAGGAAGGCAATATTTACAAGTGGCACAGAGTTACATTGATGTAGGATTCAGTCTATGCCTAGACACAGAAATGTGTAGTTACACTTCAGGCTGCTGCCTGGGACAGAAAGCAAGAGAGTGCAAAAAAGACTTTGGCACTGGAACCGAGCCAAGTGTATTGCTAGGCAGTGTGTGAACAGGTACAAGGATATGTAGTGCTGAGCCAATTAAAAACCCTTCTTAGAAGGGCAAAAGCAACACTGTTTAAGAGGAAAAGGTATTACAAGGAAAACAAGCTGTGATTTCACTTTTTAAAGCCTCCAACATAATGAGTGAAGATCTGGGGAGGAAAAGCATGAATGATTGCTCTCTGAGAAAGCTTTCTTCAAGTGGGAACTTGTTTTCCCTTACATAGAGGCCTGTACCTATTTCAGTGCTAATGAGCTTGTACTTCTCATTGCCACACAACCCCCAGGAACTGCCTAATGAGAGGAGAACCCCAAACAGCTCTGTGGAAAAAAGTCATTAGAGGGAGGATGCACGAGACAAGAGGTCAGATTGCAGGTCATACCTGGAGGTACGTCTTGAAGATGTGTTTGGCTGATCGAGTGATCAACTCGCTGATTCCAATTTTCTGCCCAAAGGAATAAAAAACAGACTGAGTCCATTGGCAAGAAAATGGAAAAATACACTGAGCTTTTGAAATGGTCTTTTAGCAAGATCTGCAGAAGATACACTATTCTCCCTGCAGCACAGAACTGCAAAAGCATTTGACAGCCCTCCTAGAGCCAGTGAGGAGCTGCTGGCATCTCTGTGCCTGGTGCCCACAAGCCACAGGTGCAGCTCAGCACAGCTCCAGCAGAACTTCAGGGGCTGCCACAGCCCAGCCCCTGCCTGCCCCGGGGCAGCCACACTCACACCACTTCAGAGTTTGATCCAAAGCCCAGATGTGTCTTAGAGGCTTAAAAAACACACAGCTGAAAATCCAACTGTGTTATTCACTATTACATTTGGGAATCCCTGAAGCAATTCTCTACCCCAAAAGATACAGTTCCTAACATTATGAAAGCCGTTGAGGATTTGGGAAAAAAACCTCCCCAGCCACCACTTACAGATCCTCCTCCCCTATTTTTGAAGCTGTTTATTTTTACACAGAGAAAACAACTGGGCAAGTGGGAATCTCCTTGGGACAAACAATGCCAGAGTGGTTTGAAGTGTCTGATGTTAGGCCAGATGCTTACAAAGATGTGATCCAGCTGTGCACGGCCGGGGGTCTTGGTGATGAAGTTGATCACTTTGCCCAGGTAGCGCATGTTGATGCCCCTCTGGTGCATGGCCTCAGCCAAGGTGGCCCCGTCCATCGGGAGCACCGTGTGATCCAAGCAGTCCTTGACCTGCAGGGTATGTACAGACTTTGGTTACTGAGGACAAACATGAAGGAAAGAACTTCCATTAAAAAAAAAAAATTTAAAAACCCACGCCAGGAGGCAGGACAGGCATTCCCTGATGCCACTGCAGACACCTTGTTGCCTGGGGCTGAGGGTTGCCCTGAAAGCAGACACCGACCCCAAACAAGACAAGGTGGGTAACAGCTGCTGTAACACCAGGGACCACCGTGGTAACACAGCCAGGGTGACACCTGCAGTCTGGGCCAGGTCATTGCCACTGGGGCCAGTTTCACTCCTCTGTCTCAGCAGGGAAGGAGCAGCACTACGCTCTCTCAGAGGCAGAGGCAAAACAACTCCTACTTGTGCAGGTAGCAGGCTGACCCTTCTTTAAGGGCCTCAGTCACTAACTAATTGCCATTTCCAATTAAAAGAGTACGTGCAGCTATGCACACAAAGCTGATAAGGACAAATGCCACTTGCATGTTAAGTTGTGTTGCAGTGCTGATAAACAGTTTTTAATTCACGTCATGGAGTAACACCAGCTCCTCTCTGATATGCACAGGACTACCTGCTACAGCAGCTGGCCCGCAACCTGCTCTCACAGAGGCCTGTGCAGTGTTTTGGGTTTATATACTGGAGTATGAACTACCTTGTAATCAACAATCACTGAGCCCTTTTCTGACTCTCTCACCTTCCTTTTTATTTAAAGAATGAATAGCTGCTTCTGAAGGTTGTACCGACTACAGAATTAGTGGATTTAGAGTTCAGAAGAAACTTGCCAACAAGGAAAACCCTCTCTTACGTAAGACCAACAACTCCTGGACCTCTTGGAATAGAGCTCATGATTTCTCCCCTGCCAGTTCCAGTGCCTGCTCTAACAGCTGCATTTGCCATCACTTCAGCAAGTGTCCCAGGAAGGGAGAAACTGGGATTTCGTATCTGGCCAGGTGCATGGGTAACATCCAAAATGCTTAAGACTTACAGAAGGAGTTTTTAATGACTGCTATTAGTAAAAACAATTTCCCAGTTCACTTCAAATTATTAGTCACCGACTGAGTCACAGCCAGGGTCAGCTAAAACAATAAGCTGTGAAGGACGCCCAGGGCTAGGGAGGATGACTTATGTGGTCTCTATTGTCCCAAATTCTTAGCAATAGCTTTAATTACCAGTGCCAAATTTTTTTGTTGGATTGAGGTGAGAAAATTGTGCCACGATGTAAGATGAGAAACAGAAAACCCCTCGTGCCTTGCACACAATGCTCACGCTGTTCCCTGTGTCCCCCACCAGTGCCAGAGCCTGCAGCTGCTCAGGTGCAGTTGGTGTCCCAGAGGTCACCAGTGCCACTGCTTGCTCAGAGCAGCCAGGCTGTGAGGGCAGCATCACTGCTGGCTCTGGGTTCCTTACCAAGCCTGGGATCTGGCACGACAGCAGGAAGGCAGCAGCATCCTTCAGCAGCTGCTTCTGATCCTGCACCTCCTCCTTGCTCGACTCAGGGAAGCGAACACCTGCGAGAGGAAAAGAGAAAAACATCAACCACAGCAACTCGCAGAAACAAGTCCTCTGCACAAAGTACATAGTAAGAACAGGCAAAAAGTTAAGACTAATTGCCTTCCTGGAATTAAAGCTGCTTCAAAAACTCATCTCAAACTATACATGTTTTGATGGGAAGAGCATTGGCTGCTGTGTTCAGGCAGTGGCTGGGCTGTTCAAACTCAATGGTTTTGCCATTCCCCTGCAATGTGCCTGCACACTGTCCCAGTATTCACCCCCAAAAACACTCCGGTAGCTTCTCCTCAATTTCCCTATAAAAAATACTGCTCCAGGTAATGGAAATTCATGTGTGATGCCTGTGCCTGATGTGTGCATGTGAAAGGGCACTGTGACTGCTCACTGAAATGTTACTAAAACAAACCCAGCCCTTCACTGAGGTCCCAACATCAGTCGTTCAACTACAAGTGTTATTTTTTGTGTAAACTGCTACATGAGGATTAAATTTGATTTTTTTCCTCCCTCAGCTTCTTTTCACGTGCTCTCACAGCTGGGATGCTGGAGAATCACAGGAGGATTCCTGGCAGGCAGGTGCAGCCCTCCCCCGAGCGGTGGGAGACGCTCCCCGCCTGCACTTGGCAGCTCCAGCACTGCAATCCATTCCTCTCTCCTGCATCTCTGCATCAGAGAGCCAAACAAAAGCCAGCAAGTCCTGGCTACAGACCAGTTTTTGTCTGCAGCTGGCTGGACACAGCCGCCCTCTGAAGGGCTGGTCCCAGCTCTGGGTACACGTACCTGGTGAGAAAATATCTGGATTGAACCGAATATCAAATGATGTGTCACTAATGGAGCCCACAGCCTTGCAAGCATTCCGAATCACCTCTCTGCTTTTGGGATCCACTGGAGCAGGAAGAAAAACAGAACAAAAATGAACGTGGAGTTCAAGAAATTACAGACCTAGCTATTAAATAAAGTTTTGTTACTAAAAACAGCGATGATGGCACATTCTGAAGAAATCCATTATAAAAACAATCAATTGTAAAGGAGAATGGCTTCCAAGTCTCAATAAGAGCACTTAAGATGACCCAAAAACCCCAGGGACATCCCCACCTCCAAGCACAGGCACTCAGAAATCCAAGCCTGGGGTTCCCAAAGGTACCCGTGCACTGCTGGCCTCCTGCCTGGCTCCAGCGCTCCCCTGCACTCCACAGGCCAGCCAGGCTGGGCTCTTGCTCCCAGGGAAGAGCTGAGGGGCTGGTGGCCTTGCTGGGTTCAGACACCTCACTCACCCTGCCCCCAGGGGCGAGTCATTCATCAGGGTGTGAGCAGCTCTAACAAAGAGGCCAGGCAGCCAGTGCTTGTCCTGTTTAACCACCATCAGTCACCCCAACCACCCCCAGCCTGGCGCTGCTCCCACCAGTGACAGCCCACCAGGCCTGCAGGGAGCTGGTGCTGAGGATGAAATACCTGTTCCATCGTCAGAGGCGATGGTCTCAGCGAGCTCCTTCACCTGATCAAGTCCAGTCACGCTATCCTCGATTTTGCCATCCTCTGACTCAGGCCTCTCGCTGTCTGCGGCGCCGTTCTCTGCAGAGGCACCATTTTCCAGCGCAGCTGAGTTCTCCTGCTTGTTGGCTTTCTGCTGCATCAGCTGCAGCGCAGCCAGCTTCATGAATAAGAGATACCTGCAGCAAAGGGAAAGGGCAGTTCAGCACAGCAGAATCCCAGAGCACCACACGGCTGGAACGTGTCCCAGAGCTCTCCTGCCTCGCCAGCACCAAGTAACCCAAACATCCCACCACAGACATGCCTACAGTAGTACCCACAGGACTCTTTCCAGCCTCTAGACACAAAAGTAACATTCAGGACATTGGGAAAGCCTTAAAAAGAAGTATATATCCTTCCCATTTTCTAGCCATCAAATGGAAAGGATACCTGCAGGGAAAGAACTCCTAAATGTTTGGACAGGAATCAACAATAACAGATCTGGACACTAAAACACAAACCATCTCTTTCCCTGGCTCCCTGTCCAAATCCCTACTGTTTTCACCTCTTGTTAATTAAGTTCCTACAACTGCATTTACACAGCCAAGCAATGGGGCAATTAGCTGCTCACTTCTGGGAGCTCTGCTGGGATGTTCTCAGGACAGTGCAGCAAGGTCCTGACTTGAACCATGACCAGCTGCAGGTGGAGGAAGGGGGGAGCTCTGCTCACCTGTGTTCTACAAAGGCATCAACAAGCTCTTGCCGGAGACAGCAAAGCTTGTGTCTGTGCTGCTTGGGGAACCCCATTTTCTTACACTCCTCTGGCATCTCCTCCCCTTCAACAGGCAGGAAGTTTAGATCTGGAGGGAAAGTGCGTAGCAGGTCCAGGATGTAGTGACGCCCATCGTTGCCAATAATGCCTTTGCACTCTACTGAGGAGCACAGCTCCACCTCCTCGTTCTTGTCGTTGAGAACTTTGTGCTTCTGGATCTTCAGCGGCCTGCTGGTCTTCTCCAGCAGCTCCAGGTACTTGGGATGTGACACAACTGTCTTGCCAAAGTCTATTGACCCATAGATGACACTTTGTTCCTGCTCCCGCTCCAAGATGCCAGGAATAATAGACTGAGCTGTCACCCTGTAACCTCTGTAATCCACCACGACAGTCCCCAGCGTGTACAGCCCTTCCACGTCCACAGCATTGTAGGTCCGCACACCATTGAGGTCATTGGTAGGAGCTACATAAGCAGCAACGTCTCCACCAAAGTCCTTGTAGTGGTCACGGACATCAAAGCCCAGGCTGAAGAAAATGTTGTTCCAGATGAACATCTGCATCTTGGTCTCCTCGCTGGGGTTGATGGCCATGACATTGCCATCGATGACAGCCATAGCACCTCGTGTTGCTGCTGCAGTGAAGTCACTGTGAACCTGGAGGCACGTGGAGAGAAAGGGTCAGGGTGGGCCCCCACGCTCTCAGCACCCTGCTCTCAAAGCTCCCTGCAAATTTTGCCATTGCTCCTTTCCTCCCAACAGCCCTCCCGCAGGCAGGCAGGTCTGCTGGCTTTTACTGCTGTGAGCCTGGCCAGTGGCTTCAATACAAGCCCCAGGAGCCAGAACACAGGCAGCAGAGAAGGGGCTGTGTGAGGAGCTGCCTGCATATCCCAAAGGTACCTTGAAAATGGCTCGTTCTCTCAGCAGCCTTTCAGGCAGGTTCTTGCGTGGCAGCTCCCGCGTGGTCTGCAGCTCCTCGTTCCAGTCTCTGGTCTGAAAGAGGGAGGGAAAGGCTCGTGGGATGCAATACATTGTGTGGGAAGGGGCTGGCAAGGCAGCATTCCTGCTTCACAAGGCATTTTGGGAGAGAAGTGAGAAGAGGCAAGAATTCAGGCTGCTGTGCAGCTCAGAGGAAGTGACTTAGCAGCCAGAACAAACACACCTCGAGAGTGGAGTTTATTCTACAGCAGTTTGGGACAGATCTTGCATCAGCCCAGCAGTGCAGGGCAGTGTCACTGAAGGGGCAGGTGTCATTAACCAGTGCTGTGGTCACACTGCAGGCACGTGCTGCCCACAGCTGGCCATTGCTGCCCTGCACCACTCTGTGCTAGAGAACTGCAGCTGAAGCATTTGGAGCAGTCTGCTCAGAGACACAAGAGCCTTTCCAGGCCTGACTGCCATGAGGGAGTGGTCTGCCTCCTGTGCAGTGGCACACTTCAGAGAAGGGACATGGAATTTATAAACATCTGAGCAGAAGCTGCTCCTCTCAGTCACTTCTGTGCTCATGGAGCTGCAGCCTAAGCAGCACAGCCCCTGTAGTCAAGGGGCCTGTGAAGAACAAGGACTCCTGCAAGTTTTCCCTTGATGACCAAAACCCTCCCACAAATAACAGAGGTTACTTTTTGAAGTTAACTTGTTCTCAGCACAACTGGCAGCAAAATTCTTGCCAGCATCATCAGGAAAAGCAAGACCAGTACCTGTCCAGGTATGTGCTCCTCATAGCCCAGCCTTGAGGTGTAGGCATCCTCTGCCCGGACACAGTCCATGGCGTGCTCTGCTTGTGGAGCTGTCCAGCTGTACACTTGGAAAGGAGTGGCTATCCTCTCAAAGGGGTGTCTCTGAACCCTAGTTTGGGAGAAACAGCAATTATGTATTTATAAAGGAAGAATCCTGTCTGTTCCAAGAGAATTTTCCCTGTGCCTTCACACTGGTCCTTACAGGTCACGATGTAATAGCAGCCCACAGTGCAAACCCAAGCACTGCTGAAGGTCTCTCGTGTAATCTGTCTGCGCTCAGCAGGGGCTGAGGCCTCATCTGTAGCTACTTCTAGCCCAAGAAGCAATAAAGTACAGTAATTTTTAAATGGCCAAATAGTCACAGTGGTGGCTGGAGGCTACTGCTAATTTCAGCCCTTTTCTAGTGTCACTTTCATCTCCTTAATGAAGCAGGAGCAGAGCTCCCAAAAGCCACACAATGTGCCTGTCAATCCACACCCTGCTGAGCCAAGGCAGTTCATTAAGTGACTCTGAAGAATGACAGGCCTTTGCACAGGACCCACTGTCCTGGAGCAGAACAAATGGTCCCTGCAGCAAGGACAGGAGAATCAAACAATGCCTTATTGTTGTGTTATTATTATAGGATCTAGAGGAAATTACAGAATATTAACATGCACAGACATGTTTAAAATAACCAACCCCTGCACCATAAGCCTACACAAAGCCCTCTTATGTTACTGCCACTGATATTTATGCTTCAGACTCCTGTGGATCGAGGAGATCCCCAAAGTGCTGCCCTGTCGTTCATCAGGTGCTCTGTGGTCCTTGCAGCTTCCACTCACATGGCACAACCACCCACCACAACACGAGCTCTGAGAAGCAGGCACTGCGATCCCTGCTGCACAGTGTCATCCAGCTCCCCAGAACCAGCTGAGCCTCCCCAACTTCACACTGGACTGCTCAAGGAACAAGGAAGAGAGGAAAGAAGCACTGCTACCGTTTCTTCTGCAGAGCAGAGAAGTTTTTTTTGAAGGTAGGGCTGATCTGGTTAAGTAGTTCCACCAAGGAATGACTCAGAAAACTGGGGTTTGCAGGTTTGGGATTAAAGTTGTATGCAGTAGACCTGCAAGAGAAAAAAAGGAACAGTCACAAGCCATTGTCATACCTGAGACGTTTCACACCCTAGGAAAGTGGAACATGACTGAGAGCTCTTCATACATGCACAGTATCAAAGGCTGCACCATGTGCCCTTGCCTGCAGAATGGGAGACCATGGGGCAAAGAGGCAGACCTACCCAGTCTCCCCACATGAAACAGCCAGTAGTCCTGTACCTGGCCCTGATGGTTTTTTAATTTAGACCTTCTTCAGTCATTCCCAGGATCACGAGAGGCTTCTATTTTTATAGCTGGGAAGGACAGATTTCACAGAACTGCCCAAACACACCAAAGGTGCCTTTGCTTAACAGAGAACCTCCTCAGCACAGCCGCTTCAACAGGCACAGCCACAACAGCCTCTCACAATTATCATTAAAAAAACAAAAAAAGAAATTATTTGTAGTCAAATCTGCACCCAGCTCAGGGAGTTCTGACAGGCTGTGCTTTTGCTTTAGGGCAAAATGAGATAGTTGCAATAGTCAGGGAGGAATTTCCTCCCAACTCAAAATGCACTAAATAGCTGATGACATTATGGGATATTTAAACTTTCCCTAAAGCACCAGGCATTTAGCCACTGTGGAGAAGTGGTACCAGGCATAACTGAACAGCCCAATCCCGTATAGCAACTCCCACAAACCCGTGTGAGCAGCAAATTAAAATAGGCTCTTTCTGCCAAAGGGAAGAAAAAAGAAAAAAAAAAAAAAGCTGCAACTGTTTGTTTGTGATTTGTTTTCCAGCTGGCTGCTGCAGGGCAGCACAGGAAGAATGTCAGCTACTCACTGATTCAAGTAGAATCCCCGGGTGGAGGCGGTGATGCTGACGTGCCGATCCTCCACCGTGATGACGTACAAGTACATGAGGTCCCCGTGCATCTTGCGGTTACCGGGCGGGGGGTTCCAGCCACTCATCGTCAAGACCTTTAGGCACTGCAAAGGCTACAGCAGAACACAACAGAAGCAACTTCTGTCAGCAGGAATTAATGTCTTTGAGTTAGAGTCATTCAGTGTACATGCCAGAACCCTTTTACCTGCTGCCCTTGCTCGATTCCAGGAACAGCGCTTACAAACGCACGTGGCCTCCAGAGCACGGCTCCCTGAGCCCTCTCCAGTCCATAGCTTGCCTTTCACACCACGAGACATGGGTGAAAACAGACACCCTGGGCCTTTGGGCTGCACAGCGTATGGATTTCCTGCTGTGCTTGTTTTCAAATGGCAGCTTCTAAACCAGAATCCAGGTGGGAGGGCATGGGAAAGCTAAGGGCAGTCTGTAGTGACCTGCAGATCCTGTCTCCAGGACTTTGCAGAAGAATGCTGCTTTCCCTTCTCTGACACCCATCCTAGCAAGCCTGGCCCTTCCACACTCTGCAGATGTCCAGACTCCATGTCCAGTGTTTTGCACACCAGCTCCTGGACTTTATTCTTTTGGCTAAGCAGTGCTATCCCAGCACTCATTAAGCACCAAGCAGAGCAAATCCCAAAGTCCACTTCAGCTCAGCTTTCAATCCCAGACCACCAGTTTGCTGTGAGGAATGTGCCCACAGCCATTTCAATGACACAGGAGAACTCTACCTTCCAGTCTCTGTTCTGGGGCTGAAGGGCACACAGGGGCCTCTCTTTGCTACCTGGCAGGATATGTTCAGGAGGGGTGCAGTCAATTTGTTCCATTTCAGTACCTTTCTTCTTCCGTTTTCCACTGTCTAGAACGGACAGAGACATGAAGTCAGTTATGAAAAGTGCAGCATTCCCTCCTCCAGTCATCATTTAAGGAGGGATGCAGAAGTGCTCCAAGTATTCCCTGCACTCCTAAATGACAGGACAGCTGATTGTTACTGTGTGTTTAACTAAGCAAGGAGTCAGGGAATGAAACCACTGACGACACCAGAGAAGTCTTTTTGACCCGTACCTCCCAGGTCTCCTTCAGTGAAGACACTCAGGAAGGACAGAGAGTTACAGTCCACACCATTGAAAGCATCTGATGGGTCAAGACTCTTCAGAAGGTCCCGAATGTGGCGCACATGTATCCTGGCTTCTCGCACTGTGTATGGCTCTGGTGAGCAAAAAGTGAGGAAAGAAACTGGAATTAGACAGTTGCTTACTCCTTTAGCACACAGGGCTCAAAATGGAACCACAGCAAAGAGCTGACAGGTGGCCAAGATCGCTCCCTAAGAAAACCCCCCCTCATTCCCTCCCAAGTCTGAAGGAACTTGCCTTCCACCACCTTCAGCAGTGAGCCCTCCTGCAGTCCTTCAATTGTCTTCAGCTCAGCAAAGTTATCCAGGACGTTGCCATCCAGCTGCAGGGAGAAGCAGGTCCGATGGCAGGTATCCTCACGGTCCATCAGAACTTGATGGATTTCTTGCACCATCTCTTGAGGAGAAACCTTAAGAAGGTAAGAACACAGAAAATTATTGTTTACCCTCCCACATGTTCTTGTCAAACTTTGCCCCTCAGTTGCAATGTCAAAAACCTCTCGGACCTCTTTCTCCAGGCTTGGAAAGGCAGATTCTACCTCCTTTCCCAGGAAGATCACTTCTGCTCCTGCTGGGAGGGACACTGTCACCTCTGGCAGGGTCAGCCACCCAAGTTCCACCCCACAGGGCTTGGCACCTAGAGATTTAACAGCCAGGCACTGCACCAAGCACTTGGCATGGGACAGAGGTGACAGAGGGCAGTGAAGGAATAGAAGGTGGTGGGGGAAACAGGGGGTTCTTCCCTTATCCATTCACACACATCAGTGGTGAGACCTTGAATGCTGCACAGGGAAAACAGCCCAGTTCCTCTCCCTGATGTGTAGTGTGTCTGTGCCACTGCCACACCTCCACAGGGCTCAGGTGAGGCCAGACTCACCCTGAGTACTGGGGCTGCTCCCCCACCTCCCTGCTCTGCTCCAGCACCACTGACACTGCTGGAAAACCCAGAGGACTAGGGGTAGTTTACATAAGCTGCTGTAAACAACATGGCCTGCTATTATTAGCCTATTAAAACTAACAGCCAGGGGGATTTAAAGGAGACAAAAAGCCAGTCTGAGACGCAGCTATTTCCACAGGGGATGGGATTTTGCTGCACTCTCTGCCAGTCTTTAGGAGATAAAAACTTCCCACTGTGTTTAGATTCCAGATGCCTCTCCCCAAAATTAGAGCTACTTCATTCAAATAGTTTTTGGTGATGTATCAAGCTAAATGGGACTATGAACCAGGCCTGTCAGAGCCCATCCTAACCTGGCAGCATGTCACTGTCCACTTGACACGAGGCAGAGATCTCCATGCAGAGAGAAGTGGAGACTGCATCGTTCCCTTGGTCTTCAGGCCCGTGCTTGAGCTCCCTGAGCTCTATTAGCACCTCTCACTGTACCCAACCCAGACTGGCCTGAAGCAGCATCATGTCATAACTGCTGAGCAAGCAAGGGATTTTCCCTTCCTCACTCAGGCCCAGAAATCATGTTTTCACAACACTTCTTCAAAACAGCCCAGAAGTGGGAAGGCCATTTTCCCTGCGCTCAGCTCCATACCCAAGCCCCTCTGTGATGGACAAAGGGCTACACCTCAGTGAGTTCTCCTTCCCCCTGCTCCACACCTGGGATCCAGAACAAAACACCCTCCCTGTCCTTGCAATGCCCAGGCGGGCCTGGGCTAGGCAGCCTCTTGCACCCTCCATCCTTTGCTGCCTCCTTCCCCACTTAGTCCTGGTCAGAAGACAGACAGGTCAGGGAGCTGTAAGCAGCCTGGAGGTACTGTCCAGACTGGGGGCTAACAAGGGCCTTCCCAGGCACTGCCTCCTTCCCTGCTTGCCTGGCTGAAAGGATCTGGCTCAAATACTCCCCCACCACCTCTGTCCCCTTCCCCAGTTGGTGAGGGCAGGTACCTGCAGGGAAAAGGGCTCTATCCCTGGTGCACAGATCTTGACAGTAAATCCTGTATCCTGTATGACGATGACCTCCTGGTCGTTCCCATCTTCTCCTGGGTCAGCCTCCTCATGGCCATTCTGCTTGGCATCCTTCTCACCCTTGAGGCTGTCATGCGGGCCGCTGCCATTCATCAGTGCCACGCCAGACTGGTGCTCTGGGCAGGAAGAGAGGGGTTCAGACAAGGTCCTCTCCAACGGTTGCACAGGCTGGCTCGGACACTGGAAAGCCCAAGCCAATCAGCGGCTAAAAGGCAGGAAAGGTTTTGTTCTGCATTTGCTGTTTACTAGACAGAGGTGTGCCAGGCCCTTCCCTCACAGCATAATTAAGGTGCTCTCGCTCGCCTGCGGTGTTTGCATCTCCCACAAACCATGTGCAGAGAGGGGAGGGAAGGAGAGCAGGAAGAATGGGTCAGTGTACACCACACCGAGCTGCCTTAAGAAGCCTCTTAATTAAAAAAAAAAGGGTGTGTGGTGCTTTGCGGCCTGGAGGCAGCTGTAACCTCTGCACCAACACGTTAAAGAGCAGAGGGGGAGAGGGAGGCGAGCGGCTCCGCTGCACATCACGTGGGAGCCCGGTTACTCCACAGGCACACAAACAGCTCCCACGGCTCTGCCCCATCTGGCCACCCTCTGCACTTCCAAAACACTTTGCAGAGATCCCATGGTGCCAGGGCAAGGCTTTGCCTAAGCAACTGTATTCGAGAAAATGGTGACGACATTTGAAATGCTCCTTTAGACAGACGTGTCTCAGGGCCGGGGAGCTCTCTGCACCCACCTCACCGCTCCACAATGGTTTGTTTTCTGTTCCAATGACATGGATAGCCTCAGAGAGCTGATACAATCTAGGAAGCTGCCAGTCTCCTAGAGGAGCCTACATCTTCTGAACCAGGCTGGGGAGCACACTAAAGAGGACTAAGGGGCTGCCAGGAGAAATTGGAAGAGTGGAAAGAGCTGCTGATGGCAACTCTGAGAGATGGCAGAGTAGCCTCTGCCCGCAGCCTGCCAGGCTAGTGCCCCGCACAGCTGGGGCAGTGGGTGCTGGAGAACAGCAGGCATCGTGTCCCTCAGGCTGTGCTCCCAGCAGGGCTGGCCCAGCACAGCTGACACACTCAGCTGGACCCCCAAGGTCACACGCAGCAGTTCCAGCTTGGTGCTCTCAGGCACCCACTTGCAGGCAGCACAGATGGAGCAGGTGGGGCGCTTTCCCAGGCAGCAGAAACAGCCTTTCTGCAAGGCTGCACAGGGTCAGGACAACTCCACACCAGGCTAATGCCTCGAGGCTGCAGCCCTGCAGCCAGCTCCATCTGGCAGGTGTCTCTCCTCGTCCTCACCTCCCAGCAAGGCACCAGCCCCCACTCCAGGGGAAATGGCAGCTCAGCCTCCCCACCTCACAGACTGGTGCTGTGGCTTGAGGACCTACAGCTGTCACAGCCAGTTCTTCCCCGTCAGCCCCAACTGCTCCTGCAGCCTAAAAGTTGTCCAGCCTTCACCATAACCCAGAAAAGGGATGGCAACACCACATTCCCCTGCTCCACACCTCTGGAGCACAACATGAACAGCAACAAGCCCTGCAAAAGCATCCCTGGAGGGTCATGTCCCTGCCCCAGATGACGACTGCCAACAGCAAACCCTCAGAGATGACTTAGGACATGGTGAAAGGGCAAAAAACACAATGAGAGCACACCCATTCCAAAAGGCAGCAGGTAGCAGAGCTACCTTACACAGCCTCGGCTGCCTTCAGCAGCTCAGCAGCTGCTGCTCATGTTCCCTGTCACTGTGCATATGTCCCCAGCACTCACTGCTCATTTCTTTGACGGATGAAGCCACGGGCAAGTCAGACGAGAGGCCTGGCTCTGGCTCCAGCAAGCTGCCGTCATGCTAGAAAGGAGGAAGAAAAGCTCCATGCAAGAGTGCCTCAAGAGATGTGGTTTCAGAAAAACCACACCATGCCCAAAGGGCTGGGGAGAGCCCCTTGTCACACCCTACAGCCAGCACAGCCATACTCCTGGGCTGCCTGAACACGTGTGGACCTGGAAGGAGTGCAGAGCAGCCACCACCGAAACGCTACACCTGGGGCTACTGGTACTGCAGACAGGATGACCTGCCAGGTGCCCGAGCCAGGCCTGGCCCAGCCCCTGCCCACCCAAGCAGGGCAGGATCACTGAACTTCTGCTCCTGCTGTGGCAGCCACAAAGGAGGCAGAATTTGGCAGAAAGGAAGGCTGGCACTGCAACCCATGCACACGCCAGTCTGGAGCACAACAAACACCTTCAGCAGCAAAGCAAAGTGAGACAGGAAGATCTGAACTCAGCAAGGGAAAGTCACCAGTGAGGACCACACTTCTGCTTTTCACTACGCAGTGGTGTAAGATCCCCAAACCACCTAGTGTTTCAGAAATCAGAATACTGTTCCTAGTCTGCAGAAATACATGTTCACACCTTCCATCCCTCTTTTCCTTACTTGAGTGAAGGCAGGGCCAGCATAGCTGTGCACTTTCTGACAAGAGACATGTAGTGGCAACACCTTCACGTCTCCTTATGCTAGAGGACCCAGCTCCAGCCAGCACAGTCTCAAGTTTAGAAACGAAAGTTAAGTCTGGACTGAGAAAGATCTGCTGTGCAGCAGGTTAACCCTCGGATGTGAGCCAGGCAAGGCTTTCCAGAGGAGTTCTGTACAGAAGGGGTATGTTTCAAGGAAGCGCGAGCTGGCGTGGAGGCCGTGCTGCCTGCTGGGTGCTGACTCACCTCATGTGCTCCCCGAGGGAAGCAGAGCTGCACCCACCTGCCTTAAAGTGGGTCACCAGTTCCTCCCACCCACTGCAGCCCGACTGTGCCGTGGCCTCAGCAGCGCCGGCGCAGAGGGAGGCACATCGTGGGGCACTCATGGACTTCACAGGATTTCTTGTGACAGGAGGAGGAGGCCCAGCAACCCCTTAAAGACACCTGCAGAGACCTCTCTCCTGTTCCTTGCTCTCACTTCAGGCCGCAAACAGACTGGCTGTTTGCTGGCAGCTGTGCCTGGCTGCCGGCTCTCGCTGCCATGCGCTGCACCCCAGATGGCTCAGGGAAGGTGTCTGAGTCACAGGGAAGCGGTTCCACCCGCTCCAGGGGCAAACCCGGCCGCTCCTCCCGCTCACCGCCCTGCTCGCTGCTGCAGACAGAGATCCCTGCCGCCTCACGCCGGCCTCCAGACGCGGGTTCGCGGTCTCGACCGAAGGCTGTGACCTCTGGTCTCCCCTGTCATTCCAAGGAACGTGCCTGCGTCCCAGCAAGGACGCTCCTCCTGCACTCGACCTGCAGCTCGTACCCACAGGTGTGGCAGAGGCTGTGAGCTCCGGCCCGTGCTGTACCTCGATGTTTTCACTGCTGCCCGGAGCGCACAGAGCAGAGCAGAGCAGAGCGTGGCCGGGCACCGCCGCCCCGGGACAGCGACCCGCACTCGCCTGTCTGCAGTCACACCTGGCACAAAGGATCAGACGGAGGATTAGGTTTCATCTCTGCTCCTGGACAAGGAGTTCACACGCCAAGGTGACAGGCCCTACTTTAATCATGCTTCCTATTTACAGCCAGGCTGCAGAGGTGGCAGGCACCTGGTGAACCCCAGCACACGGATCCCAGTGTGAGGGAGGGCACACAGCTGAACCCAGAACCTGCTGGCTGCACACAGCGATAGCCAGCACAGGTCCTGGGAAGAGTTAGTTAATAACTGATTTATCTTCAAACAAATCTTCTAAACCAAAGTCAGACACAAATCCTTTTCGAAGATTATCGGATCCAAAAGTCAGTGACATTATGTTGCTGGGAGTTAAGCCTGGTCTGCAGGGACTGCTCTAACAGTGAGGAGTCTCCTTCCCTACATTTAGTAACTGGAGAAATTGTTAGAGGGACAAAACTAAAAATTAAACCCCCTACCTTTTCCAGCACCAACTTTTGGAATGCATTTCCTATTATCAGCTCCAGTGCCATTTTGAGGGGCCAGCCATCCCCAACTGCACTGCAATAACGCACTGGGTGAAGGAAGAGAAGGAACATCCCATCCTCAGCTGATGGATCTGCTCCACCCCTGCAGCTCAGGCCTGCCCTTGACCTGCATGCAGCTGAAGGAAGCCAAAGGCTCCCTGTGCTGGTCCCTCAGCTGCACACTCCCACCCAAGCTGCTGCAGGCTGGGCCGGGCAGATCCATCCTTTACAAGGACCATGTTTGCAGTCACAAACAAAAGAGGGATTTGCCTTATGAATTGAAATAAAGACAAGTAAAACACCCTTAACTTTGCTTTGCTGACACAGACAAGGCACAGACAGGTCCCTCTGTGGTACACACCCAGGTGGGATACCTCGCCACTTTCCTCCTTCACCTGTGAAGTCAAAACATCACCTCTGCTCCCCTCCCCTCTCCTTTGTGCTGCCCCATCCTACAGGCACACACAGCCGCCCACCCCGCCATGAGGGCCATATGTGTGGTGGCTCCATGCAGCAGGACAGAGCCCCTGGGACTGAGCACCTGGGAGAGGGAGTTTCTTTTTCTTCCTCTTCTTCTTTTGCTGCTGCTGCTTTGAGGACAGAAGCTGTGCCTGGGAATCAGGATCACAGCTTGATGTTCTGCTGGGGCAGGCAGTAGGTTCTGTCACAAAACCAGCGCTTGTGCCCTGAGCCTTAGGTGACACCTCACCAGGGGAAACAGGCAGCACAACTGCACTGTGAGCTGCCAGGGTTTTCCCCACACTTGATGGCAGAGCAGAGGACAGTGTCCCAGGGCTCCCTGGGGAGGGAGCTGGACCTCTGCACTTCAGCACGCTGTCTGAAGCCACTGAGGCTGTGTCCAAGCTCACCGCTGCTGGCCCCTGGCCGTGGCCCTGGCCGGCAGAACGTGCTCCAGGGCCCTCACTGCCGTCAGCTGCTGCCACGTGCTCCTCCCGGCGGCAGGATCTGTGGGCTAAGCCGCCGTCCTCAAGTTTCACGCAGCTCTGGCAGGCCTCAAGTGACTGAGCATGATCAACCAGCCCTGCCGGCCTGTCCCCAAGGTCGGCTGGAAGGACAGTCACTGCATGGGATGCCTGTGTCTGCTGGAGCAGGCCAACCCTGCCAACGCCAGGTATCAAACCGCTCTTATCACTGACTGTCACCGTTCCTTCTTTGTCCTTGGTCTCAGATAGGTCTTGGATGTATTCAGTGCCCTTCTGCAGGCTTCCAGTCACCGCCTTGCTGGGGATGATGTCTGGATACAGCCCAGCACACCGGGCAGCTTCTGGCATCTCCGGGAAGACAGCGCAGCTTGTGGGAGACTTTGGCAAGAGGGGCGACCTCTCGTCGGGTGAGCCAGAGCGGCGTGGCTGGAAGAGGAGATCGGTGACTTGCCTGCAGCAGTTTGCAAAAAGGCTGTTTCCCATGCCTGGCTCATGCAGCAGCGGATCAGAACAGTCAGCTGTGTCTCCAACATACACTGAAGTCCCCACAAGGCACACTCCCACGCGCAGCCCGTGCCCTCCGCTGCCTTCTCGCAGTCAGATGCCTTCTCCAAAGAGAATGCCCACTTGGCCCCAGCCTGGCAGGACACAGGAGGGCCAGCAGCTGACTCCGCACAGGATCCCGCGTCCCGTGTGCTCACCAGAACCGGATGCTGGGCCTGCAGCAGTTTCCCCAAAGTGCTGCCTGGAGACCTTCATGCACCGCACGCCTCTGCCCGTGCCCGGCTGCCACGACAGCGCAGCCCCCGCAGCCGCAGCCCCAGCTCCGCTGCCCCGCCGAGCCGCAGCACAGCCGGGCTCACACGGCTCCCAGGCACCGGGGGGATGCGGCCCCGGCCGGGGTTATAAATAGCCCCATCTCGAGTGCCACACCAGTGCAGCCTGGGACGGGTGCTGTGCCAAACCCCAGCAAGTGAGATGCATTGAATTACAAGGCGAGGGCAGTTACTATGGCACGCCCGGGCCCGGCACAGCCATCCATACTAAACAGGCCAGCACAAAGCATTCAGGCACTGAACCAGTAAGTAGACTCTAGACGAATTTGCTCTCCTCTCACGCTGCTCTGCCATATAAAACACAAACAAACCACAAAACCACACACACAATCCCCTAACACCTCTCCTCTCTCCATACTAAAGAAAATCATGGCAACTGAAGCAGGGATTGTGGAACTGGGGCTTTCTCCAAGCACCAGGTGGTCTGAGGTCTGGCCACCAGGCTGTGGCCAAGCAGGCCACTGCTCGCCTCCAGCGAGGCTGTGCCACAGCCACAGGCTGCTCACCCTCCATCATCCAGGCATCCCTCCTTCGGCACAGGACAGGCCTTGGAGCTCTGGAGCCTCACGACTGGGTACCCCTCAGTCCCATGAGCCAGCACCAACTTTCAGATCATTGTGTCTTTCTTGTGATTTGTGAATTTTGAAGGACTTCAGATGTACTGATAGCTTCAACTCTTCCTCTTCACCAAGAGACCTCTGGGAAGAGGAGGAATGTCCTAGAAGTATCTGGTCAGGTCTCAGGAAGCTGAGCTGCATTTCTTCGACCCCAGCCAAAGCAAGCTCACAGTAGCATGTATGTGTTAGCTCTAACCTGTGAATGCTGGTGTCAGTACAGCAAATGCAAATTTTAGCTGAGTAATAAATGAAACTAAATAAATAGTTTAATGAATCCAAATAAATTGACTAAATGAACAGGCAGTAGCTCCAGAGGTGGCCCTAATGAAAACATTTCTGCAGGACATCCCGTCAGGGGAGGTGAGAGACACGTGGAGGTGCCTCCCTCTGCCTCCCCTGCGGAAACCACAGCTTCCCAGGAACTTCCCACTTTAGGTACAACAAGGACTTCTTTTAATAAGAGCCCACAGTGAAACATTAGAGCTGCTCTACTGCCATCATTAAACTCAAATTGGTTCTAAGACATCTGTGGGCAGAGCTATGAGCTCTGCATTTATTGCTCAGCAGCTTCACACCACTGGGACTGGCTCAGAGAGAGAGGAGAGCACGGTGACCAAGCCCCAGGACATCCATAGGGTCCCACAGCTGCTGGCTCAGGCACTTACAGGTGCTGAAATGTCTTGTGCTTTGTGTCTGACACCCTGAGTTATACACCCTACACTCTCCACATCTGGGAACTACCGTTAAACCCATCTGCAAACTTTCTATCTGGCCAAAACTTCTCAGGAACCTAGCCTTGAAACTGGCTGTCTGAGTGACCCTGCTACAATAACAGGCAAACATCACAGAAATCAGGCGCAAAGAGTAGGACTAATGCAAAGTGCAAAGATCAGCACCAACAAAAACATTAACGGTGTCAGGAAGAGCACGTTCCTCAAATTTCAAGAGAGCTGAAGGAAGGAATTGTATTTCAGACAGCAACCAAGAACCAGCCGATAATTCTCCAAGTCTCTGTGCCTTGCTCTTGTGCACACCTTAGCTTCAGAAAGCTGCTGGGACAGCAAGAGCAGGGAACTAACGTGCTGTTTGTTCTCTGGGCAGGGTTTGCAGGGGAGATCAGTGATGTCCTCATCAGCTCCGGCTGCCTTCCCGTGCCCTGGCACAGCTGTGTCCATCCACCCACTGCCCCGAGCTGCTCGGCCACACACAGCTCTGGGGACAGGACAGCTCTGCACGAGTGTGCTGCAAGCAGCAGCCCAGGAAACCTGCCTGTCCCACAGGAACCCCTCTGCCAGGGACATCGACTGATCCCACCCGACCCGAGCTGGCAGCACAGCCCAGCCTGCAGCTCAGCCTCCAGGCTGGGGAGACTCTGCAGGCTCCAGGGACACCTGGAGCAAAGACAGAGCACACAAGGTACTCAGCACAGCTTGCTAACAGCCAGGATCCAGTTACCATCCCCAGTCTCATCCAACCCCCAGGGCAGGAGGCTGGCTAGTGGGGAGCCTGGGAAGCAGGCTGCTCTCAGGCTAATCCGACCCACTGGAGCTGCAGGCAAGATTCGTGATCCTGCAGTTTTATGTCATTGGACATAGCTACATACAACTGCTCTGAGCCTGCAGCCTCTTCAGCAGCTTGTAGCAGAGACTTTCTCTTTAAAGTGAAAGACAAACTAAGGAAATGCTTTTTTAGAAAAACACGCCAATGAAAAGCTAATCCCAAGACAGCCTTGCTACTATGGCAAAAACCTGACCTACTGCCAAAAGTGACAGCCACTGCCACCACAGGAGGAACCACGCACTGGTTTTCATCTTTGGCATACTGTCCAAGCACTGCCCCAAGGATCAGCATGGCTTCTCAAATGCAAATAAAAAAATGCATGAACTTCAGACCTGTAAAGCTCCTAGAAATAACAGTTTTCCAGCACAACCAATGGAGCACAATGCAGGAAAGTAAAGCAAGTGCTGGGAAGCTGCACCAGGAGGGGGGTGTGCTGCCAAGTTTAGTCATGTACAGACAATGAAGGTAAACACAGGACTCTGCAACATGGTGCTGGTTTTACTGTGCACAAGGCAGTTCTGAGTCTGCAGGTGGATTTATCTCAGTGCGTGTTCCTGACCTACTTACTTCCACTTTTCAGCTGGGAAACCCAGGCTCAAGGCTGCTCTGGCAGAACAGAGAGCTTCCAGTGGGAGCTCAGCTCTTATCCCACTGACAGAACCACTCTGAACATGATCCCCTCGAGTTCCCATCCCTCATCTTGCTATACAGATGCTGTGTTATCACACCCCTTTCCCCTTCTTAACCTTGTAGCAGTGATCAGATTTCTCTTGCACAACTTTCCTCTGACTGTCCCCCCCAAGCCTGTTAGAGCTGCATGTTAAAAGCCCCGACTGCCAGCAATTCAGTCCTTTCCAAAACACCAGCAAACCTCCAAGGTTGGGCAACAGACAGCGACAGCAGATCCCCAGATTAAGAATCAGCCTTCTGACCTTGTTGCTAATGCACAGCTACACTTGCCTCCACAGCAGTTTTCCATTAACACCTGCATTCTCTGCTGCTCTAACAGAAGATGTGTCTGAAAGCAGGGGTGGCTGGGGAGCTCGGGGATGGAGAGACTGAACTAGGAGAACACAGATCTGGGCAAGGCAAGGTTGAAAGGCATTTTATGATAGCTAGAAGCATTGCTAAACTTGTATGTGAGAAGCTGGTTCTAAGGCAGTAAAGACTGTAGGAATAAAAATAATACAAGAAACGCTCCATGCAACAACTGTCTCTGATCTCACACCAGCTGATAGGAAAGGTAACTTAACCCAAAGCTGTGCCCATCAGAAATCATTACAGGAACCCCAACTGTCCATTCTTTTGCGTTTCTGCACTCAGGAGGACAGAGTAGTCTCAACAGTTTCTAGGCTGGGGGAAGAGAGCAGCAGCCACCAGCCCTCCCGCCTGGCACAGAGCCCAGCACCCGGCACAGCTCCGGGGTGGGCTTCTGCTGCAAGGAGCCCACCCACAGCCTGCCCACGGCTCCAGGGACTGAGAGCTGCCCCCAGACACAGCCAGAGCCTGCCTACACAGGTGCTCTGCAGGTCACACACAGCACTGGGAACACCAGAGCCTGGGAACCAGAGCTTGTGGGGCCGATGCCAGGGTGGCCAGGCTGACCCTGCTCCTGTGGAACAGCACCCGGCTCCTCTGCTCCTCCCCAGACCCTACATGAGCAATCCTGCAGTGCCGAAACACACAAAGGATTTTTCCACCTTCCATCCTCCCTCAGCAATCAATTATGGCTGGAGAGGCGGGGATTCCACTGCATAACTTTTTAACCCAGTGGCTAGCACTGCAAGTGTGATGCTTGCTTCAAAATCCAGCACGTGGGTGAGAGGGGGAGGCTACCAGCACTGAGCTTCCCACTCTTGAACTGCATCCAACCTGCTCCACTTCCAAATGCCAGTGAACTTTGCTTTAGGTGACAAACTTCAAAAATCCACCTCGATACCATAAAATCAGCGGGGATGGAAGTGACATGTGGGTCAGTCAGGGGACTCACGTGCCTCAGGACGAAGGCCAGGCACAAGCCACGCTGTTTCTACGCCTTTTGCTTGCACATTAGAGATCAGAGAGAAGAGTTGAGGCTGAGATGGCTGCTCAGGCTTCTAAGTTCTTGAAGATACAAACACCAAACTGAGCAAACCCAGGGCAGGTGGAAGCATCTCAGGGTGGGTGCCAGCCTACCATTGAGAACAGTGAGGACATGGAGCTGCACACTCTCCCTGGCCTGAGCCACTCAGGCTCCAACACAGAGCAAGAACAGCCAGCAAATAACTAGTTAAACCTGCAGTTTCGAGCTGAGATGTCAAACAAGCCTCTGTCCTTTCCAGGAAAACTCTCGCTTCTGAGTATTTTCTAACGTGTCCGTGGCGCCCGCAGCCCGAACTTCCAGGAGGACTCAGCCCTGTGCTGCCCACCACCCCCGGGCCACCCGCGTCCGTCCGCGGGCAGCACCACGCGGTGCCCGGAACGAGCCGAGCTCCCGCCCGCCGCCGCCCACGGGCTCCCGGGGCCGGGGCCGCTCCCCGCGGGCCGGGCACGGGCGCTCCCGGCCCGGGCCCCCCCGCGGCCGCGCGGTGGAGCGGCCCCATGAAGGTGACCTTCACCGGGCCCGGGGCTCCCGCTCCGCCGGGACGGGCCCGCCCGGGCCCGGGGCGCCGCCCGACCCCGCGGCTCCCCCGGGCCCCGGCCCCGCTCGGCCCCGCCGCGGCACGGGAGGGCACCCGAAACCGCGCGGCCCGGCCCCGCCGCGGCCTCCGGCCTCGGCAGCCGGCGCAGCCTCGGGGCTGCCGGGAGCCTTCCCGAGGCACGGCGGGGGCGCGGGGCCCCGGCACGGCTTCCCCGCGGGAACGGAGCCCCCGGGCCGCGGGTGCGGGAGCACGGCCCCGCGGCGGGGCGCGCCCGGGCCGCTCCGCCGGGCTGTCCCCGGCCGGGACGAGCCGCCCCAGTCAACAGAACCGCCCCGGGTCCCCGCCGCGGCCCCGGCCCCGCTCCCGCCGACCCCCGTGACCTTTCCGGCGGGCTCCGAGAGCCCCGGCGCCGGAGAGGGAGCGCTGGGTTTGCGCGGCCGGGACCGGCATCCTCGGGACGGGCATCCCCGGCGCCGCAGGCCCCGGCCCGGTTCCTTACCGGGGCGCTGCTGCGTGTCCGCGGGCCGGCTGGCGCGGGGTGCCGGGTGCTGCTGCTCGGCGCCCTGCGCGGCCGGCACGGCGGCCGGCGGCATCTCGCCCGCTCGGATGACCATGGGCCCGCCGAAGGACAGCGCCGTCCGCCCGCCCCACGTGGTGCGGCCCCGCCGCCGCTACGGCGCCCGCCACGGCCCAACCCCCGCGCGCCCGCTGCGCCTTAAAGGGGCCGCGCCCGCGGCCGCGCGCACCGCCCGCCGCGCCGGGCCCGGCCCGCACGGCCCCGCACGGCCCCGCGGGGTGCGGCCCGGGGACACCCCCCCAGCCCCGGGGAAGGTCACCGTGCGGCGCCGGGGGCCAGCGGGGTGACACGGCGGCCCGGGAGCGGCGTGTGCGGGGCTGGTCCGGCCCGCACCGCGGCCCCGGCGGGCCGGGCACGCACGGACGGGGGCCCGGGCGTCCCTGCAGGGCTGGGCTCGGAAGGGACCCCCAGTTCCACTCGCGGCCGTGGCACCGACACCTCCCCGCAGCGCAGGCTGCTCCGAGCCCCGCTGGCACCCAGCAGGTTACAGTTCTTCAAACTGGAGTCTCTGCAGCCCTGGGGGAAATGCTGGGAAAATCTTCAATTGTAACAAATGATGGTTGGTGATACGTTAAAAAAACAAAACAAGAAAACAAAAACCAAACAAAAAACCACCCCAACAACAAACCCCAACCAAAACAAAAATTCAAACCGAACAAACTTTCTTAAGAAAGGATGTTCTTTAATGTTTGATCTTTGTAACTTTCAAGCCTGATCAACAAGAAGGGATATTTAATTCATGAAACAGATAGCAGATAACAACCAAGCTCTAAGTGATGTCCACGTGTCAAAAACAAAGTTTAGGGCTTGACATGATTCAGTGATCTAAGACCTGGGGGAGGAGGTTAACATAGCTTGGGAGGAAGGATGTTGACTCTAGTAATGGACACAAAGAGTGCAGAATTTCTGGGCCACAAGGACATTTAGAAGGACTCCCGGGATAAGGAATAACTAATAAACCTAACTTAGAGATTGTGCTGAAATCAGCTCCAAATAGGTAAAAGGTAATTCTGGCAGGGAGGGTCTGTGGCCATCAACCCACAGACCACTGATGCTAGAAATCGACCAACCCAAAAGAAGAGAAAGACTAATGAGCATGGGAAGTGGAGAATCATTTAACCAAGAGAGAATACTAATTAATAAGAGAACTATGTAGCTTGTAGCCAATGAACAACAATTCCTTTGTTTGGTAAAATACATGAATTGTTAAAAGTTTTGATAATTGCCATACGTGTTAGGTGGAACAATGTACCCCTGTGTACCCAGCGCTGAATAATGTCACCTTTCTAACCAAACAAACTGATTGGAGAATTAATTTCCCTCTTCTCTGTGTCACTGTCCAATCTGGCCTTGAACACTTCCAAGAACGGGGCAGGCACAGCTCCTCTGGGCAGCCTGTGCCAGGCCCTCCCAGGGAAGAATCTTCCCAATATCCCATCTAACCCTGCCCTCCGGCAGCAGGAAGCCATTCCCCCCGGTCCTGGCATTCCAGATCCCGATAATGATCCCCCATCTACCTGCAGGCCCTCTCTAAGAACTGGGGTGTCACTCTGAGGACTCCCCAAAGCTGTGGAAGAGCTCTGGGGGAGTGAGATAGGAGCCAGTTCTGGGACGGAGGCAGAGATGCTTCTGGTTCATGGCTGGAGGTCTTGCATTCTGGGGTAGGACAGTACCACCCTCTGCAGATTTCACTCTCTTTATTAAGAAAAAGGCATATTACAACAACTACTAAAGTACAGCTCCATACTCTAGTCTCTGGGTGTTAGCACATTTTGAAAAGCACTTGGTTAAAAAGCAAAGTCAACATGAATATCATCCTGGCAAATAATGGTGGCATGTAGCAAAATGAACATTCAAATAAAGCAGAGCAGTGTCAAACCTTTGGCATCTGTCCCTCTGCAGCGGCGCTCCCCAGCACGAGGCACAGGCGTTTATTGTTCTCACTGAGCTTCCCAAACTCAGCCAAGGACAACATTTTTGCTCCAATGAAACCACAGCTGCTCCGGGACCAGGGGAGCTGAGACCAGAAGTGCTGCTCCCCTCGTTCCTCTGCCAGAGCCCCCTCGGGGGTCCCAGCACACCTCTGGCCAGGCAGAGGTGATGTCCCCACCCCACTGGGGTGACAGTGACCTTGAAACAAACAGACAGTGCTCGTCCCTGCGGGGCCCAGGGGGCTGCAGCTCAGGGCTGTACCCACAGCCCCTGGGCAGAAAGGGTCTGCTGCCTCAGACATGCAAGGATTTGGGGCATTCCCAGGGCCTGATAGTCTAATTTCTGCAATAATTGCAACAACAGGAAAGGGGAGCTTTCTTGGAAGCTGCAGGATGACTGAAATCTATCGGGAAGAGCCAGGAGGCATAACCACACCCTGGCCAGGGAGGACCAGGCACTGTTTGGGTGTGGGTTGGGTGTACCTCTCACACACCAGCAGCTTCACTCTCCTGTCTTGCCCAAAGGTGTGAGGAGAGGGAGGGTGAGATGAAGGGATCGGATGTGGTGGCAGTGCCGAGTGCCACCCTCCGTGTCCTGCCCAGAGGCACCGTCCCTTCATGGGGCTGGGACAGCAGCATCCCTGCAGGGCCAGAGCTGGGGAGGAGGACACAGCGGCAGGAATGGGGCTGTGGGGAGCAGAGGGCAGCTCTGACGATGAGGGGACACGGTGCTTTGATCCTTGTGCTTTAACAGGCCTGGTGGCTCCTCCACAGCCGCTGTGCTCATCGATCCTGAGCTCCTCCTGCTCACCCAGCCCGGCACTCGGCACTGCTGATCTTATCCACAGATCTCAGATGCCTGCATGAGGCAACCCAGAGGCGTGAGGGAGTTCTCTCCCGTCCTGTTGCATTCCCTGTAGGACTTGGCAGCCAGGCGCCGACAGTGCAAGAGGGTGACAAGAACAGGCGTGCACCGAGGCGTCACTACAGCCAGACTGGCTCACCAGGGCTGCCGGGACGTGAGGGCTGGTGTTCTAGGAAAAAGGCAGGATGGTGTGGCTTCACTGGGGCAGCAGGAGCCAGTTCACAAGGCTGTACACAAGGACTCTGAAAGGTTCACCTAACCTCCAAAAATGGAAGTCCCTTGTGCTGCTGATTTACCTTCCTAGTATGGAGAGCTTGGGGAGAACTTGGGAAGAGCAGAGCAGTCCCTTCACACTGCTGGCTACAGCAGGATGTTTCTTGCTGTGTCCCTGCCACCTCTCCTGGGCACCTAGGAAAGAGCCCCCCTCAGTCCCTCCAGAGCACCCATCAGCTGGGCCATGAACCTGGCTCTGCCTGCCATTCACAGAAAGCTTCCCCCTGGGAAGCCAGCAGGGCCTGGCCCCAGTTCAGGCTGTCTCAGCACAGAGCCATGCAGCACTGGGAAGGCTGGGAGCCCAGTGGGGATGGGAAGGACACGGCTGGGAGCGCTTACATTAGCCCCAGCAAACACATTCAGAAAATATGGCTTTTTTAGTTAACAGGGTCAAGAAGGAGAACTTCCTGACTAATCTGCCTAGGGTTAAAGTAAGTCCAGGGGAGTGTGCACCCCATTGCCAGGACTGGCTCTGCCACGGCGGGTGCAGCTGGTGCATCTTCCCCCATCCACTGCCCACCTCACACCTGCTGCAAGGTGCGTTTGAGACATCACTTTCTCACGTAGCATTAGGAAAAATAATAACAGTAACCATAATAATATAACAATAACAATAAGGAAAAGAGATATTAGCAAACCAAACACATCAAACCCATAAGCCTCTGCAGAGCTACAGAGCGAAAGGGGGTGCAGAGGAGAGGAGCCCGGCTGTTGGTCTGCAGACAGCTCTCAGCACGTGGTGGGTTACACACACAGGACGTTGTTCAACAACCGAGCGTTATTGCTATGCTTCCATTGCCAGTCTAATCATTAAGCTTTACAAGTCAACATCAAACACTGCCCGTTCCACCCTGAGCGCGTTGGTGTTGGTGGTTGCACTCCTCAGTCGGTGCTTTCAGGCAGGTCGGAGCTGTGTGTGCCCTTTGGACCCCCGAGGAGTGCAGAGCACGGGCTGAACGCACCTACAGATCCCTGCTACGTCTTACAGGCTAAGGGCTAGCTTACAGTGCTTTGGGGGAGTCTATGAGAGCGCCCCACTCCAGGAGGGGAGGACAGGCCCTGCCTGGGCCCCAGTGGCTCTCAGGCTCCCGGTGGCTCCAGCAGCCTTCTCAGTAAAAAATAAGAATACTGTCTTTTTGATTTTTTTTTATCGTTTTGATCTCTTTGATCATTTTATATAAATACAAAGATTAAAATAATTTATCTCAACATTATTTCTATTACAATCATACAGTGTTTTCCCTTCAAAACAAGTGCATGTATGTGTATATATATATATATAAGTGTATATATAGTATCTCTAGAGCTTCCCTCCCCCCAAGAAAAGCAGCAGTGACTGAAGCAGGTACAGCACGCAGGAGCTGATCCTTCCTGCTCCAAGGCAAATGTGCCTAAGGAAAAGCGCAGGGCTCACCCTGACAGCTCGTTTCCAAGCACATTACATTGGCATGAAGGGGGAACCGGGGCGCTGGCTCTCCATCCCTCTGGGACCCCCCCGGCTGCAGGCGGCTCTGCCTGCCCCCCCCGGGGCTCCAGACCTGCCCAGCCGCCTGCCTGCACCAGGAGCTCCTGGGGAGGGACTGGGGAGGCACGGGGGGCTGGGAATGAGATCAACTCCTTGAGCAGGCTGCTAATTACTGGTGGAGAGGAAAGGGCCCTGCAGCTCAGACAGGGTTGCTTCATTTACATACTAGGCACTACGGATGATGATTGCTAGGAAGGTATTTACACAGAAGGATCATACTTCTCCGTCCACTTTTCAATGCTTGGGTCAGTCATAAACACCATGGTCTCACAAAGGAGTTTGTAATAAAAATGCAACATACCGTGTCTATCGGGATTGTCTAGGAAGGACGGGAAACAGCTGCAGCAACAGCCAAGCACTCGGGGACGGGCAAAGCCTCTTTCACCCTAACCGGGGAGAGACAAATCCACAGCAGAGGCTCTCAGAACCTGAGAGAAACAGCGATTTCCAGAGGCCAATAGCACCTCACGGGCACCACACTCCCAGAACTGTGAGGCTGGAGCCCGGGGGCTGCTGGTGCAGCACTGGACAAACCTCCCTGGGCGTGGGTGACAGCAGGGCCCCTGCTCACCCTGGAGCCTGCCCGGTCACTGTGCAGAGGGAGACAGGCAGGAAGCATTCTGCAGCCCTGCCGAGGAGCTCAGGGCTTTGCTCCCTCCTGCAACTGTTCCCGGTGCTCGGAGCCCAGCGGGGCATTACTGGAGCCCCCCGTGCTGCCCTGCACCTGCCGAACCTGCACAGGCAACCTGGGCACCTGGAGCTCTGCAGCCACGGCCTGTGAGCACCCTGCTGGGGCTCCCTGCAGCCTCCCACGGCTGTGACAATCTGGGAGGACAGCTGGGGGCTCCTGGGGGCTCTGTGCTCCCGAGGCAGCAGCTCCAGATACCTCAGGGGCTGCAAAAATTTCCCACTAGAGCCTTCTTGCCCCAGGAGCTGCACACCTCAGTCCAGCTTCAAGCCAGGCTGCTGCCTGAGCACTGTGAGGGGGCCCCTGGCCAGCGTGGCTTTGCAGGGCTCTTTCCAAACCCAGGGGTGTGTTAGGGACCATGCAAGCAGCTGGGGAGTCCCAACCCTCAGGGGTGCCCTGGGAGAGCAAGAGGGCTCTTGCCCTCCAAAGCCTGACTAGTCACGTAACAGCCAAAGAAAAGGTACAGAAGCGGCTAATTTCTGCCCTGCTAGTGCAGCTCATATGCTTTGGGGTTTGTTTTTACCAAAGAGCTGGCTTGGTGACTGCTGCTGTGAATCTCATAAAGCATTTTAATAGAGTATATAAATATTGAACTACAAAAATAGACAGCTCTGACTGCACGGGCACACTGAGGGTGAGTGCGGGCAGGCCGAGCCTCGCTACTCTACGAGGGCGATGTCTTTCAAGAGGTTTCAAACTGAATTGAAGGAAATCGGGTCTGATCTCACCCTGCAGCTCCCTCCAGCCCATGCCAGCCGTGGAGGCAGCGAGGGGCCCGCGGGAGGCTGCAGGCCAGGCTGGCAGCCCACACACCAAACCGGCCCCTCGGCGTGCCAGAGCAGCACAGAGACCTTTGCCCCGCCTGGCCGCCAGAGCCCTCCCCTCCTCACGGTGTTTCACAACACCCACCGAGCGGATTGTAAAGCTGACAGTTTGGTTGGAAATGGGGCAAGGCTGCCCCAGCGGGGCGAAGGCAGCTGGGTATGACCGGGAGGCGATGGGGAAGGACCGGGGGCTGCTCAGCCCTCAGCAGCAAACCCAGACCTGGCTGTGGATGTGACTGAGAACCAAAATGCTGGTGCTGAGGAGAGCCCTGTGCAGGGGGCACAGGGTGCAGCCCTGCTCCAGCAGCACATGGAGCCCGGCTGCAGCGGCCAAGGAGCCACGGGGTGTCCAGCAGGACTGCCAATCTCGGCTCTTGTCCAGCTGCCTTGTCCGAGCCTTGTGTGTGAACGTGAGGAGGGGGCAATCCGTGTTGGAGACAGCCAAACAGCTGCACAGGGGAGCAGGGATAGGGCCTGGCCAGCACAGCAGCACTGTCCTTGTGGAAGGGGATCCCTCCATCACCCACAGGATCAACCTCGTTCAGCTGCCTGCGTTCTGGAGAACCTTCCTGGTGATGTCCTGGGCCCTCTCCAGTGCCCGGTGCCGGCGATGGCCAGGGCTGGAGGCGGGCTGAGCTCACCCCGCGGTGCCAGGCCATGTGCTGCACAGCCCATTGCTGCTGCACGCCCACCTCCCAGCACCCCGGGCCAGGGAAAACAACCCGGCGCCCACTCTGAGAGCAGCAGCAGCAGGAAGATCTTATTTCAAAAATGCTTCCTCTTCTCTCTTTCTTTGCAAGCTCCGGACAGGCGCTGGGACGCGTCCCCTCCACAGCCCGGGTGCCGGCTGCTCCCGTGTCCCGCAGCATTGCCGGTAACATCCCCGGCTCGGACCTTTCGGGCAGAGGGACCCTCCCTGGCTGCCGGTGGGTGGGAGGTGCGTGCAGGGCTCCGCTTTCGGCTGCCCCTTCCCCTCCACCAAGGGGACGGGGCAAAGAACCTCGGCCGCCGCCCGCCCCGGTGCCGCCGGGCTCAGGCCTTTCCGGCCGGTCGGGCCGCGCCGTCCCCTCGCCGCCTACTCCTGGGCCCGGGGGGCACCGTGGGCGCCGGGCCCCTGCCTCTTGCCGGGCTCGCCCTTGCCCGGCCTGGCCCTGGCCGCCGGCTCCTGCGGGGGCTGCCGGGGGGGCCGCTGGCCCCGGGAGGCGGCGGCGGCGGCGGGCGAGGCGCGGGGCGGGCCGGGGGGCTCCTGCGGCGGGCGCTGCGGGCCGTGCGGCCGCGGCGTGTAGAGGAACAGGGCCGGGTCGGGCATGGCGTCGAGCTCCTCCTGCGCGGGGTCCCTGGGCCGGGCGCCGTCCCCGGGCGGGCGGCGGGCGGGGGCCCTGTGGCCGCGGCGCCGGGGCCGAGCCTCGGCCGGGGGCTGCTCGGGGGGCGGCCGCCCGCCTGCCCGCGGGCCCGGCAGCCGCTGGGCCGTGGCGTGCAGCTGCAGCGAGAGGTAGGCGGCCGCCTCCGTCTGCTTCTGCAGCTCGGTGTCGAGGATGGTGACGCGGTGGCTCCGGCGCTTCAGCTCCTCCAGGAACCGGCGCTCCTTGCTGCGGAGGCTGGAGCGCAGGGCAGCCACCAGCGTCTCCTTGTGCTGCAGCTCCTTGCGCAGCTCTAGGTTGTCCTTCTCCTTCTCCTGCAGCTGGGCCTCCATCGCCCGGCACTTCTCCTCCAGCTCGCGGTCCAGGACATCTGCGGGTCAAGGCACGGCGGGGTCGGGGGGGGAGCGGGGGCTCTGCCCCTCTGGGCTCGGCCCCACCCGCTGCCGACACGGACGCGGCTGCTGACCGCTCCATGGTGCCGGCGTGTCCCGGCAGTGCCCTTGAGGCTGCTCGGGTGCCTCTTGAAGTTGGGATCCGAAAGTCCCAGTGAGCTGCCCGAGCTCGGGCGCGCTGCCAGCGCAGGCACAGGCCGCTGGCACGGTGCCACGTGTAACACCCAAATGCGGGGTGAAAGCAAAAGGCAGCTTCGGTGGAGCATGCTGTTGCCATGGAATCTGCTGCCTCTACCTTGCTGCAGTTTTAAAATTTCCCTAGGTAAGTAATTTTTCATCCTAAAAGTGACTTTGAGTGTGTGCAGAAGGTGTGTGAGGGGGGCACATGGGCTGGGAGAGAAAAGGAAATGGTGCAGGGAAAACATCAGCCCAACTTTGGAGGGACTTTTGGCCTCAAGCCCCGGGACTCCAAAGCCTGGTTATCAGGATGGAGATGCTAATCCAAGATTACAGAGGAGCTGGGCTGTGCTCAGCAGGGAAGGAGCCTCCATCCTGGGAGTGGGGAGCGGGTTCTGGGGAATGCTGTCCTGGGGCAGGATGGCCAGGCAGCATGGGGAATTCTCAGGTTGGGGTTCTGGGCCAAGCCCAGTGGGCAGGGCTGGGCTGGACCCCTGACCCCAGGCCTGGCCGCCTGCTCCAGCACCCAGCCCTTGGCAGGGTGCAGGCTGGCACCTGCCCGTGCTCCCTGGCCTGCCCAGACCTGCTCCCATCCTCTGCAATAATCTGCTCTTTATGATGTGATTGGCAGCCGCTTACAGCCTCAGCTCCTCAGTGTTTCTGCAGCTTTGTAATGAGGTCTTAGGGAGGCAGTTGCAGGCAGTAATTATTGCATGAATGGCATTAGAAGAGCAATCATTTGATGGCATCGTAAATGAGGTGCTGCCCCATAAACGTGGCAAAGCGACTGTGCAGCTCTAAAAGGCTGAAGGATGGGCAGGCACCGTGGATGAGGCTCCTGCCTTGTGGCTGGTGACACCCCGATGGCCCCTGGTGGCTCGGGCAGCAGGCCTGTGCCAGCAAAGCCCAGGGGTGCAGAGAAGGGACCCAGGAGGGGCTGGGAGTTTGGAATTCCCGTGGAGCCAGCCATGGCAGTGCGTGAGGGTGCCAGTGAGAGCAGCCTGCACCCACCCGGGGCCGGCTGTGCTGGCACCGAGCACAGAGCGCAGGCTGCGGCTCGGTGCCAGGGACCGTGCCCTGGCAGCGCCAGGGAGGAGTTTCAGTTTCAGCTCTGGGACAGAGGAGGGAGAGGAGCCAGGCTGCTCACAGAGCAGCCTCTGCCGGCCGCGGGGCTCCCGGGCGTCAGCAGCGTTTATCGGGCTGCCAGCAGGCTGTGCACGCTGCCTTCCCAGCCCTGCCCTCCGCCCCGCTGCCCCCGCAGGCAAGCTCCGTGTCCCCTCCCTGAAGCCCTGGGCCCCCTCTGGCCGCAGCCTCTTCTGCACCCACACCTGCTCCCCCTTATCTCGTGCCCAAAGCTGTGCTCTCACCTTGCTGCCGGGCCTCCAGCTCTTTCATTTCCAGGTCATGGGTGAGCTCTGAAAGAGAAATCCAACAGGACTGAGGAGGAGCATCCCACCCATTCTGTGCTCCCCATGTCTTCCTCTGCACCCTTTGAAGCACAGGACATCACTGTGGCTGCAGTGCTATCTCTGCCCAGCCCACATGGGAGTGTGGCCGCCTTGGAGCACCAGCCACAGGCTGAGCTAAAAATAGGCAATTCTGGCAATTTATATGTTATTAAGCAGCCTCATGGCCAAGACATTGTCTGCAGGAGGCTCTGCTCCTCTGACAATGCCTTTCCTTTTTCTAAGAGAGTTGCTGAACTGTTTTCAGTGATTTAAAGCAGGACAAGGAGCAGAGCAATGGATTGAAAATAGACCAAAGTGTAAGCTGCTTCCCAAAGCATTTCATAATTCAGTGCTCCAGGCTGATCGCTGCCTCTGCACGTGACGCAAGCGAGGACAGCCTCGTCCCAGCACCGTGTGCCTGCAGAAGGATGCTGCCTTTCTCCAGGGCAACGTGGAGCTTCCAGATCCCTTCCAAACCTCAGGAGCTGCAGCACCTTACCTGTCTGCTCAGCCCCAACATGCTGCCTCCTCTCTGATGCTCTTTGCCTGCTCGCTGTCTAGCCCCAGGCTACAGCAGCAGGTCACAAAGGGCAGCTCAGGGACCTTCTGGAGTTCACTTTACCCAGCACTCTTACAGACAGTCCCTTTTGAATTAATTATCACAGCCCACCCAACCCCTAACAGCCCTGAGCAGAGGGACAGTGGCAGCAGCAGCAGCATTTGGCTGTTTGGGGGCTGTTTTTTCCCCTGAAAATGAGTTCAAATGGTTAATCTTTGCCCTACATTTTTCTTTTAATCTGCTTTTGTGTTGACTGTAATCCTCATTACTGCCATCCTCTGAAACCGAATGCTTGGCTCAGGCTGCTCTGCCTGTCTGTCTTGGAAAACAAATCTGTAGTGAGAAGGCAGAAGTACCTGAGAACGTAATGCAGTTTCTGGAAAGCGTTCAGCACTCTCGACTGCCCTGGTGGGAATCAATGGCCATTGTGCTATTTTACTGAGCCTAAAATAATAGGTTTGGAGTCTCAGATATATTTCAAATGAAAACCAAAGCAGCTGCCTATTTCCAAAGACATCATCCTGCTGAGCAAGTGCAGGGATGAGGCACAGCCCGGGGTCCCAGGTTCTGTGCTGGAGCCAGGGGGCTGGTGCTGATCTGCTTCAGTACCATCCCCATGACCCCTGAGGGGCAGCTGAGAACCCCCTCTGTAGGAGGGAGAGCCTTTCCCACAGGGACACCTCAGAGAGACCAAGGGGATAGAGAAAAAGTCAAAAACAACAGTGCCAGGGCAGCAGGCAAGGCTCCACAGGGCCACAGTGGGGAAAAACTGACTTAGAGACTCTACTCTCCTCCTGCGAACAGCTCCTCAGATAATGACACTCAAATGTCAGCAAAGTCTCCTTAAAACTATCCAGGGGTTGCCCCCATCACTCCTGGCAGAGACACACACCTCACCCAGGAGGACAGGACCCCTCCAGTCAGATACAGCTGTCCTTGGGTCACACTGGGAAGGGGAGACCACCTGTGCAGTGAGCTCATTTCAGCCCGTGGGGACAGACCCCCAAGTTAGATTTAAGCAGAAGAACATCACTGCCTTGCCTGCCTGAAGAGGCCGTAGATGAAACCATTAAAACAATGAAACAGAACAGCAAAAGCTCAGAAATGATGGGGGAAAATAGCCAATTTTAGCAGTGCAGTCGTTTCTTTGTTTCCCAGGAACCTGGGAAAATGAGAGGCTGGAAGACAAGGAGTAATTAGCTGTGGCTGAATTATTGATGAGAGCAGCAGCACAAGTTGGAATGAGTTTCAGTGGTGGCAGAAGGCTGAGCAACCATCACTGCTGCAGGGGTGGCTGGAGGGGAGTGTGAGGGGAGTGTGAGGGGAGTGTGAGGGCTGTGCACCCCACAGCCCCAGCCAGGCAGGGCCCGAGCCTCACGCTGCAGCCTGGCAGTCACCTCCTCTGCGTCCTGTCAGCACCCCGGGGTGCTAGCAGGAGCTTTCCTGCTCAGGGTGCTCTGTGAGCAGAGGGTCCCACACGCCATGCTCACCTGAGCAGTGCTTCTGCAGGCGGAGGATCTCCAGGTGCAGGTCATGGAGCAGCTCCATCTGCTCCTTCTTCAGGAAGGCGATGTGTCGCTGCACGCTCTGGATCTGGTGCTCCAGGGACACGGTCTCCATCGCAACCAAATTCACAGTCCAGGCCTGCAGGGAGTGGAGATGGCTGGTGATCAAACCTGAGCAGCGCGCTGGGCTTGCAAGCCCCGGCCCCGGAGCCCTTGTGAGGGAGGGCAGAGTCTGTGGTGCAGGGTGGTGCCTTCTCCCCTCGACCCTCTGCACGGGAACTGTGGCTGTGGGCAAAGAGCCCTGCTCAGCCCATCCCCAGGGAGTGGCCTCAGCCCTCTCACCTTCCAGAGCCTCTGGGGCCAGCTCCTCTCCTGCCTGCTCTGAGACTGCACAGGCAGAAAATCCTGCTGCATGAACCCTGGCATCATAGCATACATGTCTGTTCTGGATTTGGCCCTAGGAAATACTTTATCACTGAGTAGGATGCATCTGGGCCAGGATTGCTCCCCGCCGTCCCCAGGTGGGAGTTGCACCAGAGATGATTGTGGCTCTGACTTGACAAGCCCCACATTACACAGCAGCAACTGCAGCGAGCAATCCAGCAGACGAAAAATACAATATGCTCTGTCTAACCCGATCAGCACTGCATGCCTAGGAGAGTCATGTTGTCTTCCAGGAGAAGGAACATCTTCCCTGATAATTTGCCTGGCAGACAAGAGCTGCTGGCAGGCTGTGCCAGGCAGCCGAGCTGGCCTGGGGGTCCATCCCCACATCATCAGTGGCCTTGGCAAAGCAGCTGCAAAAGCCACCCACCTGTGCTGCTGCACAGAGAGATAAAAATAACCCCTGAGAGAAACCTTTATCCCAGGAAATACCATTTTGTGGTGTGTGGACTCTGTCCTTGCTCCCAACACACAGCCCAGAAGGAGGGAAGCTGCAGCAAATCAAGGTAACCTGGCAGTGCTGGGTGAGTGGCTGGACTCAATGGCCTGAGAGGTTTTTCCAACCTAAATGATTCTATGGGAGATGCTGTGCCACAAGCCTGAGGGAAGGAGTGCATCATCCTGTCCCTGGGCAGCTGCTTCACACATCTGACTCCAGTTTCCTCTCCACAGAAACTGCAGAACCAAATGAGCACTGTGGCTCGCTGTTCCAGCACCCCTGGCATGGTCACATAGGGCATTTTGCAATTCCTGCAACCAGAATGCATTTAAGATCAATCCCACAGTGAGTGGTCTTGGCAGTGCCCCAAGGTCAAAGCTTTGTTCCTGCCAAAGGCTCTGAGGATTTGTGACAACTCTACAGTCAGGTCTCCACATTCCTGTATTTGATGAGGTGTGGGGTGCAGGCTGGCTGGGGACAGCTGAGCACCCAACCTGCTGGTAAGGAAATGATCCAAAGTGCATTGTCCTGTATCTGTCCTTACAGAAGGTGTCAAACCCAGCAGTGCCAGGGGGCTGGGGCTGGCCGGGCCATCCTCCTTGGAGGGCCACGTGTCCTGGTGCCAGTGCAAGAGTTATGGGAGTTACCTGGCATCTGCCAGAGAGCAGGAATGCAAACCACACCACAGGTACATCCTCCTGCCAGCCCTGCCCGTGGTGGGCTGAGCTTCTTGATGGGAGTTGTGGTACCTCATCTCAGGAAACATCAGAAAGTAGGTTGGCCGAAGCCCAGGGGACATGTACTGCTATTTCCAAGCACTTTGTTCTGTCTAGCTGAAATGCCTTTAGTAGAAATGGCTGCAAATTTTCCATCGAACTTTCCCTTCTCCCCTTAAGTAGGAAATTGCTCTTTTTTTTAACCAATGAAAATGCTTTCTTTAAAAATAGTTGATGATTTCAAGCTGCAAAGAAAGTCAAAGGAAAAAAATCTGGAACTGAGATGCTTGTTGTCTCTGTTGATTTGGAAGCAAAGAGCCTTCATAATTTACCTGTGTATGCAGGAAAAGAAGCCTGTCTCCAGAACTGTAATGGGAAATCCTTAGTGCGTTTGAATCAGCTTTGCCTGTCCAACATGACTTAAACATTTTCCCTTGAGAAACAGCTCTCAGCTTGTGGCAGGAACATCTGAAGTCCCACATGAGGGAGTGAGCACCTTGTTCTGTTTAGCCAGGAACCTCCCACCAGTACTAAGGGCATGGAGGGAGGCAGGGGTGGGACACAGAGGCAAGCAGGGCAGGAGCTGCCTTCATTGGAAATGAGGACAATGCTGGAAACAGTCGTGCTGTTGCCCAAGAGCAGTGATGGTAAGAGCTCTCCAGGGATTCTGGGGACCCAAGGCTGCTGCTGTTCACCGTTTGCAGCCCCATGGGAGGGCTGTGTTGTCCTCTCTGCAGGTCACACAGCCCTGCCTCCCAAGTGATGATGCAAGAGGTGTTAAGGAAGATGCAATCTCATCCTGAGGCTTTAGCAGCATCAGTGTTGGAGTGTCTCTAACTTTACCAGAGGGCAGTAGATGAGCGTTTGCATCACCGAGACAGTGTCCACCTGTTACCCCAAAAGGGTTCAGAACCAAACTCTGAACAGCTGGTATAGTCCCTCCAGAGCTTCTGAAGGCAAGTAGGATCACAGCAGCATCCTGAGCCTTTAGTTTGATGTGTGCCTTCTGTCGTTTCACACAGTCCGATCCTTGGGCAGTATTGGGAGTTAATAAGGATTAGCTGCTGCTGCTGCTGGCTGATTTAACATGTACAGGGTCACTGCAGCTCCCAGCTGGTAACCCCAAAACTCCCTGTGCTGAGGGCTTCAGAGCACCCACACTAGTGATGACCAAAAGTCTGTGCAGTGAGCCATGGCAGGAACTCTCACCCTGTGCCACAGACACGAGAGCTGAAGCATGATGACTGGGGCTGTCCTTCCCTGCTCCTCCTGCCCCAGCTGTGGCTCCCAGAAGGGTGGTTGTACTGCAGAGAATTGGGTGCCCCCACTCTGATCCCTCCCTTGCTGCTGTAGCTGTTACTTCTCCTTCCCAGACTATTTCTAAGATCCCAAGGCAACTGGTGGTGGAAGCTCTCACAGTAACCGTGTACTCTGATAACTTTTGACAAGTTAGGTATGAGATTACAACCCTAGAAAACAATGTCATTCATACCAAAAGCCAAGAGTAAATTATAGCAGTCCTCTTTAGCTTGAAGGATGCTCTCTGCCCTTGTGCTTCTGAGAGTTGTACCTGTGCACACACAGCAGCAAAGGAGGCAGCTGTCAGCTGAGCAGTGTGGTTTGCCCTTATTCAAAGGTGACACCTACAGCCTGAGCTGGCCCCTGCTCCCTGCAGAGCTCTGCCTAAACAGTTCTCTCCAGTTTTGGAGACTGGACATCCAAGGGGCTTTGCTCCACCATGAGAGCTTTCCAGGAACAAGGTTCCCTTGCTGATCCTCGGAGGTTTTGAGCACAGAACTGATGAGGTGGCACTGGGCTCAGGCCCCTCCAATTCCTCACATGGAGTGACTGTGAGCATGGTCTCGACTGCTGAGCCTTCCTGTGCACCTGCCTCTAAACTACATTTTTTCTGTACTCTTTGTCCTTTCACTATGCAACCATGACCTTTGGCAAAAGCATATTGAGAGTCCTGATCTCAGCTGCTTCTTTCAAAGTGCTGGTGGAAATCCCTAGTGAGATTTACAATTTCATCCCAATAATCAAATTCTTACTTCAAAAACCAAAATGAGTGAAGCAGCCTCTTGGAGCAGCTACAATGACCAATTCAGTTGCAAGTCTACCAAGAGCTGATTTCCTTTGCACAGACAGGTTGATTGAGAATTTGCTTCCAGGGCAAAACTCTGCTTAAGTTTGCCGTTCAATGGAAATCAGAACCCCAAAACTTTGACCCAAGAAAAGCCCTCCAGCCCAGTGATGCATGTGAAAGGGAGATGCAGTATTGCATATCCACGTACCTCTGTGCACACACCATCACACAGTGGTCAGGCCCTTATCTGTGTGATTATTATTCCCCATAAATGGCAAATTATTTGGGAGTCAGAGGGCGTGAGGCTTGCAGGAACAGGTCGATAATTTGTCCTGCTGTGGCTGCCAGCAACCCCTTCTCCATCACGTTAAAACATACGCAGGAATGAACACTCATACACACTGGAAATCCATAGCGCTTGGTATTTACAACTCAAAGAATATAAACTGCAGCAATGCCACTAAGCTAGTGTATCTTTAAATGTAGGGAAATCAGGCGAGCAGGAAGCTCGGAAACTTGCAGAAGGTCACAGAGGCAGTGGCGATGCCAGGAATAGAAACCAGAGGTGAAATCCCGGCCTTGGAAAAGTCAGTGGGAAACCTTCCCTGATCTCAGCAGAGGCAGAATTACACTCGGAGTGCTGTTCGCTATTCATTATCTGTCAGTATCTATTTACAGATAAAATCAATACAGATGGTGATTATAAATTATTGTGTTTCTTGCAATTCTCCGAGCACAACCGCCCGAGGAACAGCCCCAGTGAGGCTTGTCAGGGAGCTGCGGATGCTGAAGGCAAGGCCGTGCTTTCTCCTCCCGGCTCCGAGGGAATTCGCTACGGATCCAGCTCTGCTCCGAGAGCGGAACCGGGCCATCGCCGCCGCTCCGGGCCAATCCTCCTCCCCGGCGGGGGAACCCGCGGTACCGCCCGCACGCTGGGGCTCGGCAGCGGCACTGCCCGGTCCCGGCGCCGCGCTCCGCAGCGGGCGGCAGAGCCCGGCCGGGCTCGGGGGGCCGCGGGGACAGCCCGCCGGCGGGGCGGGCACGGGCGCTGCGGCGGGGGAGCCGCGGCGCCGGCGGGGTCACGTACCGGGAGGAGCAACTTCTAGACCCGGCACGGCGGGGCTGCGGGCAACTTCTGCGGGGCCGTCCCCGCGGCCCCGGGACCCCGCCCGCCCCGCAGCCCGGCCCGCGCCCCCCGGCCCCGCGCCGCCGGCCCGCCCCGCCCCGCGGCCCCGCGGCCGGTGCCTTACCTGGGGGGAGCGGCGGGGCCCCGCGGGGCGCCCGCTGGGCGTCATGGGGCGCCGGGGCCGGGGCCGGGGCCGGGGCCGGGGCCGCGGCGGCTCCCGCGCTGCCCGCGCTGCCTGCGGCGGCCCCGCCTCGCCCGGCCCGGCCCCGCCGCCCGTAAACAGGCGGCAACGTGACCGGAACTGGGGAGCTCCGCCGGGGCGGGCGGCGGCGGCCGCGGGGAGAGACCCCCGCGCCGGGGGCTGTGCCCCGGGGCCGGGCCGCGGCCAGCCGCTGCCGGGGCAGCCGCATCGGGGCTGGGGCGCCCATCCCCGAGACCCTCGGCCAGGCGGGGCTCAGCTCCCCGGACTCTCGGGGCCCCGCTCCCCTGGACCCTCGCTGCGGCCGGGTCCCGCTCCTCGGGGGTGTCGGGGTCCCGCTCCCCGGGACCTTCGGTGAGGCACCGCCGTGTCCCCGCTCTCCCTCCCCGGGGCCCTCGGGCCGCTCCCCGCCGCTGTCCGCGGTGCTGAAGCCCGAGGCCGAAGCGGCCCCGCTCAGCCCCGGGCGCGGGGAGCCCCCGAGCAGCCCCCGGAGGTCCGAGCGGGGGGCTCTGTGTCTGTGGGAAGGCAGCGGCCGTGTGTCCCTGGGGGGCTGCAGTGTCACCGCCACTCGGGGGGATGCGAGTCAAAGGCGGGCCGGTACCGGCGGCGGCCGGGAAACCGGTCTGTCAAACCAGGGAAGCTGCGGTCAGGGACGTGGTGAGAAAAACTTGTTTACTCAAGCGGCTGCTGATTTTTCATGCCTTTTGTTTGTGGTGCCCAGACCAGCTGGGGCTTCGCATTCAAGGATGACTCAATCCTCTGCGCCGCTGTTCGGCGGGGAGGCTGGGCTGCGGTGGCCTGTTCCACGCTGCACGGCGGCGCCGGCACAGGGAAATGGTAGCGCCCTCCCCATCAGCTGACAGTCTGCTGATTCCCGCTCCCTAAACCCAAATGTGCCCGGAGAGCTCCTGCTCTGCTGCTGGATTGTGCTGCCGTCTCCCCGATAAAACTGCAATGCTGCACACCCCGGGGCACAACCGGCACGCAGAGTGTAGGGGAGCTCACAGAGTATGGTCTGTGGTACCGTTCTGCCACCCACATCCTTCCCTCCCCTTGATTGCTTCCAGGCCCTGAGTGAGTGTGGTGCTCCACAGATCCACACAGGGTGTGCTGTGGCCAAGAGACTGCCCTGTGCCTGCAGCAAAGCACACGCTCCAGGTGTGATGCAGAAGGTTTGTGACATCTCTGCACAGTAACAGCCCAGGTGCACCTCGCCTGGTGCACAGTGGTGGGGTCCAGCCTGGCCTCTTGTTTCTGGTATCAGAGAAGGGCTGGGCTTGGTGTTAGGGCTCATCTATGGAGACTAAGTTTAGTTCAGACAAAGAAAGAAATCATTAAATCAGGAGAAAAGATGAGCAGTGTGGTCCGAAGGTCTGTACATGCACACACAAGAAACTCATTTGCAGTAAGTTATTCAGACAGATCTGCGTGCAGCCCCAGACAGCACAACGGAGAGCTTCAGGGCCTCCCAATGCTCACCCAGTCATGCCAGCTCCTATGTGGGCCTCCTCTCAACTTGTGCTCTCTGAAAAGTGAGTTCTTCTTGAAACCAGAAGTTGTTAAGAGGTCACAGATGCCTGTGTGAAGGGGGAGAGTGCAGCCTTTCTTGTTCAGAGCAGCACTGCCTCATGTGGAGCCCCTCTCACCCATTTGTGACCCTCAGGTCAATGCTTGCCAAGGTGTCACCTGTCCCTCTCAGGGCAGTGTGCCACGTTGGGGGTGTGTGGATGTTTTTAATGTCTCCTTATGTCTCCCCCTAACTTGTGTGCTGACTTGAGTAGCAGCAAGCTACAGACGGGAGGTGGGGGCAGGAGAGAGGGGGAATGTCTGAGTGCATCGTGTTTCACAAGGTTTGTACAATTTTCATTGATTTTCCACTGGGCAAAAGACAAGCCTGCAGTCAAGGTCAGGCACTCAGGGACAGAGAGCTGCTCTGTAAATGAGGTCATCGCTCTGGGATGCAGCCTGCTGGGCGGGACAGCAGCAGAGCAGCGCATCCTCTGCACCCAGCATGGCACAGGAAATGTCGGCTGCCTCCACAGGGAGCACCTGGAAACTCGGGCTCACTCTGTGCACACAGGCCGCTCATGTTCCCCATCAGCAGTTCCACAATTAACCGGCTTCACTGGCAGCTTTCCTGAGCAGGACATGACATGGCAGTCCCTTTGCTGATTCCAGCCACCGTGATCTCCCGCACTGCAATTATGCTGTGACTTTTCCCCACTCCCTGCTTGCTCCAAGAGACATGAGCTCCTTCTCAAACAAGTCTGAGGTTACAATACAGTGAGGCAAAAATGGCAGGAATGCCAATTCCAGAGGAATTGGAGGGCCCCTGCTGCCGCCTCCAGAGACTGTTGGGTGGAGGCAGTCAGCTCCTCGCCTGTTATCCCCGGCTGGGAGACACCTCACAGCCCCGTGCCTCGGCGGGAGCGCGGGCAGCCCCTGCTCACGGCCACCCACGGGGCAGCAGACGTGGGACACCCACCAGGTGCCTCAGCTCCGGCTTCTGCTGCGGCGACCTGGCTTTTCCCTGGTTCGAGGCTGGTGGAGACCGTGGGGATGCGGGATGGGGAACGCGGGGATGTGAGGATGTAGGGATGAAGTGTGCGGGGTGCGGAGACGTGGGATGAGAGATGCGGGCACTGCGGATGGGGCTGCGGGCGGCAGCTCCTCCGAGCGGGGCTGGGCTACGGCGCTGCCGCTGCTGCTGCTCCGTGCGGGCACTGACCTCTAGTGGCACCGGCACCGGCACCGGCACCGGCACCGGCACCGGTGTGGAGAGCGGTACCGGCTGCGGTAAGGATGAGCGGTACCGGCCGCGGTACAGGCAGCACCGCGCGGCCGTGTGTGCTTGTGTCAGTGTCTGTGTGTGCGTGTGTGTATGAGTGTGTGTGCGCGTGTGTGCATGAGTGTGTATGAGCCTGTGTGTGTGTGCCACGCCGCATTCCCGCGGTGGCCGCGCTGGACACCCCGCAGCCGGTGCGGGGCTGGGGAGGCTGTGCGGGCACGGCCGTGCTGCCCTGCGGGGGGAAGGTGTGCGGGCACCAACCACGGCCTCCTGCTGTCCTCCTGCTCCCCGGGGCTCGCTCTGACGCTGAGGTCTGGCTGATCCCGTCTTAGCTCTCCCCGAGGGGCAGGTAAGGACAGCAGCCACCCCGCACCGCGCCACGGCCGGCGGGCAGGGGGGACAGGCCCCGGGCAGCACCTGCGGCTGCTTCAGCCCACCATCCCTCCTTCCTGCGGCTGCCAGAGGAGCTGAGGGATGGAGCCTCTGCCTGCAGGTCTGGGTGTGGCCAAGGGCCTGTGCTGGGTAAGCCCAGGTCCCCTCAGTGGTGACTGATTCCCAGTGGCAGCTGCAGCCCATGTGCACTGGAGTTAATGTGAAGCCTGTACCCTTCCAGGGTGGCTACGGGAGTGCTCTGAGACCGGAGCTTTCCCCTCCCACCCCCCAGTTAATTATTAGGGGAATTTTTGCATTTAATTTATAAATGAGTTTAACTTTGCCTCAGATATTATTTTTCAACCTAATTGAAATGTAGTGTCTGTGTGCCTTCTAATTGCTTTGAAGAACCTAATAAGAAGCTCCTTAAAGTCTAAAGGCTAAAAGCTGGAGGGTTTTAATAAATTTAACATTAGCTTAACATTTCCACAGGGATTGGAAAATCTACTCATAAGGATATTTGCTTGAGCTAAGAAATGCAATTTGTTCCTCTGTGTTATTGTGTATGTGATATGTGAACAGTCCAATTTTTAATTTTTTCTCATGGTTTAAAAACTTTTTTTCAATGAAAGTTGCTTTATTTTTAAATCTCCCAGTTGTGCTGAAGCAGGGTGGATCAGCTCTGGGGCTGCAGGGGCAGCAGGGCGAGTTTCAGCCTCTCCCCTGCCTCCTCCCTGGCCAGTCTCTCATCCCTCCAGTCCATCCCATCACTGCTTCCCTGCCCGTGACCCCTGCAGCTGGTGCAGGGGCCGGAGAGAAGCTGAGGCTGGGCTCAGTGCCAGTGAAGGGTCAGCCGGGGTCTGCTCAGGGCAGTGTGGGTGCTGGGAGCAGTGGGACCAGCCCAGCTGGCCCTGTGAGCTCTCTCTGGGCTCAGCACGGCTCTCGGGCTCTGCAGAGCACGGCCTCGCTGTGCCCAGGGCTGCCCGAGCAGAAAACACCGCCTGCAGAGGGTCCTGGAGATGTGCAGAGGGTCCTGGAGATGTACAGAGGGTCCTGGAGATGTGCAGAGGGTCCTGGAGATGTGCAGAGGGTCCTGGAGATGTGCAGAGGGTCCTGGAGATGTGCAGAGGGTCCTGGAGATGTGCAGAGGGTCCTGGTGATGTACAGAGATTCCTGGCCATGTACAGAGATTCCTGGTGATGTACAGAGATTCCTGGCCATGTACAGATTCCTGGTGATGTACAGAGATTTCCTGGCCATGTACAGAGATTCCTGGCCATGTACAGAGGTTCCTGGCCATGTACAGATTCCTGGTGATGTACAGAGATTTCCTGGTGATGTACAGAGATTTCCTGGTGATGTACAGAGATTCCTGGCCATGTACAGAGATTCCTGGTGATGTACAGAGATTCCTGGCCATGTACAGAGATTCCTGGCCATGTACAGAGATTCCTGGCCATGTACAGAGATTTCCTGGCCATGTACAGAGATTCCTGGCCATGTACAGATTCCTGGTGATGTACAGAGATTCCTGGCCATGTACAGAGATTCCTGGCCATGTACAGAGATTCCTGGCCATGTACAGAGATTCCTGGCCATGTACAGATTCCTGGTGATGTACAGAGATTCCTGGCCATGTACAGAGATTCCTGGTGATGTACAGAGATTCCTGGTGATGTACAGAGATTCCTGGTGATGTACAGAGATTTCCTGGCCATGTACAGAGATTTCCTGGTGATGTACAGAGATTCCTGGCCATGTACAGAGATTTCCTGGTGATGTACAGTGATTTCCTGGCTGCTGTTTCAGCTGTCACACACATGAGGGCCAACTGCTGGGCTCCCTTGGGGGGATCCCATCTACCAGCTGCCCACCTGGCACGTGGACATGTTCTCTCTGGGCAGGTTGTTCTCTCCGGCCATCAGCCCATAAACTGTAGGAGATGGCAGCCCCTCTGGCAGGCAGGTCACTGCCCAGATTTGGGAGACCCTTGCCCGAATTCCCCTTCTGTGACCCAGGCAAGGCACAGCCTCTCCAGCTACCATGGCTCAGCAACCTCTGCTCCCCAGCTGCAAGGAAGCATCGATGCCCTTCAGAAGTGTTTGTACCCGACAACAGCAGGACTTCAGAATTGCCAGTAGTAGGGATTTACTTGAGTAATTAATGCTATTTGCTTTAAATGAAGCTGTTGGCTTGTGAGTGCAGCACCTGGGTTTGCTGAGCTGTGAAATTAAGTTCTCAAAGATCAGAAAAGTGAGGATTTAGGGCCAGAACACCGTTTTTGGGAAATAGCCTTCAGTGTGGCTGAAAGCTCCCTAAGGTAACAGCTGACCGCACGTGTGGTTTGCTTCCTGAGCCCCCTGCAGCGCCCGGGGGCTCTGGGAGGGGAACTCCGGCTCGGGCAGGTTGTACTCTGAATTTACGGGAGAATAGTTCTGCCAGTTCTGCCAGGTGGGCTGGGTGGGTGCGCTTGAAGCGAGCAGGGACCGTGACCGAGCCGGGGGCGGGGTGCAGCCCCCAGGCCGTGCCGGTGCGGCCCCCGCTCACCCCTGCGCGCTTCTGGGGGGCTGGGTGAGCGGGGGGCGTGGGGAGGGCCGGGGTGTCGGGGCCCCGTTCTGAGGTTTCTTTCCGCCGCTGGCTGTTCCCGAGGCCCTTGGGGATGCTCAGCGCGGACTCGCTCCAAGTGTTTAAAAGGCTGGCGAACGTACCTTTCCGTGGAGCCCCGGATGGGATCCAGCCGGTCGGGGCCAGACTCCGGGGGGGGCAGAGCGGTACCGGGGGCGATGTGCGCCCCTCGGGGCCGCCCCGGCGGGGGCATTGCATAACGCTTTACATAAGCGGGCAGAGCGGGGCGGCCCCCCCGCACCTGCCCGGGGCCGGGCCCCCCCCGGGTCCCCGGGGCGCCGGAGGGGGCGGGAGCGCAGGAACCGGCGCAGCCGCCCCAGCCCGGGGCCGGGGCTGAGGAGCCGCCGCCGGCTCCGAGCGGGGTCTGCGGCCGCCCCGCCCGGCGGGACCCCCGGGATGGCCTCGGGCAAGGCGGCGGGGGAGCGGCGGTGGGAGCTGGTGCGCTGGTGAGTGCGGCGGGCTCGGGGCTGTCTCGGCAAGGGGGCCCCGAGCTGGGGATCGGCAGGGGCTGAGGTACAGCTGAGCATCCGGGGCTGAGCTTGAGAGGGGCCAGGGCTTTAGCGTGGGGGATGCTCTCAGCGCAGGAGAGGAGAGAACACGGGCTGGGGGGACCCCGGGTAGGGCTGAGGGGACACGGGACCTCGCCCTGGATCTGGGACGTTGCAGGGCGCTCCGAGGGACGCCGGCCGGAGCGGGGCTCCGGGCTGGAGCGGGGCTCCGGGCTGGAGCGGGGCTCCGGGCTGGAGAGGGGCTCCGGGCTGGAGAGGGGCTCCGGGCTGGAGCGGGGCTCCGGGCTGGAGAGGGGCTCCGGGCTGGAGAGGGGCTCCGGGCTGGAGAGGGGCTCCGGGCTGGTCCCGGCTGGAGAGGGGCTCCCGGCTGGAGAGGGGCTCCCGGGCTGGAGAGGGGCTCCGGGCTGGAGAGGGGCTCCCGGCTGGAGCGGGGCTCCGGGCTGGAGAGGGGCTCCGGGCTGGAGCGGGGCTCCGGGCTGGAGAGGGGCTCCGGGCTGGAGCGGGGTGGCTGCTCCGGCCGGGGGGACACATGGGGGTGCAGGGACGGGGTGGGTCCGTGCTGGGAGGGGGATCGCTGGCAGAGGTAGAAGAGTCGGGTCCCGAAGACTTTTTGCGGTTGGGAAAGGGTGCTGCCCGCTGAGGAGGAGGCGTGGGAGCGGCAGCGTGCCGGGGATGCCGCGGTCTCCTCATTCCGGGGGAGCCTCCGGGACTCGCGTGGCGTGCTGAGGCTCCTCCGGTCTCTGGCGTGCGGGGACGGGGCTTGGAACAGGGCACTGTCTGTGCCCGGAGCAGCCGGGACGGGCTGACATTGAGAACAAGCTTTGTCTGTGTTCTTTTATGTTGAATTGTGCAGTTTGTGACGTCCGAAGCTTGTGACTTTTGAGCAGGGCGCTGCGGCGATGCCGGGCTGCGGCCGGATGGCTCCGTGGGGATGCTGATGGAAGCGCTGGGACGGGGCCCGGGCTGGTCCCGGGCGGGAGCAGAGCCCGAGCCAGGCCGGGGCTGGGTGCCAGCGCCCCAGCTGTGGGAGGGAGCCCCACAAACCCGGGCGAGCAGGCAGAGTGGAGTCACTGAAGCTTTTTCATTTTCTCTCTCCCTCCCTCTCCCCCCCTCCTTGCAGCCAAGGACACTTTTTCCCCTCACACACCTGGACAAACTGTTACAGCAGCTGCCTGGCCTGGCTGTTCTGCGTCCCCACGGCCTCACCCCCACTTCCCAAGGGACACCCTGGCTTCCCTGCCCTGCTCTGTGCAGAGTTCTCATATACCAGACTGCAGGGAGCGCTGGCATTGCACCATGCTTGGTTGCTTTTAACTAGAAATTGGCAGGTCACTCTGTGCTGGCGGGCTCGGGGAGCCTTTCAGGTTTCCTTCAGCTGCAGTGCAAAGTCTCAGTTCCTGCACTGTCACTGCCCCAGCCCCACAGGACCCCACAGTGCTGGGCTGGGTGGGCTCAGGTTGCGGAGCCCAGCAGCAGCAAGGGGGGAGCTCAGGGCACTGTGGAACATCCCCTTGGCCCCGTCCAGTGTGGGCACACCCCTGCAGGTAACGCTGAGCATGGATCTCCCGGAGCATCCCTCTGCAGAGGAAGGGACAGGAGCTCTCTCAGCTCTGGCCAAGGTTCATGGATGCTGCAGCTCTGTGTGTGTGTGTCTCCAATCAGCACTACAGAGGCTTGAATTAATTAATTTATTAATTACTTGCTGATGAAATTTCATGTTCAGAGGAGTGTGTGTGAAGTGCAGCTGGCTGCTGGGATGGAAGCAGGCAGCAGGGTTTTGTTCCAAAAGATGGAAACAACTGCAGTTACCAGAATTTTGCTCACTGAACAGGGAACCCATACTCTTCTAATCAAATTCATAACCATCAATTGACTTGACTATTACTTGACAAGCCTCAGCATCTGTCCTGGCATTTGAAGTGATGCTAGAAAGGCCTTGGCTTGGCCTTGGAGCCAGTGCCAGCCTGGGGACAGTGCTGGTCTGGGGGGTGGGTGGGTGCTGGGGGCAGGCTGTACCCCAAGACAATGGTGCTGAGCAGGGGGTGCTGCACCTCTGTCCCCTGGGGCCTTACAGGGGAATGTCCTGTGCTGCTTTGGACACGTTTGTTCTTTGCTTTCCTGCACCTGGTGGTTACAGGGCCCTGTGGGTCTGGTCTGAGGGCCCTGAGTGGGCTGGGGGCTGTACAGGGGTTGCAGCTGTGGCAGCAGCCCCACAGACACCCGTGGAGGGTGCAGGGACCCCTCCCTGGGGGTCACTCTCGAGGGATGGCCTGTCCCAGCCGTGCCCGTGGGTGCCTGGGCTGGTGGGCAGCGGGGGCTGGGGCGGCCCAGGGGCGCAGGCAGATGGGCTGTGAGGTGACTTGGTGCTCCCACTGAGGAGCGTGCTGGTGTGGGACGTGCGGCTCCTGCCTCCTGCCGCTCCCTCCCCCAGCCCAGCGCTGATGAATATTTCAGTCTCCTGCCGCTGGTATTTTTAGGTACGTGCGAGAAGGCCGCTTCCGCATCGAGGAGAGGACGCTGACGGCTTTCCAGTGGCTCCACTCGCCCCAGCAGCACCGCATCCTCAGCCGGGCAGACCTGGGCTCCCCCAGCAGGTGAGGGGCTGCGGGCAGCACTGGCACCTCCCTGCTGCTTGCTCTTTCTCAGCCCGTGTGGTTTCTGCACGGGCCTCCTGAGCCCCAGCCAGTCTGGGAGCCCTGTGGTACCTGAACACCTTGGGATTTGCTTTGAAATAAAGTTCAGGCGCAGCGCTGGCACCAGGAGCTGCAAACACCACACAAGCACTGTTCAGTTTAAACCATGGAAAGGACAAACTACCACCTGCCTGCCCAAGCTTTTCTTGTAATCCCCCCCATGCTTTTGGTTGAGGATCTGCTTTATGCCTTCAGCACTTGAGATTTACTTAAAAACCAGATGGGAGCCAGGGGCTGTGCTTCCCTCAGCCATCAGCAATCACTGGAAAATGTCTGTTCTGATCCCCCCATTTTGTTCAGTGCTTAAACTCTCCCTGTGGGAGCCACATCCCAGGTGTGTGCTGTGGCAGTCCCTGCTGATGCATGTGCATCACTGTCGCTTCCCATCCCGTGTTTGATGATAAAACAGCATTAAATAAAAGCCTCACGGGCCTCCAGACACGGAGAGCAGCATCTCTGCCCTGCCCTGCGAAGAGCTCTGGAACATCCCCTGTCCCTGAGTGGCGGTGACACTGAAAGCTCTTCCCTCTCCCTTTCAGCAGCAGTTTTGCTCCAAGAGCCCTTAAAGCCCTGAAGTATTTATCTGCCTGGAACTGCATGGATGAGAACAACAGTGGGAGGGTGGCTGCAGAGGAAGGAGATGTCCAAAAGGCTTGGATTTCCCAGGGCAGGAAGGGCTGTGGGTGCTCTTCGTGCAGGGCAAGCAGAGTGGGGGTAGAGGGAGGTGACACTCACACCTGGAAGAGACTCGTAGGGCCGTGAGGGAGGTGCCAGCTTTTCTGGGCAGGAGCCATGGCATACATGCTTACTGCTGCCATCTGCTTCCCGCCATGGGAATTCCTCTGCCTGCCGCCGGAGAGGCTTTCCAGACACTGGAATGACTCTGCTGTTTATTGATTTTAACTAACTTTGCAAATTGCTTTCCGAGGTTGTGTTAGCCTCACCCCTGATGTGCGTGTTTCATTTGGCACGTGCAACTGAAATGCCTGTAACATCATTTATAATGAATGCCAAGTGCTGTTTGGGTTAATTTCACTAAATTCATTTGATTTCCCGAGGGGGTTAATTTCACTGGATTCGTTAGATTCCCCAGAGGAGAAGTTTCCCGGGAGTTTCCCCCGGGAAGTTACCTGGGGCCGTCTGGAGGCTCTGTGGGACACCAGCGGCCGGTCACCAGTGGTGTCAGTGGTGTCTCAGGGATGGAATGTTTGTCTCCCGAGGCGGCCCGGGTGGGAGCCCTGGCCGGGCACTGCTGCCCGCGGGGAGCGGAGCTGCGGGGCTGCGGGGCGGCTGCGGGCCGGGCCGGGCCGGGCCGGGCTGCCCGGCGGGACGGAGATGGGGAGACAGCCCCGGCCAGGGTGGTCACTGCCCTCCGGCCCCTGGGGCAGGGCTGGGCGGGACAGGGCAGGGCAGGGCAGGGCAGGGCTGGGCAGGGCAGGGATGGGCAGGGCAGGGATGGGCAGGGCAGGGCAGGGCAGGGCAGGGATGGGATGGGCAGGGCAGGGCTGGGCAGGGCAGGGCTGGGCAGGGCAGGGATGGGCAGGGATGGGCAGGGCAGGGATGGGCAGGGCAGGGATGGGCAGGGCAGGGCTGGGCAGGGCAGGGATGGGCAGGGATGGGATGGGCAGGGCAGGGCTGGGCAGGGCTGGAGGCAGGACAGGGCGGTGGGAATCGGCGCTGCCCCCGCAGCCTGCGGGATCCCGGGGCCGCGGCGGCGGGCGGGGAGCGCGCACGGCCCCGCACGGCCCCGCACGGCCCCGCACGGCTCCGCACGGCCCCGCACGGCCCCGCACGGCCCCGCACGGCCCCGCACGGCTCCACACGGCCCCGCACGGCCCCGCACGGCCCCGCACGGCTCCGCACCGCCCCGCACGGCCCCGCACGGCTCCGCACCGCCCCGCACGGCCCCGCACGGCTCCGCACGGCTCCGCACCGCCCCGCACGGCTCCGCACCGCCCCGCACGGCTCTGCTTGGCTCCGCACGGCTTCGCACCGCCCCGCACGGCTTCGCACCGCCCCGCGCTGGGCCGGCTCCGCCACCGCGGCGGGATCCGCAGGCGGAGCGGCGGGCAGGGCGCGGGGCTGCGGGCTCCATCCTCCGCGGCAGGTAGGTGCTCCCGGCCGGGGAGCCCCGCGGGGCGGGCGGACACGCAGCGGCGGTGCCTTCACGGCTCTCGGCTTCTCCGTCTGCCTTCGGCGCCGCGGTGCCAGGGCAGGGGCTTGGGGACGGGAACCGGGGGCTCTGCGGAGGCTGAGGGCTGGGGACGGTGGGCCGGGACCCGTGTGTGGGAGGACGGTGAAGCCCTTAAATATTGACCGCTGGGGAGGTGATTTCCAGCAGTCCGCGCGGGGCTGTGCCTGCTGTCCCCGGGGCTCGGGGCGCTGGGGTCCGGTGGCATGCGGGGGGCTTTGCCCTGCCTCCCCCGGGCACCTCCTTGGCTGGGCAGCCCCAGGTGTTTGCACAGAAAAGGGGCGTTTGAGCCTCCCACACCAGTCTGCTGGGGTGATCCCCCCGCGCTGTCCCCGTGCGGGGCTGCAGCTCATCCCTGCCAGGGAAGCGGCGCAATGTCTGCTGGCCAGGCTGAGCGTTTCTTTCCCTCCTTCCTGCTGGGTCCCACGGGCAGAGCAGCGCTGTGCTGGCCTGGAGCCGCACAGAGCCTGGCGGGGCTGTGTGAGATGCTGCTTGCATCCCTGGCGAGCGCAGGGTGTGGGATGGATCCCGCCCGGCCCTGCCGTTTTCTGCCTGCTCTGGGCTCTGCTGCTTTGTTTGAGACTGCTTGTTGTTTTAGTCGCAGAAGGGACGTGACATGTGTCCACAAGGCACGATTTATGGAGGGCTGGAACCGTAGCAGGGAGTTCAGATTCAGACCCAACAGGCGGTGTGGCTGCAGGCAGCAGACACTCGCACACATCACGTTTCACAGACGCTGCCTTCTCCCTCTGCTGCCGCTTCCTCCCACTGGGGACAATAACCATAGCAGCAAAAATGCCTTTTCCTTTGCTTGTTTGTCTTACCATCCTCCCTTCCCCTCAGCCCTAAGCGTATCTCTGTGGTGGTGGGGTCCTGAGGGCTGCTCAGAGAGGCCTCTGCTGCTGCTGCTGCTGCTGCTGCTGTGTACCTGGGCAGATGCTCTGGAGCTTGGCAGCTGCTGCTTCTGTGGAAACAGGAGCAGGACTTGAGCAGCAACAGGAGGAGAGACATTTTTTCCAGGAGCTATAAACAGCTCATTCTCCACAGACAGATTTGCAGTTCTGTGGGTGTAGATGAATCCCTGATTTGAGTTAACATCTGCCTCCAAGCTGGATACCAGAAAGACTGTTTCTTGACTGGGATTTGATTTCAGCCTGCCTCTTGCAAAACCCACACAAAATGGTTGAAAAATACGGGCGATGTTGGCAAGAGGTGGCAGGATTTGGAAAAGCTCAAGTCCAAGCCCCGTGTGCCTTGTTTGACAGGGTCAGAGTGTCCATGCAGGGGTTTGGCCTCAGCCCTGAGCCCTGGCTGCTGAGGTCTGACCTTGTGCTCATCCCTGGGCAGCCACTGATCCCCGTCTGCTGCCAGGGCAGGGCAGGGGCCTCTGGGGAACAGCCCCTGTCAGGGGAAGGTGCCAGGGCACGAGCTGGGTCAGTGACCCTGCTGCTGTGGGCACCACAGAACCACAGAATGGTTTGGGTTGAAGGGGCTGTAAAGGTCACCCAGCTCCAAACCCCCTCCTGTGGACGGGGACACCCTCCACTAGACTTCACCATCTTGTGTAACAACTTCACAAAAAAACCTTCTGAGTCTCAGTTAGGGAGTTGGGGTTTTTTGGTTCCTTTATTTCTGTTATTAGGAAACTGTTCCAGAGATTGATTGTATTGAAGATTAGAAACCTCCTAATTTCCAGCCAAAGCATGTTCAGGTCTCTCTCATTCCCATGCTTTCATCCCGCCCCCACATTTTCCCAGCCCTGGTTTTCAGTTTAAGCTGTTCTTTTTCTGTCTCTCCACAATTTCTTCATTGGCTGCAGCCACCCCCCTGCTCCCTGTTTGTTGTGTGAATTGGGCCAGAAGCTCTCGGGTTCCTGGAGCAGCTGCCAGTGCCAGCTCACCACTGGGAACAGGTTTTAGTGGGAGGTTTGCCCCAGTGCATCCTCCCTCCACCGGCCCCTGCACTGCCTGGGCAAAGGAGCAGCCAGCTCCTGCTCCTCCAGGCACGGTGGGATGTGCAGGGGATGTGCAGGTAGCCATGGTGACCGTGCCCAGGGACCTGGTGCTGGCGTGGCAGCTGCTGCCTGGCTGCAGCAGGGATGCCAGCAGGCACAGGGGAGCACAGGGGGCCAGTGCTGCCTGCCCTGCCTGTGGAGCATCCTGTGCAAGGCACCCAGGTGAGCATTGTGGTGGGAAGAGGGGGAGAAAGCAGGCACAGAAAATCTGTGTGCTTGAACAGGCTTTCCTGGAGAGAGCCTTTTCATGAGAGAGGGATTTCATGCCCTTGCTAGCGAGGCAGGACTCCAAAATGGGTGGACTTGAGGAAAACAAGCAGCTCTGTACGTGACATTCACAGTGGGCTGAGAAGAATTCAGTGAGCCTGGGAGCCCGTGTGAGGAGTTTCTGCCTAGAGGGCTGTGAGGAGACGTGGTCTGTGTCCCTCTGCAGCAAAGAGCTGCTTCATGTGATGGTGGCAGAGAGCAGCAGGGCTTTGGGGGCCACAGGCACCTGGCCAGCACGGGGGTCAGGTTGTCAGCCAGCACCTGTTGGCTCCCCGGGTTTCTCTCCCCTGTGCTGGGTGCTCCCTGGGCTGCTGCTGCTGTACCTGGTGTGAGCATCCCCCTGTGCCAGCTGCACGGGGAGGGATGCTTTGCAGGTCACATGGTGGCTTCCTCCAGGATCTGTTTTTTAGCCATTTCCACGGAAATGAGCAGGAGTGATCAGATCACTCTGGGCACAGGGATGAGCCCATGAGCCATCAATGTTCCTCGAGAATGTTTCTCTGGCTTTCCTGCCCTTGTCTGACACTCTCCTCTCGGGTGACACAGCCTCCCCTCCCCAGCCTGGTGGCCGAGGGAGCCCTCTCAGTCCTGCCTTGAAGCTGGTCAGAGCAAGCTGGGGTTTGTGGGGAGCTGCATTTAAGACATCAAGTTTCTCTTTTCACTTCAGCACCATAAAGGGAGAAAATGGTGTTTAAAATACTCCACGAACTGAGTCAGAGGTAATTTGGACTCTCTTTTCCTTTGCTCTGTAGGTCAAGCTGATGATGTGCACGGCATGTTCTTCCTGTCAGGACAAAATCTAATATTTCTGGGTGCCCACAACCTTCTTTAGAGTCATAATAGGAAGCTGAATGCCCTCAGAGTGCCGCAGGCAATATTAAAGCACTAATGATGCAATCAGTCTCTCACCCCAGCAAGAAAGGAGAGAATGATGCTGCCCTTGCTGGGCACAATCCTGCTCTGAGGTGTCACCAGCAGCGTGGCACTGTCCCCAGTAGGCAGGGGCTGCTCACCAGCTTGGGTCAGAGCAATGGGATCTTGGTTCTGGCAGAGGCCCCTGGGAGATGTTAATTTAGACTGGTGCAGATGGTGCTGAGGAGTCGTCCTCCCCCAGGGTTTTGTTCCCTAATTTTGGCTGCTTGGTTATGATTTGCCTGTGCCTGCTCTGAAAGGAGGAAGGTTTTTTCCTTTTTTGTTTTTGAGCCTGTGTGAAATACCTCAGGGGGAAGAGGGGAAGTGAGAAAATGTCATTGCAGAGACTATTTCTGGAGGCAGGCCCCAGCGGGTGAGGTGGTGCTGGGCAGGGGTGGTGTGGTACCCAGGGCAGCCTCAGGGGAGCTGAGCTGGGGTCCTGGGTGTATTTTTAACCTTTCCCTGGTTCAAATGCACTTTGTCTCCTGGATCTGTGGTGGCTGATGTGGCTCTGGGGGGCTGCAGGGGCTGCCCCACACCCTCCTGGACAGCAGGGAATGGGGATGTGTCCCTACGGCCATCCCAGGGTCCTGCTCTCCTGTGCTGGTGTGGGGCAGCTGTGGGGTCACTCTGTGCTTTAGCATGACATGAGGAAGAGCTGCAGGAGTGATTATGACCTACTGACCCAGGTCAGCTCCCAGCAAAGGGAAGTCAGCTCCTGCCCTGCTGTGTGTGTCCCTGTCACCCTCCTGCTCCCTGTCACACTTCCTGCTCCCTGTCACCCTCCTGTTCCCTGTCACCCCTCCTGCTCCCTGTCACCCTCCTGCTCCCTGTCACCCTCCTGTTCCCTGTCACCCTCCCTGCTCCCTGTCACCCTCCCTGCTCCCTGTCACCCTCCTGTTCCCTGTCACCCCTCCTGTTCCCTGTCACCCTCCTGCTCCCTGTCACCCCTCCTGCTCCCTGTCACCCTCCTGCTCCCTGTCACCCTCCTGTTCCCTGTCACCCCTCCTGCTCCCTGTCACCCCTCCTGCTCCCTGTCACCCTCCCTGCTCCCTGTCACCCTCCTGTTCCCTGTCACCCCTCCTGCTCCCTGTCACCCTCCCTGCTCCCTGTCACCCCTCCTGCTCCCTGTCACCCTCCCTGCTCCCTGTCACCCCTCCTGCTCCCTGTCACCCTCCCTGCTCCCTGTCACCCCTCCTGTTCCCTGTCACCCTCCCTGCTCCCTGTCACCCCTCCTGCTCCCTGTCACCCTCCTGTTCCCTGTCACCCCTCCTGCTCCCTGTCACCCTCCCTGCTCCCTGTCACCCCTCCTGCTCCCTGTCACCCCTTCCTGTTCCCTGTCACCCTCCCTGCTCCCTGTCACCCTTCCTGCTCCCTGTCACCCCTCCCTGCTCCCTGTCACCCCTCCTGCTCCCTGTCACCCTCCTGTTCCCTGTCACCCCTCCTGCTCCCTGTCACCCCTCCTGCTCCCTGTCACCCTCCCTGCTCCCTGTCACCCTCCCTGCTCCCTGTCACCCCTCCTGTTCCCTGTCACCCTCCCTGCTCACTGTCACCCTCCCTGCTCCCTGTCACCCTCCCTGTTCCCTGTCACCCTCCTGCTCCCTGTCACCCTCCCTGCTCCCTGTCACCCTCCCTGCTCCCTGTCACCCTCCCTGTTCCCTGTCACCCCTCCTGCTCCCTGTCACCCTCCCTGCTCCCTGTCACCCTCCCTGTTCCCTGTCACCCCTCCTGTTCCCTGTCACCCCTCCTGCTCCCTGTCACCCTCCTGTTCCCTGTCACCCTTCCTGCTCCCTGTCACCCCTCCTGTTCCCTGTCACCCCTCCTGCTCCCTGTCACCCCTCCTGTTCCCTGTCACCCCTCCTGCTCCCTGTCACCCCTCCTGTTCCCTGTCACCCTCCCTGCTCCCTGTCACCTCTGGCAGCCGTGAGCTCACACAGGGCCAAAGCAGCAGAACAAGATGCAGAAGATGCTGCTGCAAGGGGCAAGGTCTAAAGCTGGCCATCTCTCTGGGGCTCTCCTGGTGCTCCTGTGTGGCACCAGCTAAGGCCAGTGCCCCCCACAGCCACTGCCACTCCCTGTCCCACACTCTGCAGCAGGGCTGTGCTGGGTCTCATCCCAGTGTGCCTGGCTACACCCAGAGCTTTTCTCCTCAGACAGGGTAATTGTGAGCAGTCTGGTGGAGCTGGGCAGGAATCAGCTGGGAGGAGTGTGAGGAAGACATGGCCTGGGGGAAGATGAAGCGAGAGGATCACGTCACACTGCTGCTGATGCAGAGCTTTGACACAGATCATGCAGGCCAGGAACAAATGTGCTCCAAGCGAATCACTGCTCCAGATACTTTGTACTACCTGAATTATGGCTTCAAAGCCTGCAGCATGGTTTGGGGGTTTTTTTAAATAATGTCTTTAAGAGCTCTAAAATTCAAAGAATTTCCATCGTTTCATCCCTTTAAGGCTGTGGGCAGAAAAGTAGGAGTTGAAATAGCTGGATTTCAGTCCAAGTTCTTTCCCTGGAGTTGAGTGATTCCTCTCTCCAGCTCCCTATACCTTCTCTCTCCCCACCCCTTTCTTTCACACATCAGACAGAATTCAAATGTCTCTCAACATGAAGCTTTTGGGTGCTCGGATGAGAACGCTGGGCTAGAGCTGCCTCTGACCAGGAGCCAGCACTGTGTGGAGTGCCAGGGCAAGGGAATGCTGTGAGTCTGCACCAGGCATTGCCTTGGGTCACTGGGGTAGGAGGTGAGTGATCTGGTTGCACCGTGGCAGCCAGAGGCCTCTGAGCTGCAGTGGCTCTGGGCAGGGGCTCCTGGATGCCCTGGGCACGGCAGAGGATGCTGGCTGAGCAGCTCACCCATCCTGGCTGTGGCTCTGCTCTGGTGGTGTGCTGTGGCCCCGGCACAGCCCAGCTCCCCCTGCCTCTGCACTGCCCAGGGGGGGTCCCACCCTCCTCCTCAGCTGGACTGGCAGAGGGTGATCCCCTGGTGCAGCCTGGCTCTGAGTGCAGGTGGGCACTGGTGGTTGGTTTGGGGAGGTGAAAGGTGTGAGGGCACCTGGGCACCAGGTGCAGCCTCTGGGCACCACACCCACCCTGCAACCAGGGCTGACCTTCCTGGGGCTCTGCTGTGCCCCACAGTGCCCACAGCCTGGAGCAGGGAACAGCCTCTGTTTTCCTGGGGTTTGGGATGGATGGCAGCTCATACCCAGCTAGATGTCACCATTTCCATTTCCATGGGATTTCTGAAGCCTGGCTGGTAAAGGACAGGGGGTGGGTGCTGGTCAGGCTGCAGATGCCACTTCAGCCCTACAGAGCTGCTGGGGAACCAGGGGATGCCTGTGTGCCCCGGGCAGCTGCGTGGGAGCTAGTGGGGGTGCCTTGCTGGGCTCTGGGATGGTGGGATCTCTGTTTGCCGTGAGAGATGAAATGATGGGGTTTTGCTTACTGAGGTTTGATGCCTTCAGTGGGCTGTCCCCTGAGGGGCACTGGAGGGGTGAGTGGAGGTTCCCTACCGGGGAGCCAGCCTGGTGCTGTGACTGCAGCGCTGCCATTTCGGGGACACAGAGGGAGAGGCAGACGCCCCGCTGCCACCAGGGACCCTCCGGATCGGGCCTCGGTGGCTGGGGCAGCCGCAGGGCACGACCTTTGTGGGCGACACGGCGTCCGTGGCTCGGCCCCGCCGCCCGTGCGGCGCCGCCGGGGGTCCTGCCATTAGGAGAAATACGATATTTGCAGCGTGAGGTTGCGAAAAGCCTGTGGCCGCGAAAAGAAAAGGAAATGACTTTTTTTGTGGTGTTTGTGTGTGCGCGTGTGCGTGCGCTGCCGCGCTGGGGGCGGCTGGCCGGGACCAGCCGGGGTCCCCCCGCCCCGGCACCGCTCCCAGCGCCGCTCCGGCCGTGCCCGCACGGCTGCTGCTGCCCCATCCATCGCCGCTGCCCCATCCATCGCCGCTGCCCCATCCATCGCCGCTGCCCCCGGCAGCGCCGAAACACCAACATGTTCCAGAGGAAGCGCAGCGTCTCCTTCGGCGGCTACGGCTGGTGGGTGCCTTCCCCTTCCCCTTCCCCTTCCCCTTCCCCTTCCCCTTCCCTCGCTCCCTCGCTGGCTGCCGGAGCCGTGTGAGGAGCTCGCTCTCTCTCTCTCTCTCTCCTTCCTTCCCTCCCTCCGCGCCCTCAGAGCAGCAGCCACCGGGCGCTGTGGCGAGCCCTTCCCTCCGCCCGTGCCAGCACCAGCCTGTGGGTGACCGGAGGGACCTCCTGGCCCCTGTGCCCGCAGGAAGCCTGGCACAGCTGCAGCCCAGCAAAACCCGGGGAGCTCTGCGGGTGATGGGCACTGAGGGACCTCCCTGAGCGCTCGTGGTGGGCTCCGGTGGGCTCGCTACCTGCAAGAGTGTCTGCCCTGCACCTTTGTCTCGCTGCTTTCCCTGCTGCCTGCTCCTCCTGCTCTCGGACAGCGATGCTCACAGCCACCTCGGGGTGTGCAGCAAGCTCCCTCCTGGCCCAGGGCAGGTTCCCAGCACCATTGGCACCTCCATGAGTCATTCCTTCCTCGTGTGTCCTCAGCAGAGCACCACGGCTGCTGCCTGCACACCTAAGGACTGTCTGCTCCTGTCTCTTCTTTCTCAGAGCTGTCGATCTGTAGGAAAACAGCTTAAGGAAACGACACCGTTCTCCTCTGCCCTCTCTTCAGGTCCCCTCTCCGAGGTGTTTTATGCCCGTTCCAAGCCTGTTGTGGCTGTGGCGGTGTTTGGGACAAGAGGCTGCTCTGCCCCCTCCCCGCTCCGCGGGGGCTGCGGGGGCTGGCACCGGGCAGTGCAGCCCCGGCTCGGGGGGGAACGGGCTCCCAGTGAGGGTCTGTGGCCGTGGAGCAGCCCCAGAGCGGCTGGGGAGATGCTGAGTAACCGTGAGGGCTGCGGGAGCGCACCGAGGCTTTCGGCAGGGTCCCCCGGGACGGAGCTCACGCCTGGCTGAGGCCAAGGGAGCTGCCGTGGCTGGATCGTGTTTTTGTTACATACGGAGGGGAAGGGAGCACTCGGAGAGGCTTCTGCACCAATACATCTAGTGATCTGTGCGCTCTTGTTGCGGTGACCAAACCGCAGCTCCGGACAGCTCTGCCCCACGGTGGCTGCTGTGAGCGGGGGCTCAGGGGCCGTGGCTGCCCGCGGGGCACCCCAGGAGCTTCGTGCTGCGGGGAGCAGAGCCCTGGCCCTCCTGGGCAGGGCATCCAGGGCCAGCTGGGCCCTGCTCTGGCTTTTTCTTGCTGTGCTTTGGCAGTTGCCGGGGAAAGAAAACCACGAGCCGGAGGGTCACTCAGGAAAACGGGGTCTGCACTGGCTTTTGGGGGGGCTGCACTGGCTGTTTGGGTCTGCACTGGCTGTTTGGGGCTGCACTGGCTTTTGGGGGGGCTGCACTGGCTGTTTGGGGCTGCACTGGCTGTTTGGGGCTGCACTGGCTTTTGGGGGGGCTGCACTGGCTTTTGGGTCTGCACTGGCTTTTGGGGCTGCACTGGCTGTTTGGGGCTGCACTGGCTGTTTGGGGGGCTGTTTGGGGGGGCTGCACTGGCTGTTTGGGGGCTGCACTGGCTTTGGGGGGCTGCACTGGCTTTTGGGGGGGCTGCACTGTCTGTTTGGGGCTGCACTGTCTGTTTGGGGCTGCACTGGCTTTTGGGGGGGCTGCACTGGCTGTTTGGGGGGGCTGCACTGGCTGTTTTGGGGGGGCTGCACTGGCTTTTGGGGCTGCACTGGCTGTTTTGGGGCTGCACTGGCTTTTGGGGCTGCACTGGCTTTGGGGGGCTGTTTGGGGCTGTGCCACCGTTGCAGTTTGGGCTGGAGGAACAGCACACGGGCTTTCCTTTAGACCCCACGCCAGAATCTGCACGGTGAGAGCTGCGGGGGAGCCCCACGCTCCATGAGCTGTGGCGTGGGGCTCCCACGGGGGTCGGTGCGCTTCTCCCCGGCTCCCTGAGGTGCCTGGAAAGCCAGCCCTTCCCTGGGCGTTCACCTGGAACAGAAGGGACCTGCCACAGCCCCGTACCTGCACCTGCATCTTCTCACGGTCCCACCCTTCCTGTGGGGCTGCGTGTGAGGTGCCTGGGCACACCCAGCCACCTCCTGCTGTGGCTGCGCTCGCTATTTCCAGCCTCTGCTGGGATGGAAATTGCTATTTTTTTTTTTTTCTCCTCTCCACCAGCTTCATCTGCTGCCAGCGAGGTCCTGGAGCAGCGGGTTCGCCCCGGGGGGCGGTGTGGTGCCCCCAGTCCGGCTGCAGGGATGCACAGGGCGTGCAAAGGCGCTGTGGGTGCTGCCCCCGGAGCTGGGGCTGCCCGGGGAGCCCCAGGGCTGCGGGGTGTGGGCAGTTTCGTTTTGCCGCCTTTGGAGAGGGCAGGGCAGGGCAGGCAAACGGCTCTCACAGTCACACTGCAGCTGCGGTTTCCCAAACATGGGGGGTTATTTCCTGTAGGCTGTTTCTGGTGTTGTTTTTTTTCCTTCTTTGGGTTGTTGTCTCTTTTTCTCCCCTTCTCACCCTAAGAGGCCAAATAACAACAACTTTTTTCTCCCCGTGGTTCCGGATGGAGCCACTCATGCAGTTCCCACTCAGGGCCGGGTCCCGTGGGGGCTGCCCCAGCCACCCACTGTCCCTGAGCTGCTCTGCCTCTGCCACTGAGCTTGGAAACTGCTCTGCTCCCCAGCATACTCCCGTGTTCAACATGATTTAATGATCAACAAGGTCTGGGCAGGCTTGTAAGGTATTAAGTCACAATAGCAGGTGCCCTAGATCTATTTTTAGGAGCAGCAGCGTGCTGGCTCTCCAGAGCAGAGCATGGAAGCTGATGTTTGGGGAAATGCCTGGAGCAGAGCTCCCGTGGCTGTGGGGTTTTGTGAGGGTGAGGTTGCTGCAAGAGAAAGACCCTGGGAAAGGTGATGGTGCCTCAGTGCCTGCCAGGCTCAGCCTGTGGCACAGAGGGCTGGGGACCCAGCCCCCTCCTGACAGTGGAGCCCAGCCTGGGGTGGAGAAGGTAAAGCTGCAGGGGGGGGAAGCTGTGTTTCTGTGGCCATGCCGTGCCCTCTGTGATCACAGTGCAAAACAGGAGGGTGTTGGGGGTGTTATTTTGCTGTTTGGTCTTTTTTTGAGATGTGGAATTGACTCCATGTGGCAGATAACAGAGCACTTTCAGTGACTGCCAAAAGACATTGTTTTGCATTTTGAGACATTATTATGATTTGCATTAATTAATATTAATACGACTGTAACCACCATGATTCCGGGGAGATGAGCACTCATTACCAGTGCCAGGGAAATGAGTGAGGTAACTGGGGCTGCCAGTCCCACATGAGCCAGCTAGGGCTGGGAGCCATGGGGCTGCTCTGTGCTTTCTCTGCCTGGGGCTGGGTTGCAGTGTGTGGGGTTTGGTGGGATCTCCCCAGCCCTGCCACAGGTCCATGATCTGTAAATATGTGGTTCGTGGCAGCTGGGCTTCGGAGAGAGCTGGGACACAGGCAATGCCCTCCTCTGCTGCCCAGCTCACCTCTGGCATTCCAGATTGGGAGGCAGCAGTTCTGCACCAAGAAGGAATCAGGGGGATTTTTTTTTCTTGCTGCCAGGCTACATTTTGGGTTAAATCTTGGCTGATTTTGTTTTCCAAAGCAGTCTTTCTGTGGTGATCATGGTGTCAGGCAGAGCGCTGGCACCTCCAAAGGATGTGCTGAGGTTGTGTTTGGCAGCAGCCCCCAGTACCCAGCCCCCTCCCCTCCCTGTGCCTGCAGTAACACCCTCCTCTGCTCTCTCCCCAGGATCGACAAGACAATGCTGGCCAGCCTGAAGATCAAGTGAGTACCTGGCTCTTCTCTCACACAGTGATTTCCCGTGGGATGCAGGTGCTGGGAGCTGGCTGGGGGTGTGGAGGATGCTCTTGTGGGAGCTGGGCTCCAGCTGGTGCAGTGGAGCCCAGCCATGCCCGCCCACCCCAGAAGATGCATTCATGCATGGCCCACGGTCTGCTCTCCTGGAGGCCCAGAGTGAATCAGGCACTGGGGGATTACAGCAGGCATGGTGACGTGATCACTGTGGGATCAGTGGGCTGAGGTGTGCATGGGCACACTCACAGGGCCCCAGCTCTGCCTCGGGGGGAATGGGGGTGGGAATCAGCAGGTCAGGCTGGCATTGAGCTTCTGGGTGTAAATCCAGTGGAGTCTGGAGGTTTTGTATTTTGTTTTTCAGTCTGGAGAGGTGGTGAGGTGGAACAGTGGGTGCCTGTGACCCAGCTCCTCTCCTGTGCTACTGAGGGGCTCTGGGCACTGCTCTGGAAGGGGTGGAGATGCTGCTGGGGTCCAGGAGGGTCTGTGGATGGGCAGTGTTGCTTGGTGGGTCCGTCTGGGATTTGCCACAGACTTGCTGGACGCTGGTGGGTGGTGTGGGTTGTGTGGCTCTGGCAAGATGGTTGCAGGTGCTGTGCTGTGATGGGGTGAGTTGTGTGAGGTCACCAGGCCTGCTGGGATATGGCCTTGGCTGATGGGGAAGGGAAGGAGAGAAGGTCTGGGAGTGGTGGCACCGGTGCTCTCTGCTCGTGGCTGTCTGGGACGTGCCTCCTGTTCCCACCAGCTCTGTCCTCCTGCCTGCACACCCTGGGTACTGAGCCCTTCCCTCCCGCATCCTCCCCTCTCCTGAATTCCGGACGAGCTCCCCGGGCCCGGGGCTCCCCATTGTGAGCACACGTGCAGCTGCAGCGCTATCAGCTCCAGCCTGCGCTGATAAAGGCTCTGGCCAAGCCTCCCCTGGGCTCCAGGCAGTGCACAGGGTGATGGCTCGTGCGGTTTCCCTCTATAATCATTGTGCAAATTATTCATTAATGGGAAAGTATCCGGAAAGCCTGGGGGAGCTGCTGCCTGAAGGAGCCGGCGAATGCCCCTTGTAAATGGCGCAGCAGAGCCGTCATTGCTCAGGTTGTGCTGAACCAATGAGGAGTCAATGTTTGCCGCTTTGGGGAGCGGAGGGAATTCTCGGCAGGCTTTCCTTTTCCCCGTGAAGCTGAGAGGGCTGAGCTGCTCCCTGTACTCTGCTGTGCTCCGTGCCCTGATTTTTTCCCAAGGCTGTTGCAGCAGAACCCCCTGTGCCCTCCTCTCTCACCGTGCCAGGCAGCTGTGCTCGGGACGCTGTGCCAGCGCTGTGGGCACGCTGCCAGCTCCTGCCTGGGCAGGGTCAGGGGCTGGGGCCACCTTTCTCTCTCTGCCTCTACCTTTCCTGCCCTGGCCAAAGGAAGGAGTTTCCCTGGAGCTTTTGACGAACATCCACTGCTGTTTGCAGCTAATGCTTCCCAAACCCCGTGGTGCTTCTGGTCTGTGGGTAGGCTGCTTCATTAAGTGGTTCTGTAATTGGGGCTCGGACCAAATACGTTTTGCATTTGTAAAAAGCTTTTCAAATTATAAAAATATTGTAACCCCGAACTTTTGGGGTTTTGGCGCCCTCTTGTTATTGCCGCAGCCTCTGTTGGAGTGTCCTGGTTTAACCCGCGGCACAGAGGCTCCAGCATCGGAAGCTTTCTTTCCCTGTGTAAGTTATTACCGAAAACCCGAGCTGCTCTCCGCAGGCCCCGGAGCGCCGCAGGGAGCCCGGTGCTGCTGCAGACATCGGCAGTGACCGCACAGCCCGAGAGGCACCGGCGCCGCTCGGAGGGACGGAGCGGGCAGCGGGAGAGCCGGGAGGGGCCGGGCCAGCCCTGCCTGGCCTCCGGAGGGATAAACTCGCCCACACAGAGTCAGGATAAACTCACCCACGCAGGTGGCGCTGGGGCATCGAGGCAGTTTTCCCTCCGCCCGTCTCTCCGTTTTCCTCTCCAGTCCGGGTCTCGGTGGTTCCTATGGTAACCGTGGATGTGTCCGAGGGGCTGCGGAGCGGCAGCGGCGCCGCGGAGTGCGGGTGTCGGGAGAGGCGGTGGCTGGGGAGCCCTGGCAGCGCAGGCAGGGCTCAGCTGAGCGCTCTGCTGACGGGCGCTGCTGAGGGTGCCGGGGGGCGGGTGGGCAGGGAAGGAGTTACACAGGGCTCGAGCATCCCCGGGCAGCTGCTGCCAAACCGCCACACAGCCTGCCCTCTGTGAAACGCCCGGCAAGATTTCCCTACTTTTCTGTTGCATTTTTTTACTCCTTACCCACTTCAGGGGAAAGGGCTTGGAGCAGCTGGCAAAGGGGAATGGTGTCCAGGAGCAGCTCCCCAGCCTCGGCTTGGTGTTTTCTCGTGTCACATGAAGTCTCTGCAGGGAGCTGCAGGTGTCTCCAGGTTCCTGGGGTCCCCGTGGCTCTCCTGGGGGCACAGCTCCATGCAGTTCTGGTCAGACAGGGGCTGTTTGCAGTCAGGTCGTGCTGCTGGGAGGGGAAGACCTGAGCCAGATGGCAGCTAAGCTGCTTCCCAAGTGGGAAGGTCACCCTGGAGGAAAACATCAGCCTGCAAAGGATCTTTGCACGTCAAACAGCAGTTCTGGCCAGGGGAGCCAGCCAGGTGGGTTTGTTTGCCTCTCACAGCAGCCCAGGGGTGCAGGGGTCCCCAGGAAAGCAGGCAGAGGCCCTTGAGCCCCCTTGGCCTTGTAAAGTCCTTGTACTGGGGATGCTGGAGGTGGAAAAGTGGGATGGAGACTCGTGAGGCCCTTCCTCCTTCTCTGTGGAAAGAACTGGTGGGGTGATGTCCCACAGGGGTTCACCAGCCCTTTAGCTGCTGACAGCTCCTCAGCCTTTGTGCTCTGGTTATTTGCTCTGGTACTGTTGGGGCGTGCTGAGAAACCACAGAGTGTTAAACAAAAAAATCAGTAAAAAATCCCCTCCTTCAGGCAGAGGCACCTCTTCTTTTAGCCTTATAAAGCAAAACCAGCACCAAAATAATCATGTCTCTGTAGAATGGAGCAGCCATGTACAGCATTTACCAGCAGTCAGTGTGTGTGCAGTCAGAACTCACATGAAAGAGCATGTGATGTTCCTCTGCTGATGGCAGCAGGAGGATGAAGGTGGGAAGAGATGAAAGATTTACTTGACCTTCGTAAAAAGAGCTGTCCAGGCTTGAGGCTCTTTAACGTTTGATGGGCTGGAACTGAGTTAATGGGAAGACTGAGTTAATGGGAATTATTTAGTGTCTTGGAGGTGGCTGCACTGACTATTGCACTGATCTTGGAGGTTTGTGCTTGGGTCCTGTGAGGACAAGGTCTGGCAAGCAGATTGCATCTAAGTAAATTCCTTTGACTTATTAGCACTTCATAAATGGATAATTGCATGTAAATGTATGTTTTGCAATTATATTTAACCGGAGAGGCACATGCAAAAGAAATGCTGTCAAAACTGCTGCAGAGCAGCCAGCTGCAGCACACAGGGAGGCTCCCTGTCTCTGTAGCTTTGGAACTGCTCCTCTCCATTGCTGCTGGGCGTGGAGCAGCCCGGTGTGAACGCCAGCAGTGACCCCCACATGCCCTGGGTGGATATCTCAGTTCTGGAGCCTGGCAGTGACCCCTTTCTGCCAGTGTGTCTGGGGAAGGACTGAGCGTGCAGGGCCAGGCTGCAAGGGCCGCCCTGGACCTGCAGAAACTTTAAACTCATTTAAAACCAGTGCTGGGCTGGCAGAATGAGGCCAGGCTGGGTCTCTCAATGGGTCAGTGCTGGATGTGTGTTAGCCATGCACCCAGCAGAGTGTGGGGCTGTGGCAGCTCGGAGAGCCATGGGCGTGGCATGGCATGGCATGGCATGGCACGGCATGGCACAGCATGGCATGGCATGGCATGGCATGGCACGGCACGGCATGGCATGGCACGGCATGGCACGGCACGGCATGGCATGGCATGGCATGGCATGGCACAGCACGGCATGGCACGGCACGGCATGGCATGGCACGGCATGGCACGGCATGGCACGGCACGGCATGGCATGGCACGGCACGGCATGGCATGGCATGGCACGGCACGGCATGGCACGGCACGGCATGGCATGGCATGGCATGGCACGGCATGGCACGGCATGGCATGGCACGGCACGGCATGGCACGGCACGGCACGGCATGGCATGGCACGGCATGGCACGGCATGGCATGGCACGGCATGGCATGGCACGGCACGGCATGGCATGGCATGGCACGGCACAGCATGGCACGGCACGGCACGGCATGGCATGGCACGGCACGGCATGGCATGGCACGGCATGGCATGGCACGGCACGGCATGGCATGGCACGGCACGGCACGGCATGGCACGGCACGGCACGGCATGGCATGGCACGGCACGGCACGGCACGGCATGGCATGGCACGGCATGGCATGGCACGGCACGGCACGGCACGACACGGCACGGCACGGCATGGCACGGCACGGCACGGCACGGCACGGCATGGCACGGCACGGCACGGCACGGCACGGCACGGCATGGCACGGCATGGCACGGCACGGCATGGCACGGCACGGCACGGCATGGCATGGCATGGCACGGCACGGCATGGCACGGCACGGTACGGCACGGCATGGCACGGCACGGTACGGCACGGCATGGCACGGCATGGCACGGCATGGCACGGCACGGTACGGCACGGCACGGCACGGCACGGCATGGCACGGCACGGCATGGCATGGCACGGCATGGCATGGCACGGCACGGTACGGCACGGCATGGCATGGCATGGCACGGCATGGCACGGCACGGCATGGCATGGCACGGCACGGCACGGTACGGCATGGCATGGCACGGCATGGCATGGCATGGCATGGCATGGCATGGCAGGCAAAATGAGTCCTTGTGTTGGCAGCAGGCCTCGTGCTGGGTTCCTGCTGGGATGAAGGCCCTGGCGGTGCCCGGGCACTGCAGGTGTGTGCCCAGGGGTGGTGACAGCTCTCTGCTGCTGCACTGGGTGGTGGCTGTTGTCCCTGCTCACCATCAGCTGCTTGAGTTGCTTGCTGGGGTGGTGGCAGGGCCCTGGTCTGCCCTTCCCCGTTGGCCCGAGGGCTGTGGGAGATTCACAGAATCCAGCCAGCCCCAACGCCTCCCTGCTATCTCGGGCAGGCAGGCGGGAGCGCTTCCCTCTTCGTGGAAGGGCAGTTATCGCCCTGGCTGCCTGCCCACAGCCAGCCCTGCAGCCACACTGCGTGCCCCCAGCGCTCTCACTGCCTGCCTGGGGCAGAGGAAGCTTTCACAGGAGGAGGAAGGTGCTGAGGACTTGCAGTGTTTCAGCCATTTAATCTGGTAAGCCTCAGCTATATACCATTTCAGGCTGGGGGAACGGGTACTGGCACAGCTCCACTGATGCTCCCCCTCGGTATTTGGCTCTGTGCTTTCCCCCTAGCAGCCTGCTGTAGGAATTGGTGTTTCTGTGAGGGTTTGTTCCTGCAGCAAGCCCCGCCATGGAGCAGAGGGCTGGGTTGGGATGTGGTGACGTTGGCGGTGGCGCGGCGGCGCGCTGCCGTGAGAGCCGCCCCGTCCATATGGTAAAATGTTGTTGTTGCTGTCAGACAGCCTTCCCATATTTAAAGCTAGATTATCCACAATTACATCTGCCCAGAGGACGGAGCAGCCCCACGTGGGTCTATTTTTAGCTCTGTCTCAGAACTAATAAACTGTGCTGGTTTTCCTCCTGCCATATTTATAGCCTGCCGGGCTGGGAGCTGTTTGCATTGGAGGGCGGTTGCTGGGAGAGCAGCCACCTTCGGGGAGCAAATATTGTTGTGATGGGTGGAGGAGCCCTGGTGGCTGTGGGGATGGAGGCACCGTCTGCCTGCGGGTGCACTCCCTGTCTGCAGCAGTCGCAGAGGTCACCCCGGCAGGGTTTGCAGGGGCTCCTGGCCCGCTCTTGGTGCCCGCTGGCCTCCCCTGGGCCCTGGCCTTGTGCCTCCTGGCCTCCCCTGGGCTGTGGCCCTGTGCCCACTGGCCACCAGGGTGGGTGTGATTTGGGGACCGTGAGAGCCCCAGCTCTGCCAAGCCAAGGAGCCCAGAGCGGGGTAGGCAGCGCTGGCGTGGCAGCGCAGGCGTTCTGCCAAAGCCTGTGGTTTGTTCCTGATGATAATTTTGTTAATTACCGCACCGCTCCCGCCGGCTGTCGCTTTTCCTGCGAGCTGGCAGGGTCCTGGTGCCCTGGGCAGCCCCAGGGTCCGGCACTGGCACCCAGCAGCGTCCCCGTGCCATGGGGAGGCGTGGTGCTGGCAGGGCCATGGTCCTGGGCTGGAAATGGCCTCTCTGCTGTTTTACTGCCAGTGGGGTTTGTGATGCTCTCAGTGACCCGTACAATATCCGAGGACCTCACGTCTTCCAAAGCCCATTGTGAAAACATGGCTCAGCCCAGGCTCCCACCCAGAAGAGACATGCAGAGGTTTGACAGGTACTTGAATAGGTCAGAGCTATATTCTGAGTCCCTGTGAAGTCTCAAAGGTCAGTCCTTTCAGGCACTGTCCTGTCTCGTTCCTCTCAAATGTTACTGGTGTCACACCAGGGACCGTGACAGCTCCCTTTTCCTACAACAATATAGTGTTAATCCTTTCCAGTTTAGAATGCAGAGCCCACTTTCCAAAGCCCTGATAAGCTGATCTGGCTCTCTTGTTCCCAATCATTGATGAGGTTGCACAGTGTGAATTGATTTGAAGGGGAAGATGGTGGCTCTGCAGCTAAAAACGGCTTCATTTTCCATAATTTCTTATTTGGAGCAAGAGGCAAGGAAAATCCGTGAAGCAGCAGAAACCCCTGGATGTGATTGACTTCAGAACGTTCCCTGTAGTATGGATGTGTCAGAGATAATACCTGTGTTTTAGCTCCACAAATTATATGTCTTTTAATGCTTTCACATCAAACAAGGTGTGTGAGGGAGGCGGGTGATTGAGACTCATCTCCGAAGAGTGGCTGGGGCCCGGGTGCTGCTGCTCCTGCTGCCACCCCCGTGGCACTGGGAGCTGCTCCACGGACCCCCAGCTGCCCACCACCTCCTGCCACATCCCTGCAGTATCCTTGGGAAGGGCACTGCTCCACTGAGGTTAAAGTCTGGGCCTAATCCTGAGCTTCCCAGCTGGATACCAGTGGGGATTGATTGGCACAATGGCTCTGGGGACAGACTTTGCTCTGTGTGGGAAGCACCAGGGGCTGAGCAGGGGGCTGGTGGTGCTGGAAGTGTTGGGCAAGTGGCTCGTGTTAGCAGCTCTGCATCCCAGATCTGGCTTTGTCAGTGATGGTGCTGATGAATGGTGACATTTAGCTCACTGATTTGCTAGTAAAATTCAGAGGATCTGCTCATGCTGTAAAGACTAATTTCCTCTGCTGATTTGATCTAATTTAATTGGATGCTGAAATCTCAGAGCTCATCTCTTCAGGAGGCCTGTGTTCACGGGGAGAAATACCCCAAATTATCAGGAGTACAATTTCCATGTAATTGTGCTGCTGTCGTGGCCATGACTACCTCGTTCTGTGTCAACTGTGCTGCAGCTGATGCTACCCCCACTTGCCACCAGACAGCCAGGCTGCTGGGCAGGAAGACCCCAAGGTGACTCACTTGGGCTGTCTCAATTACAGGATAGTGTTTGGCTCATAGGCAAATGGCACACAATGGATGGGAGAGGTGTACAAGAGACTCCTTGTACCCACAGCTTTGTTCCTTGATAGATGAGGAAAACCACCCACTCATGCATCCATGTGTTGATGGCATGGTCAGTGTTCAGGCTCCTGTCACTGGTGCTCTTGGGTCACTGCTCTTTGGTGGCTTTCTTAAAGTTCTTGGCCTGGCTTTGGCTCAGGTCTCACCCCCCGAGGTGGTGTGGGTGAGTGTGGCTGCCACACAGGGTGTTCAGCATCCCCTGCACACGCTGCAGCCCGGAGCTGTTCCTTGGGATGCTCTGGAGATGGTGTGCCCTCGAGCAGGGGCAGCCTGGGGTGCACAGGGGGGAGTTACTCCCAGCACCCTCCTTAGCTGTGCTCCTCAGCATCCCCTCTGCCCAGGGGAGGGTGACAAGACCCACCCGACCTCAGCTGCTTTCTGCAGTGAGACTTCTTTCATTTTTGTTCTTTCCTTGTGGCTTTGGCCACTCTTCCTGCCTACTGCTTGGGAGGGCTGGGAATTGTGCTGGGGAGATGGACACTCGTGGATCCTGCTTGGCCACAGGCCAGGCAGAAGGTCAATGTTTGACTGCACTTGTCACAGGGATGGGCTCTGGGCAGGGCAAACCCACTGCCTGTGTGCTCCTCCTTGAGCTCAGCAGGTGAATTTCTCCTTTCTTGCACTTCAACCCTGCTCCTCTGTACAGGAGCCCCCCAGTGCCAGGCACAGGGAGCTCTCAGGGCTGGGGCACTGCTGTGGCCTTGCCAACGTCTGGGGTGGGAGCTGGGGCTGCCCCATGCCTTGGCACACATCCACCCAGTCTCTCAGACCTGGCGTGCTGGCGGGGTGGCTGGTGGCATGACACCATTTCTGGGGAGATAAGCTCACAGTGCTCTGTCTCTCACTGCCTGCATGGAAGAGCTGGCTCTGTGCTTTGCTGGGATTTCCTTCGTGTCTTTCTAGCTGAAGCCATAAAATAAATTTCTAATCAGATTACTCGGGGCTGGATGTAATGTAATCTAAAGCTCTATTTCTTGTGATACTTCTCTAAAAGTGGATGCCCTTTTATCCTTCTCCTGCAGCACCGACTGAAACACTGTAATCGCTTTCTCCCTCGTTTCCAAGCTCCCAAATCCATTTCTGCCGTGCCAGGGAAATGGGGATGTGGCTGCTCCTTTGCAGGGAAACAGTTACTATTTTTGGGTTTGGGGCCGTGTTGCATTGTCTCCTTTTGTTCTTCTCTGGCTCCCAGTCCTCGGTGCTGGCGCAGCCGCCCCATCTCAGCTCTCCCACCTGGGCAGAGCCGGTGCCTGTGCCCGGGGGGGCTCTGGGTGAGTGCCTGGGCTGGTGGGGAGGGGTCCCGGGCAGTGGGGAAGGGTCCCGAGTGGTGGGGAGGGGTCCCGGGCAGTGGGGAAGGGTCCCGAGTGGTGGGGAGGGGTCCGGGGCAGTGGGGAAGGGTCCCGAGTGGTGGGGAGGGGTCCCGGGCAGTGGGGAAGGGTCCCGAGTGGTGGGGAGGGGTCCCGGGCGGTGGGGAAGGAAGGGCCCGGGCAGATCTCTGTGCTCCCCCAGCCCAGGCTGGGGACGGGCTCTGTGCCTCCAGCCCCGCTGTGGCCAATGCCTGGCATAGCTCGAGTATTTCTGGCACTGCCCCTCCTCAGCGAGGGAACCAGAAATATCTCCCGCCCAGGAAGGCACGGGGGGTGACAGGGACGTGTCCTGCTCTGGCTGATGAGGCAGCACCGCGGCTCTGGCTGGAGAAGCCCTGAGTCACCGGAGCTGGTGGCTGCAGCTCAGGTGTGAGCGTGGGGCTGGGCCCTCTGCAGGTGGAAAGGCCCCTGCAGGTGTCTGAGGAAGATTGATGGGCTGCTCACCTATGGGGCTTTCATCCCACAGCAGCATCTATACAAAAGCCAAAGTTATTACATAAATTAATGGCTTAATGATAATATTGTTAGTGTCATTTATTCGCAGCAGATTCAGTACTTGTGGGGATCAAGGCTCAGTCTTGTCCTAGTCTGGTGTTCTCAGATCTTTCCTTCTCAGCAGAACGTGCAGATGGCTGCCAGGTGATGTGTTAATCACGGCGTGTAATTGTCCTGACCTGTCCTGCACTCCCTCCAGCCCCTCAGGCTTCCCAGTTCACTGCCAAACTGCTTTCTCTGAAGAAAATGTCAGGGCATTTTTCTCCATAAAACCGGGCAACTGCTTACCCTGGAGGTAATTTAGTGACTGAAGGGGTGATAGTGATGTTTTAAAGGAAGGATGGAGACCTGGAGTCTCTTGAACGGCAGCGTTCTGTCTTAGGAGATGTCCTTTGGGACATCTGGAGATCTTCTGGGGGTGCTGGCCCTGGCAGGGCACCCCTGTTGCAAACATTCAGGAAGGTAATGGATGCTTTGGTGGCATCACTGCAGGAACAGGAGGCTGGATGGAGCTGGAGGGGGCGAGGCATGGGGAAAACAGGCAGGGCAGGAACTTTCAGCTGCACTAGCCCTGCCACCCTGTGTGCAGGAATCCCTGTCATCCTGCCCTGCCCCGTCCTGGAGAGGCTATCGGGTGGCGGAACCCAGGAGACACAGGGCAGGTTCTGCAGTCACAGCCAGAGGTGATGTCCTGTGGAGCAGGAGGTCCTGGTTCCTTTTACCTGTGTGAGCATCCTGCCCTCCTAGGGACCCACAGCCCCCAGCCCACCTCAGCCCATCACCATCTGTTTTCTTGCCCTCAGCCTACAAATCAGCTGCAGTGAGTCCAGAGGAAATTACTTCCACTGTGGGCTGAGCCATGTTTGGGTGGAGAGCGAGCCCGGCTGAGTTTCTGCTCAAAGTTTGTTTGTTTCCAAACAGGAGAGAATCCAACATCTTTAAAAATCAATACAAAGCCACTTCAGCATAAACCAAGAGGAGATTAATACTTAACTTGTCTGGAAAGGGGAGGGGAGCTGTGGAAAATGTCTCCAGAGAGGCAGACTCAATGAAATTCGAATCTGCCTGTTTAATGTGAGAGCTAAAAGATTTAAAATTAACCCCCCTCCCCCTCCATTAACTGGAAACTAATTTGAGAATTGGTGTAATTTGGCACAGAAATAGGATCTCTCTTTTTTTTTTTTTTTTTTTTTCTGTGTCTGAGAAATTTGTCACACTGATAGCTTCAGCTTGAAGGAAAGCAGACAGGTATTTTCTGCAGGAAGAGATCTGTTGATCCACCAAAGACTTTATTGAAAGGCTTGGCAGTGCAGGTAGCACCCAGCTTTGGCAAGATTCATTCCTCTTACCTACTTACCACAATTGTTCTCTCACCACAATTCAGAGCTTGGCATCATCTGATGTTGTTCTGAGGAGACAAAAATGCATTTTTGCATATTTGGAGAATGAGTTGGACTTTTTCCTGTGGGGAAGTGGGTACCTCGACACTTGTCTGCTGGAATTGCTCCTGCCTCAGTCTCCCCAGGGACGTTGGGATTTGGTGAAATACAAAAATACTGATCTTGGGCTTAAGTTTGGGTCTTGACTCTCTGGAATGCCGTGGTGACACTGAAACACTGTCTGGTTCATCTGGGGTGAATTCATGTGGTGTGTTGACAAAAATAACATCACGCCTGTTTTATCTGACTTAGGGTGGGATACAGAAAGAGATTATGGCAATGATAGGGGTTTTGTTGTTGTTGTATTTGAAGAATCCATCTGATTAGAGATTCTTCTGTTTCTGCTGAAACTCCTAGATAGAGAAGGCCAGAACTGAGGTTATGTTGATCTCCTGAAGGATGGCAGACAGGAGGGTGGCAGGCAGGGGAGGTGGGTGAAGCAGGAGGTGACGGGCAGGACGAGGCAGCAGGAGCGGCTGTTCCCTGCCAGATGTGCTCTGTGGCCTCTGCAAGCTGTTTCTCCTGAGCAAACACATTTATTACAGACTTTGCCAGGGGAGCCCCATGCATTGTTAATGATTGACTGCCCCAGCTGGGGGTTTCCAGGCAGCTCCTGCTCCATGCTGGGCTCTTGCTCTGTGCCTGGGGAGCAGGGGCCCTTTCCCACCCCCTTTCCCCAGGAGCTGCTCAGGTGCTGCTGGAATGGGTGGTGGATGTGTTTGCCTGCAGCCTGTGTGTGCCCCAAAACAGAGTCCTGTGTGTGGCAGGGCCCCCCAAAGCCCTGACCTGGCTGTGGCACTGGGAGCAGCTGCCCCAGGGGCTCTGCACCGTGTGCCACTGCCAGAGGGGTTCTGCCCTCCCTGCTCTGAGGCCAGGCTGGTTAAACCCCCAGGGCAGCGGGCTGGGCCAGATGCAGGAGGATTGCTCCTAATGGCTGCAGGGACACAGAGAGCCAGCAGGCTTTGGTGGGTGCTGGTGTCCTGTGCTGTGCTGGCTGGATGTTGTCATGCACGATCCCACACCTGCTGGCAGCAGGGACGGTGCTTTCATCCCTCGGACCAGGAAGTCGCTCAAAGTGCTGTAGCTTGCCCTGTGTCTAATTCCTGTGAAAATTAAACTGGCAGAAGAGGAAGGTGAGATAAGGGGGGCAGAGGGGCCTGGCTGTTTTATCACCATGGCAACAAGGATTTCCAGGGAAAGGTGCTGAGGTGAGAAGTAGATAATTTACAGTTTACTTAATAAAAAAAAAAGAATTCGTTTCCTGGAGGGAGCTGTGTGTCAGCTCCCGGTGTGAGGGGCAGGCTCGAGGCCCCGTGCTGTCCTGCTGCCGGAGCCTGGGCTCACGGGGGAGGGATGCTCGGCCCTCGCTGAGGGCTGGCAGGGCCAGGCTGGGACCAGCTGGGAGGTCCTGGGGGGGTTTGCCGCAGTGAGAACCCGTCTGTGGGGCAGGAGCCGGTCCTCCCTCCGCGGGGGTTGAAGGGGCTGTGCTGGCACTTCGCCCCTCAAGGAGCCCGGGCTGTGGCTGCCGGGGAAGCCCCCGTGCCGGGTGACCCGGGGCTGTGCCGCCGACGGTCGGGTCCCCGGGCCCGTGACGCGCTCAGAGCCCCGCCCGCAGAGCCGGCCCGGGGGCATCCGGGGCTCTGCGGACACTCGCGGCTCCCCCGGCCCGAGGGGAAGGGGCAGAGCCGCCGCCGCCCCGCAGCCGCTCCCGCGGGGCTCCGTTACCGGCCCGCGCTCGTTACCGGCGGCGCGGGGCCGCGCGGGGCGGCGCGGGGCGGGGGCGGTCGCGGCCGCGGACGCGCTGCCGCCCCCGCCGGTGCCGGCGCTCGCTCGGCGGCGGAGCGGCGATGTCCCGGGCGGGCGGCAGGACGCGGTCCCGGCGCGCGGGGGTGCGGGCGGCCGTGGTGCTGATCGGGCTCCTGCACCGCTCCCGGCAGAGCAGCGAGAGAAGGTGACGGCGCGGGGAGCGCTCGGTGCCGGGCGCAGCCCGGGGCTGCGGGGGGACGCGGGAGCGGCGGAGGGAATCGCGGGGCGGGGGGTGCCGGCGGCCGTACCGGGGGCCGGAGAACGGGCACGGGGACGATCGCGACCCGCTGGCGGCGGGCGCCGTGCGCCGGAGCGGTGCCGGGGAGCGGGCAGCCGGCACCGGCGGAACCGTGAGCCGCTGGCGGCAGCGGGGCCGGGAGCCGGGCACCGGAGCGGCCGTGCCCGCTCGGGGCCGGTGTCAGCGCCCGTGTCTGCAGGTGAGCCCCGACACCCGCGGCCGCTGCACACCCGGGAGGGGCAGCGCGACCCCCGGGGCCCCCTCGGGCTCCCGATCGCGGCTGGGCTCCGCAGCTTCGTCTGCGCCGGGAACAGCTGACAAACGGTTTCGTCTTTCATTGCCGAAACCACGGGCTGCACTTCGCCTTCAACTTTGTGCCGTAGGAGATGGCCTGTTCGCAGCGCTGTGCGAGCTGGCATCTGCTCCGCGGGCGCCGCTGCCCCCGCCCCGCTCCGAGGAGCTCTTGGCCTCCGAGGCTGACCCCGCGCTGATCTGTGCGGGCTGCCCCGGGCAGGGAGTTCTCTCCTCCGGGACTCTGCTGCTCTGGCAACTTCGGTGTTAAAAATAGCCAGAAATATGCACCCGAACCTCCCAGTGTGTGCACCTCTGGTTCAGGGTGGAAGCAACATGGGCACTGCTGCAGACTGAGGGGTTTTGTTTCTCTCTTTTCTTTTGGTTCAGTTTGTGATTTTGTACCAAACTGAAATGAATGAAGAATAGATTATTTGGAATAGTTACTGTAAAATATTCTCCCACCCCCTAATCTGTACGTATGAAAACTCAGAGTGAGGTGACTGAGGATGGAGCTTTTTGTCTAGCATCAGTTGTGGATTGCAGGGCTTGTACCCCATTTCTCAGTGCTGCTGGCACAGGGGCTTTGCCTTGGGCAGCTGGTGCCGTGGAGAGCAGGATTTCAGTGATGCCCTGAACTCTGAACACTGGTGCTCCTGGGGAGTTCCTCTGTCACTTGCTGTTTTGGGATGTTTCCTTCTCCCTTGCTGGGGTGTTAGGTAGCTCATCAAAGCAGAACAGTTGGAAAAAACCAGCCTGCAGGTCCTGACTGAGCAGCAGTGATGGCTGCTGGGGCTGGGTCTGCTGTACCACCCTCCCTGGCTGGGATGCAGGGTGTGGGGGCTGAACTGGGGCTCCCTGGGGGATTGACTGTTCCTGCCCCTGCTGCTGCTCCCTGGGTTTTGTCCTGTTCAGCCCAGGCCGTGCTAGCCATAGCTCTGCCCCTGGACCATGGGCTTCAGCTGCCAGCCAGCAAGTGTTGGAGGGGCTGGAAGTCTCTTCTGCTTTCACGTGTGGTAGAGAACCCCCGTGTGTGGGGATGAGTGCAGAGTGACGCTGGTGGGGCCCAAATGATCCTCTGGGTGCTGAACCCACTGGGACTCATTGGCCCATCCTGCATTTGCCTCAGGGGCAGGGAGTGCTTCACTAATGACACCAAGCAAGACTCTGCCAGAGAGTTGTCTTTCCCCCAGGTACCAGGTTTCTATGAATGAGCTCAGCATGACACTGGAGTGCTTAGAAAAAACCTGGCTCTGAACTTGCACAGGGATCTGTCCCGCCATGTGTGAGTCTGGTTTTCCTTTTCATTTTTTTCCCCAGCATCATGTTGTGCACAAAATGTCTCAGTGCGCCTCTTGCTGTGGGGTTTACTGAGTACAACAGTCACACAGACATCTCAAGGGGAGAACAAGGCCCTGAGGAGGTTTTTTTCTGTCTGCTGTGGACTGAGGATCTTCCATGGGAGTGATTGCAAGAATTCAAGCAGTGCTTTACGGTGGTTGTTTCATCTTATGCAAGCTGTCAGGGCCATCAAAGTGACATAATCTGCAGGAAAAGGAAGGGACTGGTAGCAGCGTCGTCAAAAGGGACTCTGTTCCTCCACCTGCTCCTATTTGCTTTTTTCCCTCCTACATTCAGTCTTTGTTCTGCATTTGCAATTGAATTTTGCTTTCCATGAGCCATATGCAAGCCTGGCAGGATCGGTGGCAGCTGCAGAGCCTGTGGTGGCCCGTGTCCCTTCCTTGTTAGCAGCCCAGCAAAGTGCAGCACAGCACACCAGGCACCCTGGCAGAGCTGGGTGATGTGTCCCTGCCTCTCCACCTGCAGTCTTCTCACCTGTGCCTCCCCTGCACACCTGAGCTGGAGGGGAGGAGCAGGGAGCTCTGGGGGGTGGCTGCTACCAGGGGCTCCTCCTTGTTCCCGTTTTCCTCTGAAAGCCTGGGATTTGTAACTGTACTTACACCCGAGTGAATTTTCCTGACTCTCCCACGTGCAGGTGAGGTGATGCTCTGGTGACTGTCCTCTCACAGGGGAGAGCTGGTGGGTGGGTGGGTGCCCTGTGCTGGGGCACTTCTCCTCTGACAGCCTCCCTTGCCCTTTGGCATCAGTGCCGTGGCGTTTGGAGAGGGAGGTTTCTGGGAGCTGTTCCCTGCAATTTGCAAATTATTGAATCAGCTCAGAAACGGCTGCCCGAGGCTCCTGGCTGGGGTTTGGCAGGAATAGGATCAGACGAGCCTTCTGGTCTGAAAATGTCTGCAAGTGCCTTGGCTGATTTACCCAGATCTGCAGGAAATTGCCACTTTCTCTGTTCCTGCAAGGGAGAGTAGGCAGCACATTTTGTAAAAGATAAAAACTTCTTTTCACCATTACTTGCACATCGAGCCTGGCTGGCCTGGCCCAGTGGGAAGCCCTTGGCCAGCTGGAAGGATTCCAGTAGAGGTGCAGGCACAGCAGGAGGCAGCTCCTTGCTGAAACCCCCTCCCCAGCAGGATAGGCAACGTGTGGTGCAGCAGGGACCCCCCAGCAGTGCAGGCAGCAGGGACCCCCCAGCAGTGCAGGCAGCAGGGATCCTACAGCAGTGCAGGCAGCAGGGACCCCACAGCAGTGCAGGCAGCAGGGACCCCACAGCAGTGCAGGCAGCAGGGACCCCCCAGCAGTGCAGGCAGCAGGGACCCCCCAGCAGTGCAGGCAGCAGGGACCCCCCAGCAGTGCAGGCAGCAGGGACCCCACAGCAGTGCAGGCAGCAGGGATCCTACAGCAGTGCAGGCAGCAGGGACCCCCCAGCAGTGCAGGCAGCAGGGATCCTACAGCAGTGCAGGCAGCAGGGATCCCACAGCAGTGCAGGCAGCAGGGATCCTACAGCAGTGCAGGCAGCAGGGACCCCCCAGCAGTGCAGGCAGCAGGGATCCTACAGGGATCCTGCCTGCTCAAGTGCAGGGCGCTCTGAACTGTTCAACAATGTTTATTCTCTGTCCAGAGGGGCAATTAAAGCCAGCCCGGGCAATTAAATGTCACCTTTCTCTCAGCAGGGCTGCGGTCCCGCTCCGAGGGCAGGGTGCTGGGACACTGTGTGTGTGCAGGTGCAGGCTGGCAGTTTGCAAATACGTAATTTATTGCAAGAAATGTAGATGAGAAAATGCTGCACTTTTTTTTTTTTTTTTTTTTTTTTGCTGACTCTCAGGCTTGGATGTGAGAAGGCAACACTGCTGAACAGGGCTAGGCTGAGCCAGGACAGAACAAGGTAAATCAGTTTCTAGGGAAGATGTTCCATGGCAGGGGCTCTCCCCAAGGGTCTGGCAGCTCTGCAGCACTGAGTTCCTGGGCTGGACCCCCTGTCTGGGGGGGTTCTGGAGCCCCAGGACTGTCTGACATCAGTGGGAGCCTGCAGCAGTGCATGTCCTCTGCTGGTGTCCTCCCTGGGATGAGTGATGATGCAGCGAGATCTTGCCTGCCTGGCATCCTGGGATTGGGTGGAGAGCTGCTCAAAGTCAGGGCAAGGTTCTTCATTCAGGCACTCACTGCAGATTTCCAGGTGTAAACTCACAGCAAGGTGCCCTTGTCTGTGTTGCAAAACCCCCATGGTTTTGGTTGAGGTTTTTTTTGCAATTTGTGAGCAGCTGGCAAGGGCTCCTGGCCACTGCTGCTCTGCCTGGTGTGTCAGCAGGTGCCTGTGTCCCAGGAGCCAGGGGCTGGTCCCAGTTGTGTGGCGGATGGAGAGGAGCCCCCCAGGAGGGAGGATGAGCAGCCTGTGCCCCCCTCCCACCCCCACCGGGCTGAGCCTGGGCAGGGGGAGGCTGGAAAGTGATATGGAAGCACAGTCCCCTCTGAAAACTTACAAGACCAGGCATGGAATATTAAACAAACTAAATAGGAAGCAGCTGGCAAGGTGATGCCCATCAAGGATAAAAAATGATGAGTCCAAAAATAGAGGCTGTTAATTTACAGGAGAGTCATTGCTGACCTTCTCAAGGATGAGGCATCTGACAGGCAGAACTTGTTGCTGCAGGAGTTTGGTACCTCCTGGGGCCAGGTTTGGTCTGTGGAATTAAGCACAGGCACACAGGTAACCTGGGATGCTCCCAGCTCCTTTGCACATCCTGGCAGAGGCAGAGCCAAGCACATGTTGTGGAGCATCTCACCATGCCAGGGAACATCTCCCCTCCCCACCTGTGATTTATCTACATGTGCTGTGTTGATTTAGGGCCTGTCTGGGAAATAATTCAGATGGACAAGATGAGGAGGTGGGATGCATTAGGGGGGTTTTCATTAGGCTTTAGTTTGAGAGAGAATGAGAGAAGCACACACTCGGAGTCAGTGTCTGGATGGGAACACTCCAGGGGCCAGGCAGCCTTGGCTCTGTGCTGAAAAGGACTTTTTAATCAGAATTTCAGAATGTCTGTGGGGTTTACCAAATAGAGGATATTAATTTGAAGGTGTTTTAGGACTGTGATCAGGGATGCTTTAAAGAGAAAGACCTCGCCTGCCCTTGCTGTGTTGGGAGCTCGCCAGTGCCCACGATTTCTCCCAAAACGGGGAGAAAAATCCCCATTTTGTCCCCCTTTGGAAGGAGCCAGGAGAGCAGCCCTTGGCAGGTGGGCTTTGCCTCCCTGAGAGCTGGCAGCAGGTGCCCCCAGGCAGAGTCCCAGGAGGGGCTGGGATGGCTGGGGTGATCTTGGTCTCGTTTGGAAACCCTGCAGTCGGCCCTGCCATAACCGCATTAAGGTATTTCCTTAATTAGATTTACTAAGTATGCAGGATTCTAATTCTCTCTTTTCTTTCTCTCTTAATTTGCCTAATGAGAAAAACAAAGAAATAGAATTACAGAAGCGATGCCCACGTTTCCTCCTGGAGAGGCTGGTGTCTGTGGCTCTGGAGGATGCTCTGGCCCATCCTGTGTGCTGGTGCCTGGCTGTGGCCCTGGCCAGGGTGGATGTGTGGGCATTTGGGGCAGGCAGAGCCCCCTGGTACCTGCCAGGTGCCCCCTGAGGGAGCGAACACAGCCCCAGGACCTTTGGTTACGAACTCGATGTGGGAGCTGCGTGTCTCCTGCCGTGCCAGGGGGAGGGGAGAGCCTGGGGGGCTGCCCGGCGGCCCCAGCCCCATCCTCGCTGACGTGGGCACCTGCCACCTCTCTGTGCTTCAGGCTGTGCAGGGCCTTGTGCTCTCGGTGTCACCTGGGGGCTGGGTCACCGGGTGACAGCAGTGCCGACCCCGCTGGCTCCGGGGTCGCTCCAGGGGGATCCCCGAGGGCTGCACCCCGGTGCACAAAGATGTGCTAATCTTCCTCCTGATTCATTTATCATCCCCTGAGGGCAATCGGTTTGGGAAATGGGCGCCGGCCCTGGGCCCCAGCGCTGCTGGCGGCTGAATCATCGCCTGCGGCTGGGCTTTAACGTAACAGAGCCACAGGCAGAGGCCCCTTCCAAGCAGCCCTTGGGGATGGGCTTGTTTTGCTCTCCCGGAACTGCAGGAGCAGTTCCAGCAGTTTGGCCCCAAAGAAGCAGCCAGCATGTGACAGAGGAACATGTTGTTAAGTTGGGTGATTTTATAATACTTGGACTACGATGCTATGGCAACCCACTACAAATCCCAGATCAAATCAAATTATTTGTGCGCATCCCTGTAACTTTAATCTTTTCAAAGTCGTATCTGTTTTATGCCTTTGAGGCCACTGTGCAGCTGAGTGCAATCAGGCAGAGCTCAGGGTTCAAAGCAAGGAGAGCAGAGGATGAGTGGTTTGCTCCAGATCAGGCTGTGCTTTAGTGTCCTAGAAAGTCAAAGAGCAAACAAGGAAAATCTGTCATCCTCGGCGTTTTTCAGCAGTAGAGACATGGGGAGGTTGTGGAGAGCAGAGAGGGAAGGAGCTTGATAAACAGTATGGGTGGGCAGGACAGGAATTCTGCTATTGCCCCACATTGCTCCAATTTATTTCTTGCATCGAAAAAGTGGAAGATGCCAGGAGCTCAAATGAGGTGAAACAATGTAAATTTAACCTGCTCTGGTATGAAAAAGAGAGAAAGAAGATTTATTTTGATTTGATGTGATGTGAAACATCAGTTCTTGGTCTGGATTCACATTTGGACACAGTGCAATGGGTATTTCCCCCAGTGCCTCTGGCTGAGTCCATGTCGCTGGCACAGCCCAGGTGGTGCCATCACTCCCCTGGCTGTGAGTGGGATGATGCTGCTGGGCCCACTTTGCCTTCCCAGCCTCCCCTTTCTGCCTCCTTTCTGCCTCCCCACTGATCCCCTCAGCACGGCCCTGCTGAGGAGGGGCTGCGGGCACCGCGCTTCCCATGACCGGCAGGTGATTGTCACCTGTGCCAGCGGCACTGGGGCTGGGGAGGAGGGCTGGGAGGGCAGGGCTGGTGGGGCTGGTGGGGGCAGGTGTTTGCAGGGGCAGGTGCTTGCAGGGGCAGGTGCTTGCAGGGGTCGGGCTGCACCCCGCGGCAGGAGCTGTGCAGGAGCTGTGTGTGTCGGGGCCGGCGCTGTGCACGCTGTGGGAGCCATCCCGGGGCGCTGCCATGGGAACCAAACCTCCTCACGGCGAGATAAACAGTTGGACATTTTGGCCCGGTTTCTGCAGGACTAACCTGGCAGGGACAAGAGGAAACTAAATTAAATCTCAGATTTTCTGACTCCCGGAGGAGCATCTGGCAGTGCCGCTGCGTGATGGCGTGGCTGCCTGCCCGGGAACTGCCGGGAGAGAGGGTGGGAATTTTGTTCAGGGGAGGGCTGAGGCCGTACTTTTCCGAAGCTCAGGGGACTTTTGGGGGGAGCTGTCTTGATAGCTCCGTGGCACGGGGGCTGCTTTCCGCTCTCCTGGGGTCTTGCATCCTCATGGTGGCTCTTGGTACTTCCAAATGCAGCGCCAGGTGCCGTGGTGGCCCTTGGCTGGGACCCTCCAAAACCGTGCTGGGGTGTCCCTGGGTGTCACCGAGCCTCCTCTGCTGCCAGAAGGCTGCTCGGCCACACGTCCTGCCCTGGAGGGGAGGGTGCCAGAGGGAGGGAAGCCACGGGGATGGGCTGCCATAGGAACCCAGCCTTGCTGTCCCTGCACCACCGACACCACATGGGGACTTGCAGCCCACCCTGGGCACAGGCCCTTCCGATGGCTTCTATCACCTTCTCACACTGTCTGCTGTTTTTTTTCTCAGATTCCAGATATTACTGTACGGGCAGCTGCACACCACGGCTTTGCCAAGGGAGATAACCCTTATCTCGTGCCTGGTGCGCTGGCTGGGGCGGGGGGAGCTGACACGGCTGTGTTTGGTTTTCCAGGAAGCAGGAGCTGCTGAACAGCGCGGATGTGCCGGCCCCGGAGCGGCCGCTGTCCCCGCCGCTGACCGCCCCGCCGACCATGAAGGTGAGAGCCGGGCCAAGGCCGGGCGGGCGGGAGCGGCGCTGCCGGCAGCGGCTGCACGGCTCGGGGCTGCTCCCACAGCAGCAGCAGGAGGTGGTTTTGGAACCCGGCCGGCAGCCTGTCCCTGTCCCGGTGCGCGGTGGCGGCCGTGCGTGCCGGCCCATCCGCTCTGACACCCCCGGTACGCAATCCCTGGCGATGCCAGGCAGGGTGCCGAGTCCCGGGGCTATTTTCCTTCCAGGAACCCTCCCCAGCGCCCTGCTGGGTGGCTCTGCTGCCAGCGTGGGGCAGACACCGTGTCCCCGCCGCGGGGCCGGGCATCCCGTGGTGAGGCTTCACATCCTGGGCTGTGCGTCCCAGCAGGCACCTGCCCGTGCCCTGCAAACCTTCCTGCCCAACCTGTTCCGGGCACTCTGCCTCCCAGGGGAGCCACCCTTTGAAACAACGAGACATCTGTCCTGCCGTGCCTCTGGCTTGAGGAAACATTAGCAAGGAGTGGGGCTGGGTAGGGACGGCCGGGCTGGTGCTCAGCCGCTCCTGCTGCAGTGAGGAGCCGTGAGGAGCTCGGGCTGTGCGGCCTGATGCAGGTCGGGGATGATGCCAGGAAGGTAACAGATTTCTTCCCGGGCTGGCTGGTGAATGCTGTGACACGTGGGGGAGAGTGCTGGGGGGTTGCTGGCACAGCTCTGCTTGCTGCCCTCCGTTTGTGGCAGCTCCCAGCCGGTGCAGGGTTCTGTTTCTGGTGCTTTCCCTTGTGGCCCGGGAAGGCTGGCTCCAGGTGTGCCCAGCTCTCTGAGGGGTGCAGGCTGCTGCATGCTCTGCTCAGCACCTGTGGGCATTTTCCGTGGGGCTGGCTGCAGCAGGTGGGTCTGGTGCCACCGTGGGGTCAGGGCTCAGCTCTGGCTGCTGCTGGAGCAGGACCTGAAACTATCCAAGAACGTTTGTGCCTGGAGATAAACAGAATCCAAACCAAGCTCAAACGAAGGAAAAGACTTTTTAAAGAGCATGCAGCTGTGGGCAGAGAGCTGTCTGAGCCTGGGGTTTCTCTTTTTGACTCCTGCAGGGGCGGTAGGGAAGGACGGGCACGGTCTAAAGCTGAAACAGCCAGGGCTGTGTCCAAGCCCAGCTGCCCCACCTGTGCTGGCAGCCGTAGACTGCTTGTGCTGTAAATCCAACCTTTGCTCACCACAAATATTAAAGGAAAAAACCTCTCTCAGACTTTTCCTTTGATTTTCAGTTCTTCATCCCCCTCCTCTGTTTTTTCCTCTGGTTTTTTTGTCTTTTGAGAAATTCGGTCTATTTTAAGAGCTCACTAAAAATCATTCCCCGTGCCTTTCCCCTTGTTGCCATGACCCCTTTTTTTGCCCCAAATCACGCATGTCTCTCGCTTTTCACGCTCCCCTCGGGCTGGCCCAGCCCCTCCCGTGCGTGCCGGGAGCAGACCCGGGCTGGATGGAAGGAGGGCTGAGAGAAGGGACGGGGCGGGGGCGCCGCGCCTCCAGAAGAGCCACCGGCGGCTTTACTGGGAGTGCCGCATTTACCCAGCCCTAGTTTGGCCGGGTAATTTATTTGTGTGCAGCTGGCAGCAGGAGGAGCTGGGAGAGGGGTCAGGACTGTCCAGCAAGTCCAGCTGCTGCGGTGCTGTGCTAAAGGGGCGGCCTCGGGAGCCGAGCACAGCCACCGCCGGGACCGGGGCCCCGCGCAGGTAGATCCGGGTGGGAACGGGGTTATCCCAGTTCCCCCGCCGAGGGAGAGCGAGGCTGAGCCCTCAGCGTGGTGCTGGCAGCTCTCCCGGAGAGGGGGCGGCGGGCTGTGCCCGCTCAGGTGGGGTTCCTGTCCCTGTCCCCTCTCTCCGTGTCCCTGGGCTCACACTCACCCTGTGTGCGGTGGCCGCGCTCCTGTCCCCGGCTCCCGAGCCAGGCAGCACGGACAGGGTTTCTAATTGGAGCAGCTCAGTAATCGCTTTAGTTCCTTTGGCAAGTGCAGATTAACCCTGCGCGGGCAGCCCGGCACCGCTGGCAGCAGCTTCACCAAAGCTGCTGTGATTGAGAGAAGAAATGATTCTACAGCCCTGCTCAAACCCTGCACTCAGCCCGGCACTTGTGGGGGTCCAGGGCTTCTGGCACCTGCAGCGACGGTGCTGAGCTCCAGGTTGGGCTGGATGGGAGCCCCCGGTGTCACAGCTGCCTGGTCACATCCAGGGAGCAGGACAAGTGCAAGGGGTGGGGGTCCAGTGTCCCTGCTGAGGTGTGGCTTGGACTGGCTTGCTTTGTGTCTGCTTTTATCGAACAGTAGATTTCCTTCTTTTCTTTCCAGTCAGCAGAATTCTTCGAAATGCTGGAAAAAATGCAGGTGAGCAGCAATGTGCATGCCTGTAACTGGGGATGTTTGCCCCAGCAGAGCCTGTGAGGGCAGAGGCCCCACAGCAGGGCTGGGAGGCCTGTCCCAGGAACAGACCCCACCTTCCAGCTGCTGGGCTTGGAGTGATCTCCATGTAGCAAAGCACCCTGTGTTGGTAGAAGTTTCTAAATTATTTGATGCATTTATTTTGTTCCAAACAGGCACCAAAACTGGAAGAACAGAGGTCAGGAAGCCAAAAACACAAGGTTGGTTGATTTTTGTTTCTTGAAGGGGTTTTTTCAAGTGTGCCCCCCTTATCTAAGAGGTTTAATGTGATCGTCAAAGACAGTCACTCAAAGGGCTGGAAAGGATTTAGATGTTATCTAAAAACAAGGCACTGATTGAATTGCAGCAATGGCAGCATGGCAACAAGTGCAGTCTGTAAATCCCTAATGCAGCTTTCTGTCCAGGACGGTGCATTTCAGCTCCCAGCTGTGCAAAAGGGGTTTGCCACCACACTGGGAACTTGCACCAGCAGAGGAACTCCCTTTAGGCAGGACTTAGCCTGTGTTGATGCCTTCCTGCAAGGGACAGAGGGTGCTGGAAGCACTCCCTGGGTTGGGTGGGCAGGGCTGGGGTTTTAAGGGACAGCTGGTGGGGAACAGATGGTCACGGATGGTGTTCTGGTTCCTTTCTCCAGGAAGACTACATCCCATACCCCAGCATCGATGAGGTGGGTGCCCTGAACCCCCTGAACACCTTCTGCTGAATGCCTTTCCAAAACTGCTGATGGCAGAGGAATTGATGGAGATTCTGCTTCTGAGAGGAGCTGCACAAAGCACGTTCCCCCCTCCCTGCCTTTGTGGTTTTTGACTTTTCCTCAGTAGCACATGCCCTCTTCTGTGACAGAGAAGAGGTTCCAGAGAGAGGCTGGACTTGTCCCTCCTGGTGTCAGGGCTGGGGTCTGCAGCAGCAGGGGGGCAAAACACGGGGCAATGAGCTCTGCATCCCACATCCCTATCCTGCCTGACCCCCATGGCACATGTCTCTGCAGATCCTAGAGAAGGGTAGCCCATACCCACTGATCATCCTGCCCCAGTTTGGGGGATACTGGATAGAAGACCCAGAAAACCTTGGCACGCCCACCTCATCTGACAGCAGCATCTGTGAGGAGGAGGAGGAAAACCTCAGCCCCAGCACCTATGGCTACAAGCTGGAGTGCAAGGGAGAGGCCAGAGCCTACCGCAAGCATTTCCTGGGGAAGGTGAGCTCCCCTGCCCCACAGGGTCAAAGTTGTGCAGTTTTGACTAAGAAAACTCTCCAATTGTGAGCAAAATGGGCACGTTTTACAATTTCCCTCTTTGCAAGGAGTGGAGGCCCTGGTGGGTTCCCAGCACGGCAGTGATGCCCACACGTGTGGCCTTTTCCCCAACCCCACAGCCACAGGTCTCCTGTGACACCAGGGGGGACATTGGCTCTGAGCCTCCTGTCCCTGGGGACCTGGATGGCAGCCCCTGCCCTCTTGCTCACAGCCCTGGCCCTGGCAAGGGGGTGCAAGTGTGTGAGTGATGGGAGGGTGTTGGGGTGGCAGGTGAGTGCCCAGACAGTGTCCTTGCCATCACCGAGTTGGTTCTCAGCTGCTAACATGCTGTTTTCTATTTTTAGGATCATTTAAATTTCTACTGTACAGCCAGCAGCCTTGGAAATCTGATCCTTTCTGTTAAATGCGAGGAGACAGATGGCACAGAATATTTAAGGGTTATACTCAGGTATGGGGGAAAAAAAGCTTTGTTTAACAAAATATTTTGTCTTTGGGAGTCCCTGGTTCTGTTTCTGCAGCAAGTGCTTGAGCTGGAGCAGCATGTGGAGGGGGTCTGGGTGGGATGGGAGGCAGCGGCAGCATCCCTGTGTTCTGTGCTGGGACTGCTAAACCTGATAATGAACGTGAGACTTTGATCTGTTGCTAAACCCACTGGAACCGAACATAAACCTCTGTGGGTTTAATCCTCCCTGGGATAACACCAGTCACTTGTCTCACCATCCCTCCATAAGCTGACAGGCCCCAGCATGTCTGAACCACTGTGTCATTTTCCTCCAAACTATGAATATTTTAAGAGCTGCAGAGATGAGAAGACAAATTGAGCCTTTGCTCCCTAACCAGGCCCAACAAATGCAGCACAACAGTGTCTCCCAACTGTGCCTGCTGCTTTGCTGTAGACACTCTCTGACATCTGTCTGCTCGTTGTTGTTTCTTTGCTAGGTCCAAAGTGAAGACGTTGCATGAAAGGATTCCACTGGCAGGATTCAGCAAGCTCCCGAGCATCCCCCAGATTGCAAAGGTGAGCTGCCTGGCTGGGCTGGCACACATGCAGAAAGCCCCTGCCAGTGCACGTCAGGCAGTGTTGGGATGTGCTGGGCACAGTGCCTGGGCACTCAGATCAAGGGGCACTTGGGTGGTGCTGTGTGCTGGCCCTGCTCGTGGCTTCCTGCTGATTCCTGGCACTCATTTGTCATGGAGAGACCTGGGACTTGGCTTGCTGCATCCTCAGGCAGGGCCAGCCAGGCCATGGGGCATCCCAGGGAGAGCATGGGAAGTGGGGTGCTCCTGCTGTCGAGGGCTGTGTTTGGCTTCTTTGTAAGACATTCATGGCCTGAAGTTTTGCCCAAGGACCTGGCACTGACTGCTCTTTCCCCTTGCCCACAGGCCTTCTGTGACGATGCCTCCGGGCTGAAGTTTAACCCAGTTCTCTACCCCAAGGTGAGGTAACTTGCCCAAGGTGGCCCCAGTGTTCTGCAGGGACACTGAGAACCACACCCAGGGCCACTGTGGAAAACTCTTAGCCTAATTATGTGGGAATTTGCCTTCTTTCCCTCTTCCACTCCCCTGGTGCTGCCCAGCTGTTGTTGTATCCTGCTGCAGCTCTGGTGGGCTCTCCTCACCCCTCACCATGGATCTTTTGGCCATCACATTTTGAACACAATTTGAAATTGGCATTTTGCTTTCCTGCAGGCGTCCCAGATGATAGTGTCTTATGATGAACATGAGGTCAACAACACCTTCAAGTTTGGTGTGATCTATCAGAAGTTCAGGCAGGTGAGTTGTCCCCACGCCACTTTCCACACCATGGAGCATGTCCCTGTGCACCAGAGACCCACGTTTCACGAGCACAGACTCAACTCTGACGTTAATTGTGCCATGTGCAGCACCTCGTGTCACTGGGTGTCCTCACTGACTGCTTCTCATTGCAGGGATGTTTTCCCCACTCATTAAAAAATGATGTGACTGAAAAGTCTCAGTGTGGAAATCAGCCCACAAGCTGCTGTAGGGAAAAACGGATGTGAAAATGGATTTTAGCAGGCGTGGTATTTTAATCAGATATATGTTTAGACAGCTAAACAGCTACGTTTGTCTGGAGGGACTGTGGGCTCTGAAGAGAGACACTTGCTGAAAATGCTGTCATTAGCAGGGGGACTCTGTATGGGGAATGCAGAGCTCAGGCTCAGAACTCACCGAGAATTACTCTGACAGGCACTCTAATTATCTTAGATATTGCATTTTGGGTTGGATTGAGTGACTCATGCAAGGCCATAATTAGGGTCTCATTGTTTTGAAATGCAGCAAGCGGGAGATGACTAGGGATTTTTCAACAGAGGGTTCACTCCTGGTTTGGTGTTTCCTGGATATTATCCTAAGGTCCTTGCTGGGGCTCAGAGGCTCTCAGCAGCTTTACCCCAGGCTGTCCTGGGCGCTGAGTGGACTGTGACAGCCCACGGGTGGTGCTGGTGGCGGTGCCAGCTGGGGAGCAGCCTGTGGCTGTGCAGGGCACCATGGAACAAGGTGCTGGTCAGACCCCAGGGACTCCGTGGATGGAGCTGGAGGTGACAGGGGATTGGACAGGCAGGGAAATTGGGGCTGTCAGCAGATACACCCTGTGTTTTGTAGACCCAAGAGGAGGAGCTGTTTGGCAATAATGAAGAGAGCACTGCCTTCAAGAACTTCCTAAGTTTTCTGGGAGACACCATAACTCTCCAGGACTTCAAAGGGTAAGTAAGATAAAAAGGATGATTTTACAAATACATTAACAAGAGACCATGTCATATGTAAAAATATCTACGTGTGAGAACAGAAGTCATCTCGCTCATGAGCGGGATGTGCGGAGCAGAAGCAAATATAGCTTTGGCTTGTTTTTCAAAGCTGGGGGAGTTAAAAAAAAAATTGGAGCTGCCAAGAGAGAAAAACTTCTTTTCCTGCAGCTTTGGGGTTGTGATAAAATCTGGCTATATTCAGCCATAGATGGAAGGAAGTCTGTGGAAATGTGCTGTGCCCGTGTTGTGGCTCAGCCACGGGTGCCTCCAGGGCGGTCACTGAGCAGCCACAGTGCAGGCAGGGAGCCCCACTGCTGGTGAGGGATGGTGAGGCCACGGCTGGTGCCCCTGGCTGTGGTCAGCCCTGGCTGGCCAGCCCTGCTTCATGCTCACCCTGCATTTCAGGCTGGTGACAGCCATGGCTGGTTACAACACATGACGCACGGTTTGTTCTTTCCCACTTGCTCATTGTTAGATAAAGATAAATGAGCTGGGCTGTTCCATCCTGTCCCCTGACAGCTGCTGGAGCTCTCTGTGAAGCTTTCAGTTAATATCTCTTGGTTTCTCTCCGCCTTTCCCTTGATCTCCAGTTTTCGAGGAGGCCTGGATGTCAGCCATGGGCAGACGGGAGCGGAGTCTGTGTACACGGTGTTCAGGGACAGGGAGATAATGTTTCATGTCTCTACAAAGCTGCCTTTCACCGAAGGAGACACACAGCAAGTAAGAGAGATGAGGCTGCCTGCACAGAGGGGTCTGAGTGGGGATGCACTGGCACTGCCCTGCCCGGTGGGCACTGTGGGCACTGCCAAGCCCTGGCACCGTGGGAAGTGGCTGCTTGGCTCCCCAGCCCGGGGCTGGCACTTGCTCCTGCAGGAGCAGAACCGCCTGGTCTCACTGACCCAGTCATCTCCCTTTCGGTTTAGCTCCAGAGGAAGAGGCACATTGGCAATGACATCGTGGCAATTATCTTCCAAGAGGAGAACACGCCGTTTGTCCCAGACATGATTGCCTCCAACTTCCTGCACGCCTACATCGTGGTGCAGGTGGAGAACCCTGAGGCAGATAACACAGCCTACAAGGTGAGGGCAGTCCCAGTGTGCACCCACCCATTTGTGCTTCATTCAGCATCTTTTGACAAGTGGCAGGACAAGGGGGAATGGCTTCCCACTTGCAAAAGGTAGGGTTAGATTAGAGATTAGGAGGGAATTTGGGTGGTGGGCCCTGGCACAGGCTGCCCAGGGCCCTTACCCTGTGCTCAGTGATGCAGTCAGTGTTGGGCCTGGTGGGGGCTTGCACCTGTGTGCTGAACACACACACAAATGTGCACACAGGTGTGTTATGTGTGCACTGTTACAGAACGTGTGTGCATACAGACATCAGTGCATTAAATACATGTTTGCAAAACAGCTCATTTGTGAAAGAGATTTGATGCTCCTCAGTGTTTGAATGTGCCTTGGAACAGTCTGACATATCACCTGGGTGTGGGTGACATAAACCCTGTTGCCCTGCTGCACCTGTGGCAATAACGTGTCTCTTGGCTCCCCAGGTATCAGTCACAGCCCGGGAAGATGTTCCCTCCTTTGGCCCCCCCCTGCCCAGCCCACCGGTCTTCCAGAAGGTAGGAGCTGAGAGGGAAGCACCTTACAAGCTGTAAAACAGTAGAAGTGCATGTCCGAGATGTTTCCAAGCACACCAGCTCGGGGAAAACAGGACTTGTGGAACTGATCTGCATTAATTTTGGTTTCCATTGAGGCCCCTGGTGTTTATGGCAGCTGAGTGACCATGCACCACTGCCTGGCATCACTTGGGCACAGCGGCAGCAGCGGCTCTGGTGCTGAGGCACCTGTGTTGGTGCTGCCAAGCACCTCAAACCCATCTGGGGTTTTCCACCAGTGCTCCCATATCTGCAGGGACTGCTGGGTGCTGTGAGATCGGGTTTTGGGTTGGTACAGCTGTGGTACCAGAGATATGGAGAGTCTTAAAGTGGTGGGTGCTTTCCACCTTGGTTCTGTCCCTGCAGGGCCCTGAGTTCCGGGAGTTCCTGCTGACCAAGCTCATCAATGCTGAGAACGCCTGCTGCAAGTCTGACAAGTTTGCAAAGCTGGAGGTAACGCTGTGTCCCTGTCCGGAACAGAGCTTGGGCAGTTCTCCCGTTCCTCCTCAAAGCACCTTTCCCTGTTGAACTGGGTTGGTGCTCACAGGGACGAGAGCATGGTGACCCTGGGGAGGGCACTGCCCTCGAGGAGGCAGGAGCTGGGGTCACCTGGGTCACTGCCACTGCTCCTCCCTTGGCTGAGCCCTCTGTCCCTCCTGCAGGACCGGACTCGGGCTGCCTTGTTGGACAACCTTCATGACGAGCTCCACGGGCACACACAGACCATGCTGGGGCTGGGGCCCGAGGAGGACAAGCTGGAGAATGGGGGTCATGGAGGCTTTCTGGAGTCCTTCAAGGTAAAGCCCTGCCCTTGCCAACAGCAGAGCTAAAATGCACCTGGAGTTGGCAAAGCACACGCTGGGGGACAAGAGGTGTCCCTTGAGGGTAGGGTGGCAAGAGGAGGTGGGGGCTGCTGCCACCACTGCCTGCTCAGCCTGCCAAGTGCCCAGGCTGGCCCCAGTGGGAGCAAGCATAAGCTGACACAGACACATTGTTGGTGAATATCCCCATTGGAGTGCCTTCTCCAGAGTTCCTGAGCACCTCTCTACCAGTGTGCTGTGGCATTTTTTGTGTCCCCAGAGGGGTCTCAGTCCAGGCCCAGTCCCCTGCCACAGGGTGTGCCTGCAACTGGGCTCTTCTCTGGCAGGACATGTCCAGCTCATGTTCTGGCTTGCTCTCGGGGAGGCATAGACAGGTTGCTCTCCTTTGTGCCTGGGGAAGATCTGAAGCTGGGGAAGAGTTCTGGGGACAGCACCCCTCTGGTGGTGACGACCTGCTGTCCCCTCTGCCACAGAGAGCCATCCGGGTGCGCAGCCACTCCATGGAGACGATGGTGGGCAGCCAGAAGAAGCACCACGGTGGTGGCATCCCCGGCAGCCTCAGCGGGGGCATCGCACACAACAGCGGCGAGGTGACCAAGACCACCTTCTCGGTGAGCATGTCCCTCTGTCCCTCTGTCCCTCTGTCCCTCTGTCCCTCTGTCCCTCCCTCTTCCCACCCCTCCACAGCCCGACAGGTCTGGCAGTCCCTGCATGGGTGGCAAGGGTAAGGGTGAGGGGGAGCCTTGAGCAGGCTGTGGATTTGGATGCCTTGTTCAAGTTGTGCTTATTTTGTGGAAGAACCAACAATAAGCTTCCTGGGAGTTTGGCCCCAAAGTGAAAGGAGATAGAAAAGAAGTTCTGGCATTGTGTGGTTTTTAGATGTGCAGCTCCTCTCAGGATGTTCAGCCTCTGAACTCCCAGGAGAGAGCTGTGCTCTCAAACCCAGGTTGCTCTCTGCCTCCAGCCCCCTGTCCCAGCTGCTGCTGCCAAGAACCAGTCCAGGAGCCCCATCAAGCGCCGGTCAGGGCTGTTCCCTCGCCTGCACACGACATCGGAGAGCCAGGCGGAGAGCAGGACAAGGTGGTAAGTTTGTGCTGGTACCTGCAGAGCAGCTGCCACTCTCACAGTTTATAGTTGGTGTTAGGTAGTACAATTTACCACCCTTTTAAAGTCTCTTGTGTAAGTCGTGCAACCTGTCTCTTTGTGCCCTCAGTGACAGTGTTTCTGGAGCCCAGAAGACACCGGATTTGGGACATTCTTCCCAAGAGATGAAATCTGAAACCTCATCCAACCCCAGCTCCCCTGAAATATGCCCCAACAAAGACAGGTGAGGCAGGAGGAGCCCATCCTCCTTCCACCACAGCTCAACAGACATCAGGGAATTTGTCAAACAGAACCATATCTAGATTTTACTGTAAATAAGTTTGGTATTAAGGGAGAAAAGATTCTGGTGATTCATGAGCACAGCTCCTTTTTGGTCTTTGCAAAGAAGAGCAAAGAGCAGCTTTTCACCGAGGTTGCCCGAGTCCCCAGGGCACAGAACACTGCTGTGCCTGTCCCTCCCTGCCAAGCAAAGTCAGCTCCACCTGGGCCTCCCTGCTGGGCACACACCCAGCGCCTTGCCCGCCCCTCGGAAGCGGTTCTGTGCTGAAGCACCCACAAGGTTGATCCCCACGGCAGCACTTTGCTCCGGGGTGTGCAGGAGCCCCTGTCCCCTGTCACAGCCCAAGGGACGCGCTTCCCTGGTGACAGCCACGCGCCCTTCCTTCCGTTCCGCCTCTCTCCAGGCCCTTTATCAAGCTGAAAGAGAACGGGCGCTCGAACATCTCCCGTTCCTCCTCCAGCACCAGCAGCTTCAGCAGCACGGCGGGGGAGAGCGAGACCCTGGAGGAGTACGACAGCGTGGTGGGTACCAAACCCTCCCTGCAGCACAGCCCTGCTCCCTGCTGCCTCCAGAGCCCGGGCCCTGAGGGGGCAGTGCCTGCCGGCCCCCAGGTGCCTCCTCACCGCTGACATGAGAGGCTTCACCCCATCCCTGGGCGTGGGGAGGAGCAGGGTTGGTGTGCCTGGTGGGACATCGGGGTGTGGCGGCTGCCCCATCCCAGGAGGTGTCCAAGGCCAGGCTGGGCAGGGCTGGGAGCAACCTGGTCTGGTGGAAGGTGTCGCTGCCCATGGCAGGGAGGGTCTGATTAGATGGTGTTTAAGGTCCCTTCCAAACTAAGAACCCAAACCATTCTGTGATTCTGTGACACCCCAGGGAGCCTTGGAATGCCCTGGGCACTGCTTGGGCTGCCCAGGCTGGTCGGTTGCAGTGGGCGGGGGTGCAGTGGGGCATTGGCAGGGCGTGGGGGAGCACCTGACTGCAGGAAAAGCCGTGTCCTGTCTCTGTGAGCAGGGAAGCCAGCCCTCCACGGCCTCGCCGTTCAAGCAGGACGTGTTTGTCTACAGCGCCTCCCCGGGCAGCGAGAGCCCCGGCGTGGGGGCCACCCCTGTCATCATGAGCAGGAGCCCCACAGGTGGGTGATGGGCAGGCTGGCAGGAGGCACCGGCTCTGCCTTCGCTCCTGGAGCCACACGAAGCCCCGGGGTTCCTGCAGTGCTGGGTTGGAATGGGCTCTGTGGCTCTGGGATGGAGGAGCCCCCACCAGCCTTGTCCAGGTGCCAGGGTGAAGCAGCAGCTGTGCTCACCCTGGCAGGACAGGCACCCACGGGGTGTGGGGCAGCTCCATCCCTGCAGGGCTGTTCTGGAGAGATGGCCCCACAAGCTGTAGTTCTGTACTTCCACGGGGAATTTGTTTCCTTTCTCAATTAGTGCACAGAGGGGGCTCTTGCTGTGGCTTTGTTCCCTCTGTCTCCCCTGACAGGCATGTGCAGTAGTCGTGGAAACTCTGGCTCCAGAGGCTGAGCCATGACTCACAATTATTTAATCAACAGGCAGCTTCCTGTGGTCTTGGCTCCATTCCTCTGCTGCCAACCTGCTCACCAAGTCCATCCATTTCAGTTGGCTGATTTGCACAGCGAGGTGCAACTCAAAGGCCAAAGCAGGCAGGAAAAGCTCTTTGCTGCCCATCCTGCAGTGACAGTGCAACAGGATGGGGGATGGCCCCAGCCACCTCTCACCCACAAATCCCCATGGCTCTGATTCCTTGAGCCACAGAGACCTGCCACAAGGCACCACCCTCCACGTGGGGACACACTGTCAGCAGAGGAGCTGTTTTTGAAACAGCTGGGAAGCACAGATAGACCCAAACAGCTCTGTAACTGGGAGTGTTGCAGGCAGAACGGGACCATGGAGTGCAGGCAGGCTTTTTGTGTCTCAGCACCCCACAGATCCTCCTCCTTATTTCATTAGTGATTTCCTGAACCCTTAAACCAGCCCCTTTTAATGCTTGAAGTGTTTATTTTGTATTTTTCCTGCCAAGAACATGAAAATCCACCCATACATTATATGGATCAGTCATTCCTTGTAGCCTTTTCAGTGGCATTTCCAGGAGAAAGACTGTGAAATGTAATTAAGCCTCAATTTGTTCCATCGCAAACACTTAACGTACAGCTTTTGCCAAACATTCAGCCAAGGCAGACTAAATATTGGTAACACTCCTGACAGCCTCTCAAAGTGCCTAGCTGGGCGAGTGCAGCCTGTACTACAGCAAATATTTTTGTTCACAGTTTATTATTTTTGTTCTTTGTTTGTCCTCTCCCTCCAGCAGATCTAAAGAACAGAAACTCTCCCAGGTCCAACCTGAAGTTTCGCTTTGACAAGCTCAGCCACGGCAGCTCCAGCATGGTAGGTGCAGGGCTCTCCCTGCTGGGATGCTGTGCAGCCCCATCCTGCCTGCCTGGCACGGGGGGTCTGGGCTCTGGGGGTGACTCTGAGGGAGAGAAGGGAAGGGATTTTGTGACTTCTTGCCCCTTTGTTTGCAACCCACCCCGTGTTCTGTTCTTTCACATAGAGCCACTAGCAGGAGGAAGCCATGAGCTTGTCACAGGTGAGTGTTGGTGTGTTTTGTTTGGTGCAAAGAGGCTGTTTGGGGGCCAGCTGTGTTCAGCTGTGTTTGTTATTGCTTGTGGGGTCCATACTGTACCTCAGAGCACCTTCCTCGCTGCTGTAGGTGAGTGAGGGAAAGGGCAGGGAGCAGTGGCAGCTCTGCACCCACCTGTGCTGCTGTGCAGCTTTACCTGTTCCTCTCTGGAGCACCACGCTCCTGCACCTGCTCCCAGGGTCAGCTGCCCCAGCCCAGCAGGTTGCATTTTTCCCAGTTAACCTTTGTCAAACACTGGTGCCCATCTCCAGGTTTGCTGTGCTCTCCTCTGGGCACTGGTGGAAAGGCAGGGCAGGCCCTTACCCATTCAAAAATCCAAGGGGAAAGGGAAGATTCACAAAATGGATTTCATGGGCAGAGCTAAAGGGAACTCAGTGGGATTTACCTGGGTTCCTTCTGTTCCATGAAATTAAGGGTGTCATTAAGAAGACCCAAGATGAGCAGAAGAGCCCATAGAACTTGAAATGGGAGAAACTTACATTTCTGAAAGTATGGGTCTCAAAAAGCTGTGATTTTCACCCCATTACTGAGTTTCCTTCTCCCACAACCTGGGAGTGATGGGTTGCCTGGCACTTTGGGGAAGGGCACTGCTGTGGCTTCAGGAGCAGGTGCTTCAGCAGCCAGCACCTCAGGGGTGGGAATGTTCTTCTACACTCCTGACACGTTTATCCTTTTCTTCTTTGCACAGAATATTTCAACAAAGGGAAAAATCTCCAACACCCCCTGGGACCACGCAGGCCCCGGCCGTGGGCAGCGAGGGGCCCTGGCCTGCCAGCTGCCTGCTCCAGCAGAAAGAGCTCTCACCTTGCTACAGCCCTGTCCTGACAGGCACCAGCACCCCCTCACTGGTGTCCCCTGTGCCCCCCTCTGCCTGCAGGAGGGGATGTGTCCCTGCCTGTGCTGCACACACCTGGCCAGGGCCGTGTCCCCTTCTGGTGCTGTGCTGGCTCACCCTGGGGCTGCCCACCTGCTGCAGCTGGTGGGCACTGCCCATTCCCCCATCCCTGGGTTGCCTGGCAGCTCCTCTTGGGCAGAGGGGCAGCAGGAGAGACCTCTGCATAGTTCAGGTCCCTCCATGCTTTATTTGCAGATACCAGTAGGGAACAGGGGTTTATGTTTGTTTTTGGAAGGGTGGGAGGTCAGGCCAAAGTTAGGTGTTAGTGGGGCACTTTGTGCTCCATCGTTTGCTGTTGCTCTTTGTGGGCAATGGGGGAAAACCTCCCTGGGGGGGTCCTGGGCAGCTCTCCCTGGGGTCTGCAGCCATCCCCCAGCTCCTACCTACACCCCAAAACTCTTGGGGCAGAGGCAGCCCCTCACTCCAAACTTGCTCAGTTTCTTGCACAAGAGGCAGGTGAGTGGCTTAGCCCAGGGAGAGGAGCTGGGGACTGCAGCCAGCTCATCCTCCTTGGCAGGTTCATCCTCCCTGCTTTGTCCCTGCCTGACACTGAGCACAGGCCTGGGAAAGGTGACCCGGAGCTAAAGCTGTGGTGTGTCACAGCTGCAGCTTTTCTAAGTACCAGAACTGGAACCAGAGGGGATTTACCTGGTGGGCTCTGCTTTGCCCTATGGCTTGGATCACCAGGCAAGCAAATGCAAACTCCAGTGATTAGTGAGGCATTAGCCTGCTCCAGCTCTTGCAGAGTCTGTCCTGCTGCTTTTGAGCAAGCTCTTGTTATCCTGAAAGGATTACAGATTCTGCACGGTAACTTTCCCACAATGCCCTTTCCCAGAAAATACCTCTCTCAACATGCCAAGAAATCCTTTGCTCCTTTATGGAACTTCCTGTGAAGTTTCCTGAAGCCTGTCCATAAATTTCACATGCCCATGGATTTCCCTTGCCCATTTTCTGGAAGACAGGCTGTGATGCTGCAGAGATATTCCCCCTGCCCCCCCAGCCTGTGACCTTTGGAAAACCCTCATGAAATCAGGTTCTCAGTCTCAAGGGAACACAGCTCTTCTGTGATTTGAGTTTGTGATTCCTGCTGAAAACAGGACTTTGAGTGCCAAAGTCCCCTTCCCCCAGTGGGTGCTCCAAGAGGCACACAGTACCTGAGAGCCTGGTCCAGGTGCAGAGCTGCGCTCCTGCAGCAGCCCTGGGCTGTGGCTGCTCCTGCTCCCCTCTCTCTGGGGCAAGTGCTTGTAGGATTCAACCATCACCTCCCCTCCTCCCTGTCACCTCCCCGGGCCAGAGATGAGCCAAGCCTCGCAGAACCTGCTCTGCTCACCCTGCTCCTGCAGGGAGGTGCTCTCTGAGAGCCTTGCCATCCGGTTCATGTAGGTGCTCCTCTCCTGCTGTCATTGATCCATGTGGGAAGGTGGTAGCTGTGATGGGAGGGGAACCAGGTTACAGGAGAACAGTTGTGAAAAGGCAGGGAACAGTTTCACGGGCCCTAGGTGCTGTGTAGGATCAGTAAATATCAATAACTCCCATGGGGACGCTCCCTCCTGCCCCCAGCCACTTGCATTTCAATAGAGTTTAAGCCTTGAGTTTCCTTTGGAGGAGGAGCATGCAGTGTGCTCAGCCCAGCCTGTAGCTGTAGGTGCTCAGGATCACACACTTTGCTGTGCAGCACTTGTCTGATGATGCTTCAGTAGCACTTTCAAACCCACCCCCAACTCCCCTCTTAGAGGCTTTGGTCTGAATTCCTGAGGCTGCACGGTGAAACACTGACTGGTGCAATGACGTGCTCCCAGGGCTCTGCTCTGGGTTTGCTTTTTCCTCTGAGAAGTCTGAGAAGTCACTTGGTTCTGTAGATGTTGTCGTTGGGTGTTGATCTCTGTGAGATCTTTCAGCAGACGATGCAGTGGCTACTGTCAGCTGGTTTGCCATTTTTGGTCGTTTTGTTGTATTTTTTTTTTTTTTTCACTTGAAACTGTGGCTTTCCTTTTTGGCCTAGTTTGTTTTGGGAATTATTCAGATGGGACTAACAGGCAGAACGGTGTGGAGCCTCAGGGGGAGCTGCAGTGCTCTGGACTTGTCTCTGCTGTTGCTAGCATGCTGGAGCAGCGCTGGGGCCGGGGGCTGGCCCGAGGTTTGCTGGCAGCTCCTGCGGGACATTTCCAGCAGCACTCCTCACCCCAAACCTGCTGTAGTCCTTAGCAGCAGCAGGGTTTGGGTGCTGCGGGCCCGGCTGGGCTCCCGCTGCCGGTGCTGGGCTGCGCCTCCCGTCCCGGAGGGATTGCCCGGGGCAGTCCTGGGGCTGCGCACATCCCGGGGGCTTCTGCACTTCCAGCAGCGGGTGAAGGTGTTCCTGTATATATTTTGCAAAATGTTTTGTGCTTATAAGTGACACTTACACATCTATACATATATAAAAGGGAGATAGATATATATATGTATAAATATATATATTTATATATATAAAGGGAAGGATCCTTAACTGACACTAGAATTATTGGGCAGTGCATTTTCCTCTCTGATTCCACCACTGTCTCCACGCACACAACTTCTGCCCTGCTCAGAAGTGGCGTTGCAGAGGGAGCAGGGGGGGCTCAGAGATGCCTGGGGGGGTGATGGGGAGGCCCCCGCGGTGTGCAGAGCTCTCTGCTGCCGGGGGCTGCTCCCGCTCCTGCCGGGCTTTGGGTCCCCGCCGCAGCCCGGGGCCCAGAGCAGCCCCTGGGCTGGGGCGGAGGCAGCGGCAGCCCAGCTGTGGCTCCACATCTGGCGCCGCTGGCTCCGAGCCCTTGTGCGGGGCGGGCTGGGACCCTTCTCCCTCCACCGGGGCTGGTGTGCAGCTGCCCCGGGCTGGCAGAGCTGCTGCTCTGGCCGGGCTTCCCTTCGGGAAAGCGCTTGGCACGTCCTCGCATCTTCCCGAAACCCCGCAGAGCCAAAGCACAACACAGAAGTGCTTTTATTTTCTGGGGGAAGCTGCGGATCCTAAGCACAAATTCAGTTTCTTTCCGGAGTTTTGAGGGTCGGCAAGGACGGCAGGTGAGGGGCCAAGAGATGTTTGTTTTTTGCCGCAGAGGGGCTGCGGTCTCTCCATCTCCGGGCTGCGCTGGGTGCTCGGTGCCGGTGCCGCCCCCAGCCAGGGCAGAGCCCGGCACCCCCCGGGTCCCACCTGCGCTCCCACCGCCCCCGGCCCAGCCCCAGCCCCCGGCCCAGCCCCAGCCCCCGCATGCTTTCATCGCCTTCAATGAATGTAGCGCTGCCCGTGTCCTGCAAAGGGAAATGCTGGGTTTATGTCAGAGGATGTGAGGAGAGTTAAAGAGGGAAAATAAATCTTGAAGAAATGTACCTGACAAAGTTTATTTTTGATGTAGAGAGGCAGTGCTTTGTAGTTTTCTGGTGACCTATGTCTGTTGTAAATAATGTATATTTAATTTATTGCTATGGTAGCAGATTGTTATGTATAAAACGAAAGGTTCACAAATGTATATTTTGTTGCTTAAATGTGTCTTTTCGAAGTTCACAATAAATAACATATTTTGTGTCCATATACGTACTCTGTGTGTGTGGCCATGCAGTGACAGCTTCAGAGGAGCTTTATGGGACCAGGTGAGGGCACGGAACCGGGCTGAGCCGTGGCGGGGGGGGCCTGGGAGAGCTCCCGTGAGGTCAAACACCACGGCAGCGGAGCAGAGGAATATCGGAGCTCAGGGATGCTCAGATGGGGAAATCCCTGCTGGTGCTCCCAGCTCTGGGACTGCAGCAGCCCAGGAGGATCCAGCGACTCTCCTGCAAACACTCAGCCGTTTAACCAAGAGAACTCTTCTGTCTGAACTGGAATTAGTGTCCCATACAGATATAAACCGGTCCCTGTCAGCAGCCAGCCCACGTGGCAAAGCACAGGAACGACAGCAATTCCGTCTGTCTGCACCAGCCCAGCTCCCCTCAGGGCACCAGGCTCCAGCACTGCCTCGGGACAGCCCGGGTAAGCCAACAAGGAAATTGCATTTTCTCTCTCTGGCTCCTCAGCTTCCTTTCAAATCCATTTATTTTATTTTATTTTATTTTATTTTATTTTATTTTATTTTATTTTATTTTATTTTATTTTATTTTATTTTATTTATTTTATTTTATTTTATTTTATTTTATTTTATTTTATTTTATTTTATTTTATTTTATTTTATGGAAAAGGCCGTTGTGGGTGGCTCTGAGCAGCTGGGTGTGTGGTCAGGGGGCACGCAGCCTGTCTGGTACCACAGGCAGTTGTTACTTGCTGCAAAGTTGCTGGCAGCCCCTCGTGTTCAGAGCAGGGTCAGCCTTGAGAGGTTTAAAAAGTTAAGCTTTAAGATTAAATAGTGTGAGACAATGTTGACAGATAAACAAGCAGTTTAGACATATGTTTTAAAGGATTTAAAGAAATCTTCTCTAAACCTGGCAGATGGGCAAGTTGGGAATTAATGGTGGAGTATTCCAGCCAGAATTTGGAAAGTTTCTCACAGAATCTGGACTCTAAAGTTTGGTGGGAGGGAGACTCAAATCCTGCAGACAACTGGAAAACAAACCTGGAACAGGCTGCTTAGCCAGAATTGCTTCCCTCACCTTCATAGTTTAAACAAACTGTGAGTGTTGTGGAAACAAGAACCTAAAGCCAGGTTTCAGAGGAGTTTGCTTGGAATCTTTAACTCGCGAGGTTCCAGCTTTCCAGGCAGATGTGACCCTGGCTGGGGACACGGCGCTGCTGCCCCCTGCGGCCCCGCCACCGGCCCGGAGCCACGGGGGGTGACTGAGCACCGCTCCGTGCTGCGGGGATGCTCACCGGGAGGGAGGGATGCTCACCGGGAGGGAGGGATGCTCACCGGGAGGGAGGGATGCCCACCGGGCTGCTCACGGGGATGCTCACCGGGCTGCTCACAGGGATGCTCACCGGGAGGGAGGGATGCTCACCGGGATGCTCACCGGGAGGGAGGGATGCTCACCGGGCTGCTCACAGGGATGCTCACCGGGGCACCCGCTGCCCCTCCTGCTCACAGAGCAGAGTGATTTGACCGTTCAGGCACAGGAGCATCTGCAGACGGAGACACCGACCCCAATTAAAAGCGGTTGGATGTTCTAAGGCTGCTCCAAATCATCCTCAGAGCTTATCAGATCTGGCAGGGCAGCACGGGGCAGCTATCAGGGAAGATGATAAGACCTTGTCTGTCTCTTTAATGAAAGTCTGGAGGTACCAGATAATCATGCTGAATAGTGCTTAGTGGAAAACCTCCTGAATGTAATTAATCAAGTAATCAAGTAATTTTCTGGGCACTGTAGGAAAGTAGAGGGATGAATGAAATCACAGAATGCTTTGGGTTAGGAGGGAAGTTTAAAGTTCACCTACTCACTGCCTGATAAGGACATCCACTAGGCTCAGGTGCTCACAGCCTTGTCCAGCCTGGCCTTGAACACTCCCAGGGATGGGGCTCTGCAAAGTGACTGCCCTGGATCTGCTTTGACAACGGCTCAACCAAGCAAGGCATCAACTGGTAAAAATCTGGTTTGCTCTTAATATTTGAAATTGAAATCGGGGACAAGAAAATCCAACTTGGTTTTGGTTTGGGTTTTATTTTTATGCCTGCAAACTCTTAATGCAATATAAAAAAGGCATTCAGAGCAAATGTTTCCCACAGTCCTTTGACTGTGTGTTTGGATGCAGTGCAGTCTCTTCAAGGATGAGGTGTGTGCTCCCTGGCACAGCCAGGACATGGCAGCCCCACAGCAGTCTTGGGCTGAGAATCTCTGGGAAAGGCTCAGGATGACACAGAGCAGAAAAACAACTATTCCTGATCACATACTTTAATCATGGCCCTATGAATTTATTTGACATGAGGTTTTGATATTTATAGCCAGACTTACACTTCACTTTTTTTTTATAATAGTGGATGTTTATCTCTCTCACCCATTACATCCCATCCCAGAAACTGCACTAATTTATGACAAACACAGAGAAAGGCTGATGTACTTTCTTTGTAAAATTAGAAGGTTTTGGCACCTGTGGGTGTCTCTAGCACACAACTCAATGTGCTGTTGAGCTACTGAAAATGTAAATCCTTCACTGTTTAATCTCAATAGTGACTGAGTTTTTCCACGTGGGTGGGGGAAGAATTTTCCAGTTTCATTCCTCGGAGCTGCTGAACTCAGAGGTTTCTATTCTGTACAGAAGATGGCAGTGGAAATACAGGAATGAAGTGGAATCATCTGCACGCCTTTACAAACAGGCTCGCGTTGGGTAACGCCTGTCAGAACATCTGGAACAGAAGTGCTCCCTCTCTCTGGGTGGGTGAGGCTCTGCTCTGCCTCTTGCTGAGGGTTCATTTACCAGGGGGCTCGCACCGTTTCCACAGAGCACATTTCAAATCTCTCAGCCCCACAGACGAACCGGGGTCTGATGGGAATCGTCAGAGCCCAAACTCCAGGATAGTGAGAGGCAGTCCTTAGCACTGAGAGCCGACCAGCGCTGTCTCCTTCCCAGGGAGGGAGCTGTGGGTGGCTGAGCTGGGTGCACTCGTGTCCCTGGCCAAGCCACCAAGAGCCATCTCCTCACGGTGCGGATCCCTCGGTGCAGGTTCATCTCAGCCCCTCCAGGAGCTGAGCCCAGCAGCACCGCCAGGATGCGGGACTCTGCCAGCCCAGCCAGGCTCTGTGGGCAGCAGGAGCGGTGCGAGGGGGCGCAGCCCCGGAGCCCCGGGATGTGTCAGCCCGGAGCCCCGGGATGTGTCAGCCCCGGAGCCCCGGGATGTGTCAGCCCCGGAGCTCGGGATGTGTCAGCCCCGGGATGTGTCAGCCCCGGGATGTGTCAGCCCCGGAGCCCCGGGATGTGTCAGCCCCGGAGCCTCGGGATGTGTCAGCTCCGGAGCCCCGGGATGTGTCAGCCCCGGAGCCCCGGGATGTGTCAGCCCCGGAGCCTCGGGATGTGTCAGCCCCGGAGCCCCGGGATGTGTCAGCCCCGGAGCCCCGGGATGTGTCAGCCCCGGAGCCCGGGATGTGTCAGCCCCGGAGTCCCGGGATGTGTCAGCCCCGGAGCTCGGGGTGTGTCAGCCCCGGAGCTCGGGATGTGTCAGCCCCGGGTGTGTCAGCCCCGGAGCTCGGGGTGTGTCAGCCCCGGGTGTGTCAGCCCCGGAGCTCGGGGTGTGTCAGCCCCGGGTGTGTCAGCCCCGGGTGTGTCAGCCCCGGGTGTGTCAGCCCCGGAGCCCCGGGATGTGTCAGCTCCGCCCGGCACCGCAGAGAGGCGGCAGCGCCTCGGCGGAGACAGACCGCAGCCCCTGGAGGGAACCTGAAAATAAATAATGTAGCTGCAGGAGCTTGGAGCTTACAGCCTTGGCTCAATGGGAAAAAACTTTCTTTCTTCCTTTCTTTGCAATGTTGAGGTGCTGCAGGAGCCCTCAGATTCATGTCCCACAGCAGCTGCTGCTGGGAGAAGCTCAGCTCAGGGCTGTTTGTGTTCAGTGTACCAATGTTCCCTTCACAGCTTTGCCGAATGCAATAAGTTTAAGAGTTTCTGTCCCGATGAGACATCCTAATCATGCCCCAGTCGTCAGACAGGGACTGTGATGCTTTGCTTAGCTCTGGTGCTTTGTCTGAATTTTGTGTGTGGAAGTAGAGACTGGGCTGTGTCTGCTCTGCTCTACTGTCTGTTTGCTTTCCTTGAAGCCTTCCTAGAGGAATTGTTTGTTAAAAAATGGAATGTGTTGGGAATAACACACATAATTCTCTACTGTTCACAGTTCTCTATCATGTACCACTGACACCAGTGGGGATTTCTGCTACATCCCTAGCACAGGGCTGGGGCTGAAGAGAGCTCCCTGGGGGGTGGTTCTGCTCCTGAAGACATGACCACATTCATTGACAAGCAGAATTAATTTGCTGGGTTTTGTTTGCATGGATTTTGCCAGAGTGAAATCCCACTTATTTTCCATTTCAGCGCCATGAAAAGTGTATTGATTTTTCTTCACTTCTGATTGCTCACATTACTGGATTGCTTTTAAGTAGTTGACAGAGATCATTCATTTTCCAGCTCCAGCATATTTTACAGCCCATTCCTTGTTTTATTTGTGTGTGCTTTGGGGGAGTTCCACAGTTGTACATCATACTGATCACCTTCTGCAAACGGCAGCCCTGGCAGGAGGAAGGGAATTCTTCCCCTGAGGGGCTTTTGCTCCTTCCTGCCTTCTCCCTAGCAGCTTCAGCACCTGTGTTTCACCTTCCTGATTTAGAAATTGGAGCTGAGGCTCAAAAAACCCCTAAGCCAAAGATCAGAACAAGCCAAAGAAATAACATGGCCACAGAAAAGTCAGTGGTGTGATGAGCTCACCAGGGGAGGGGAAAGCATCCTTCCAACCCAACACAAAAGGCAATGAGGGACCCTCTGGGCATTCCTTCAGTGCAGAACCCACCGGGCTTTGACACCTGCCCCAGCCCAAGACACCTCTCTTTAATTAACCCTTTCCCCTGAGCTGTGTCACCTCTCCAGGCTGAGCCCTTTGGGAGCAAGAGCTGCCTGTCCCTGTTTGCTGCTGCAGCCCCTGAAGCAATGGGGTCCTGATTGCACAGAGGCCTCCAGGCAACAGGGCGACAGTGCTAATAATGGGAATTAATTATTCATTTATCACTTCACTCCCAGTGAATAATCTCCAATAACCGTGTATAATTTGCTGCCTCAGTGAATACTTTGGTACTAAACAGAACTGGTAGAATAAAGTCACAGGAGTGAAAACCCCATGTAAAAGGAGTCAGAAAATGGTCAAGACTTTAAAAAAAAAATCTAAGAAATATTTGTGCATCATCATTTGCCCAGATCAAGTAGTGTCCTGGATAAACACATGGAAGGCAGATAGAGACACAGATTGCTCAATCTATTATCCAGCCCTTGCTAGAGAGTCAGAGATCACTGCATGTGCCCAAACAGGAGCCCAAGTTCTGTGGCCAGAGGATGGTCCAGGAGATCCTTTTGCCTTCTTTAACCTCCTTCTGGGGTGAAGGAAGTGCAGTAAGGGAAAGCTACTCGGTACTGAAGCAATTAAGTGGGGAATTAAGCATTCATAAGGCCTAAGTGATTGGGGCACCCAGACTGCAGGTGAAAACCAAGCCTGCCCTGGGAAGTCAGGGAAAGCTGCCTCCAGTGCTGCTCAGGGTGAGCTTGCATGGTTTGTGACGGTTCAGTGACATTGAATTTCCCATTTGCCCCTGCCTTTTCCCCTCCCAGGGCTGCTGAGTGCTTGACCCATCGGGCTGTGCCCATCCCAGCCTGTGCATTTATTGCAGAGCTGTCTGTGGCACAGGCAGATTCCAGCAGCCAGGAGCTGTGCAGGCCGTGGTGTTGTTACGGGAAACTGCTGAAACATTGTCTGTTCCCACATGGAAATCTCTTTCAGGAGCAGATTGCACTGTAGTATTTTAGGCTGTGGTGGCTGCTCACATTATCCCTCGCTGGTGTACAGTGATGATGCATATGTTGGATCTCACAGTGCTGAGAGAATTAACGCTTTGGAAGTGTTTACCTCCCCCATTATTGACGTTCTGTCAGTAGCAGTGTGCTAATATTCTCTGCAGAGAAACTAAAGGCACTGACAAAAATCACTGAGCTTCTCTTCTCATCTAAATCTTGAGGTAAGAAATGGCATTTCTATATGTGAACAGCACTGTTTGGTGACAGAAACCCTGACCTGTTTCCCCTGTAAGTTACAGGATATTTATTCAGTTATGGGGTGGGTTTTTTTGTTGTTGGTTTTTTTGTTTTGTTTTGTTGTTGGGGTTTTTTTTGATGTTGTTTGGTTGGTTTTTTGTGGTTGTTTTGTTTGTTTGTTTGTTTTGTTTTGTTGGGGGTTTTTTTCTGGACAGCTTTCTGAGGCATCACTTGGCAGATTTTATCTGCTCGTGCTTTCCTCTCTTATATCTATTTCCACAGCAGTATTAAATCATTTAACTTGCATTTATACACTCATAAGCGTGTGACTAAAGTCCTGTTGGTGGGGTGACCAGCTAGAGCTCTGCTGTGCACTGGAAGATGGGCGTTTCCAGAGAGAAAACAGAGACCTACATCCTAAAGCTATGAGGAATTCAGATAGCTCACATTTTGGACAGCTGGTTTGAATGTAAAAATCCAGGAAGGGATTTACTCATTTTCTCACTAAGCCACCTGAACCAAATCCCAGTGTCTGTGTGAGATGCTCTCAGTGAAGGACACGGATGTTTGGCAGTGCTGATGGAAACAGAGCAGGCTGGGGAATGCCACACCCAGCAGCCCCAGCTGGGAACTCACCTTGCTCTGCAAGGCCACCAGCCTGGCCCCACAAGTGGGTCAGGGCAGGAGCTGCAGCTGGGGAACTGCCCTCTCCCTTGTGCTGGCACCAGTGATGCTCTGAGATTCACAGTACGGGATCCAAACTTCCACAGCCCTGGGGCACCCCCAGCCTGCAGCCCCAGTGCTGCTTACTGCTGAGCAAATGCTAAACTTCCATCTTACAGGCATGTCCTGAGACTTAATTAATGCTTCTGAAGTATTTTAAAGCCCTCAGATGGCAAGCAGGCTAAAATATTGCCAGTCCCTGAGGAACCTTCCCCTTCAGGAAGGAACCCGGGTGTTTTATTTAATGAGCAGCAGTGTCTGAGGACTGTCTTGACTGATTATTTCTGAGGCAAAGCAGCAACACATTCACACCACGCTGCTGAATTTTAAATGGACTCCAGTTTATCATGGAAATACAGCACTGGAGCAAGTCCCCCCTTTTGTACTCCTGCAGGCAGCCTGGCCAGAGACTCTCCCTCCAGGAGCTGCTCCACAGGGGCAGAAAAGGCACCCAGGGAAACCACTGCACCATGGTCAAGGTGGGGAGGTCCTACCTCTTCTCCCTCAGGGGAAAATGGATGGAGCCAGGTGATTCACCTTTTCTGCAGGAACGTGTCCTGCTCACCTTTTCTGTGTCTCTGAGTTAAACAACACTGGCTGCTTTGGGCAGCATCTCTTCTTACACCCTGGGAGTGCTGGGCAGCTCAGCCATGCTGATAAACAACTTTATGATAATGCAGATTATGTAAATGTACCAGTTTTCCTATCATTTTATGTGCTACCCATGGGAGCAAGTATTTTCTGGTGTGTGAGCAGGCTGCAGCATTCAACCTGCTGCTTTTTTTTTTTTTAAATGCTTTACAGGAGCAGAACTGTCTTCAGAGGTTCTCTCGCCTGATACCTGAGCCAGTGACTGTGAACACGACGTGCACCATGTGAAGCCAAATAACCCTCCAGGAATTCTTTCTATTAAAATAATTGCTAGGGCAGGGGAATACTGCAAACAGCTGTGGTTCATCCCATAAACATATTCTCCCTCCTTTTGGAGCCTCAGCCTCCAACTGATGCCAGAGCCTGTCAGCTGCAGGAGCAGTGGAACATATTTCCTTTGCAGAAACGAAACGATTTCTGTTGAATAAATCTGTTGTGCACAGACCTGAACTCCCCAGTGCGTGCTGCATATGCAAGAGGGAGAAGTGACAGTGTTTCACCCTGGAATGAGCTGAAGCGACAGTTCCTCTGCTGGCTGTGGAGCTGCCGTGTGTCACAGCCTAGCAACACTGAGTGTGAGGAAAAAAACCCCCAAGTCAGTCCAGCACTGAACAGCAGCACCTTGCCATGCAGAGCCCTTGCCCTGGCAGGGAAGCAGCTGTCCCATGTCACAGGATGTGCTGAGAGGAGGTTCCCTGCAAGCCCAGCATCCTCCTTTTGGCAGCCTGAGTGAGTGACTGGTGGCAAAGGGTTGAACTGGGGAGGACAGGAGGGTGGGAGGCCCTGGGGCCAGAGGGTCTCAAGGTCCCTGGGCTGGGGCAATGGGCACTTCTGGGCTGTTGTTTGCTGCTACAGCAACCCAGGCAAGAGATGAGTCCCTGGCTCCACCGATCCCCGAGGTGGTGCCTGGAGTGGAGGGGGAGGTGGGATGGCCCAGAGCAACCCCTGCTCTGCAGCTGGGAGGGGACAAGAAGGAAAAATCACAGAGGTCACTGCGACCTGTGTGTGCCCCAGGTTCACAGGCTTGGTGACAAAGTCAGACCCTCTGAGAGGCCCATTTGTTTCTGCCATCACGTCTGAGTGGAGGAGATGAGCAGTGGACACGGTCACTGATGACCCTGACGAGCTGGTGAGCTGTCACCAGCCCTTATGTCACAGTGGTATTTCTGCCACCTGGCTGCAGGAAGGTGAGGGCTCTGCAGGGAGTGAGAGCTCGCCCAGCCCCACCACCACCTGGCAGGTCGTTCAAACAGCCTGCACTGTATTTGCAAAATATTGTTAATCAAGAGGCAGAGTTCAAGGCATTTGACTGGCATATCCAGTGAAGTGGCAGCAAACACGCTGTAAAACCGCTGTGCTGAGGCCACCTTGCTAATGAATGCAAAGTGGGAGCAATCAATCAGGGCGGGAGCGCAGCCAGCGCTGGCACCGCCTCTGCAAATGCAAATTGAACCAACAATAATGAGTGTTATCCAATTAGTGCACGCAGCTGCAGTGTTACAGCCCTGTATAGGACACACCTTGTTAAATTTCACGGTATGTATCCCAGCCTGTCTGAGAAAACGATGGAGGTTTGCCACGTGCACACCTTGCACAGCACAGACAGGTCAGATTCTTGGTGATAAACACCAAATTATCCTCAAGTTATCACCAAGTTATCCTCAGCAGGTCAGCTCTGGACTGAGTAGGGTAAGGGTCTCCTTAAAAGTCAGCTAGTTAATGTGCAGATCAGCCAGCACAGTGCAGATTTTTGTGTGTGGGTGCTGTGGCCAGGGTGCTCAACGTATTGGGAATGGGACCCTGCAGTCGAAGGGTCAGCCCTCGGTGAAGCTGCTCCTACAGCAGCAGCTCCAGCAGCTCTCAGTCCTTTGGAGGGTCCTGGGGAGGACAGGGAGGAACTGTCAGGCTTGGAAGCTGTCTAGTGGGTGACAGCCATGGCTGGCTTTTTGGGGCTGGCAGTTTTAAGCAGTTATTTCAGTCCTCTGCCAGCCACAGACTCTGTCTTTGCAAACAAACCCGCTCAGAAGCAAGCGTGTCCCCCTCACCCAAAACCACAGGTGGGAGTGCTGCCCATGCTGTCCCCAAACGCTCCTCAGCAGCAGCACCTGCCTCCTGGGGTGACCACGCAAATTTCTTCCGCGTCCTCCACTCACCCTGGTGTTTGAGGCACTCGGTGTGAGGCGATGCTGGGCAGCACATGATAAATTACTTAGGGTTGGCAGCTGAAAATTCGTTCTCTGTGGAGCCACCCTCAGTTCTCCCAAGCAGTGTTTGAGCTGGATGGACACGCTGGGCAGCACAGGGCCAGGGAGCTTCTGAGTCACTCGTGACTCAGTCCCAGTTGTGTTCATGTTGACTTGGTGGCTTGAAGCAGTTGAAGCAGTAAAAATCCCATGGAAAAAGATACATCCCAGCAAACAGATTAGCCTGGCTTCCCTGAGACCAGAAAGCGCTGCCCAGGCTCATGGCTGGGTGACTGGCTGCCTTGGGGCAGCCCCATCTAATGTCACCCGGGGTGGCACAGAGGGACCTGAAGGACGCCTGGAGCATGTCCCAGGGCACACACTCCCTGTGGAGCTGCTCCCACTTAGAATCAACTCCAGCATTCCTCTGCCTTCCTCTTTACCTGCTTGGGGACCTGGAACCCATTTGGCAGCTGTTCTTAGCAGCAAGAGGAAAAACACCTGGGGACAAATTTCCCCACGTGACACTTTTATTCAAATCCGTGTCAGGAATTTGGTGAAAGAAATCTTTCAGGCAATTCTTTTGCCTTTGTCGCTTTTATGTTCAGCAGTGTCTGTTCTTCCTGTAAGATCCCTGGTGACACTGCAGGGGATGGTGGGATGGTGTTTAAATATTGATGTTTTAGCAGCTTATGGTTTTAATACAATTTAAATTATGCACATTTTTATTGGACTCATAGGTTCATCAGCAATTAGTCTCTCCCAGCTGCACAGGAGGGTGTTCAGCAGCTCTGTATTGATTTCTGCCTCAATCTCTGAATTTTAGTGACTGTCTGCATCTTAGTGTTTTGGCAAGGTAAACAAATCCACAGGCCCTTATTCAAGAGCTGCTGGTTAGCAGCCATAAATGTGTAATCAACAACTCAGGATCCTTGGAATTAGATCTTCTTAACAATCATTAGTTTCATCCCTTGCCGCTCTAATAAACCTCTTGGTAGCAGGCCAGAGCCAATTATCCTTGTGCTTGGAAAATTATAAAAGAAGGAGAAGAAGCCTGTGTTGCCACAAACGAGGCCCAAACCTGCGACACATGTGGGACTCATCTGTTGTTTACCAGAGGTTGAGCATTGAGTGCTGGAGACAACATCAGGGAAATCTGTATTTATTTTGCACATTATGGATTCCTCCACTGATGCCAAGCTGGCATCAGTGCACGAGTCCTGCAGCCCCTTTCACATTCCCTCTGTGGGCTCTGCAGACCAGAGCCACCTGCCCAGCACGGCCCAGGGTCACACTCTGAGAGCTGCAGTGAATTAACACTGGTTCAAAGATGTTTTGGGGAAGGGCCCCTGGCTGGTGATGCACTGCAATGCTCAGGAAGAGGATGGCTGTTGTGATAAGGTGACAAAACCTCTTTTTTGTCTTTTGAGTGTGACAGGGAACTGCTCAGCCTGGGGGTCCAGAGGCTGGCTTTTCATTTCTCCTCCCTTCTGCAGCCCTGGGCAGCTCATGGAACACCCCTGGGGACCAGCCCCTGTGCATCCCTGTCCTCTGGGAGAAGCCTTGGGGTGGAGCTTGGAGCCCTGGGGTGCTCACTCTGTTCCTGTTTTGTTCCCAGTGCAGTGGGATATAACAGATAAACACCCCTGTATCACTAAGCTTTTATTAGCATTTGGTCTCTGCTCATTCAGTGAGACTTTTGCAAGGTGCAGTGAGAAGAAAACATGCACCTGCAGCAAGTACAGTGGCTGTGTGGGCTCTTGCTAAAGAAAATCATTAAAAACTGATCCAGCCATCCTTCTCCAGGTGGTTATTATGCCATCCTGCACAAGACACGTTTTTTTGAGAGAGGTGATCAGTTTCTAGGATGTGACATCAGCTTTACAGTCAAGCTGCTGGCATTAGGAGAGGAGAATGGGAATGTAAACCATAAAAATAACAGATGGAAGGCAGCTGTGATAAAATGGAAGCACAGGCAAATTATAAAACCATTCAAACTGCTCATGCAGATAAAATCAGGAAACAAAATCACATCTGATATCACCAGGACTGGGTGTCTGTTTGAGAAAAAAAATGTTTGACTTTGCTGTTTGTTAGTGCTATTAGTGGTGGAGGTGCTCAAGTTCAAAGGCCTGGAGGAGAAGCAGGGATTTCTGCTGCAGGGAAACCTGGGCTGTGGCACCTTCATTTGTTGCTGAGGGGCATTTTTGCTGTGGAGGCTTAAAGATGGTGGTTTTTTCTCAACCCACACTGCAAATGTTAATGTTCATCTTGTGCCAGTGCAATTACTTTATTGCAGCAATAAAATATCATCCAAATAATTGAAGAAACACAAAGGGAAAAATACCCCTCAAAACCCCACAGGGCAGATGAACATGGAATGGAAACACAAAATAATGCTGGGACCTTCTGGAGCTCTACTGGGTGGGACAGGATCCTGCAGGGACAGGGCTGAGGCAGCACAGGGACAGTGCTCAGAGCCTGGGGAGCAGGGACAAGGAGGGCACCACAGAGCCTCTGATAAGGTGATTTTAAAAGACCCAAACAAAAGACCCCAACCTGTTCCATTGGAGCATCTAAAATCACCCAGCCAGTCCCCTGCTCCAGCAGAAAGTGGACACATCTGTAATTAGCAGATTACAGACTTCCTGAGCCATCAGTTGTGTGGGGAACAAGGGGCTTAACAGCCACAGATAGGTTTCTTCTCTGAATTAATTGAATCTCTTTGAACCCATTTATCCTTCTCACCATTTAATTACACAGTGCCTGGGGACCTCAGGGGTGCCCCCAAGCATAAGGAACAGACATCCAGGGTCTCACCTTCTTCACAGCACTTGCACAAACCTCACTGCAGGTTTCCACAGCACCTGATGCTTATTAAAGCCTCATTTTCTGAGCACACAGGACTGGGAGTCTGCTTTCCTTTTCTTAATGAGTTTTTAACTTTTTCTTCTTTTATATGCCCAAAGAAGAGGGATGAGGCCTGAGTATGTTCTGAAATCCCTGTTTAGAAGGTAAACACAGACCCTCTTTGTTCTCAAAGATTGGCTCCATTCCTCTAAGCTTACTAACTCTTCCTGCTGCAGGGCTTCCTTCAGGATCCCAGCATCTGGAAAAGGCTCTGGAGCACAGATCACAGCAGTGAACTGGGTGCTGTGGCCAGGCAGTGTGAATTACTCTGCACTGGGTGTGATCAGAAATGCAGCTTCAAACACAAATGGGGGAAATATGATAACAAGGAGGGGGAAGGAAGGAGGAAGAAGGTGAGAGGACTGAACTTGCTCTGACCTCTTATTGACTTTATGCAATGATATTCTTATTTATAACAGTGTCAGGTCAGAGTTACACACACAGTACTTTTTCTATCAGTAGTTATGATGATGCTGGCAATTTGATGAGTCTTTATCCTGCAGAGCAAATGAGTGACTGAAGTTTTCAGTGACCTTATGTCTAAGAAGTTCTGCTTTTCCCTCTGGGAAGTCTAGCAAGAGAAGCCATTGGCTTCTTTGCAGCACCAGGGGGTTGGATTTGTTTGTTGGTTGGTATGGGGCTTTTGTTGGCTGGGATTACTAATACTTAGCCTTTCATCAGAAATCCATACTTTTCTGGGGTTCTTCAAACATTTCAGTGTATTTTACATTTAAATAGAAACGAGGCCTCCTTGGAACAAATTCATTCTGGTTGGCTTTGCACATTGATGATTAAAGAACGTGGATCAATTTTTTTTTGTCTCGTTCTGAGCAATGTCTCATTAGATTTGCATTTTATTTCTTTCCATATCCATCACGATTTGTGTCAGCAGAATGGTTACATAGATGGACAGCTTATTATCAGCTTCAAGTGAGGAAACAGAACACAAGAATGGTTACTAAAAAAAGGGAAAGGTAATTAACACTGGGTGCCCGAATATAAATGAAGCTTGACATTTCCATTTTGCTAATCCAAATTAACCCTCATCTGAGTGTTACAGAGTGCAGGAGGGGATTCTGGGCCTCTGCTGGTGTCTCTGCATCCCCTGGTGCTGCATGTCCTGGTGTGGCTGCCCAGCAGTGCCCAGCAGTGCCCAGTGGGACCAGCAGTGCCCAGCAGTGCCCAGTGGGGCCAGCAGTGCCCAGTGGGGCCAGCAGTGCCCAGTGGGGCCAGCAATGCCCAGCAATGCCCAGCAGAGCCCAGCAGTGCCCAGCAGTGCCCAGTGGGACCAGCAGTGCCCAGCAGTGCCCAGCAGTGCCCAGCAGTGCTCAGTGGGACCAGCAGTGCCCAGCACAGCCCAGCAGTGCCCAGCAGTGCCCAGTGGGGCCAGCAATGCCCAGCAGTGCCCAGCAGTGCCCAGCAGTGCCCAGTGGGGCCAGTGAGGCTCCAGCTGCTGCCCTGGTGCGAGCTGAGAAGGACGTGGAGCTGCTGCAGAGCTGCAGAGCCTGAGCAGTGGCCCACCCACGGTGGAAGCTGCTGGTCACTTGAGAATTCACAGCTGTCTTTCTTTCCAGGGCTCTCTGCTGTCCCCTCCTTCATTCTCTGCTCTGAATGTGGTTATGTCTGCAGAGTAATTGGGCTCCATTATTTGATATATGAAGTGGGAGTGGGAGGGAGGGTCAGGGAGGATGAATTAAAATGAATTGAGAATCTTTATGTGAAGAGAAAAGAGGACTGGAGGGAGCCATGATAACTTTTTACAAATACTTAGAGGGACATTATGAAGAGGACAGAGACCAATTACTGTCATTAGTCAGTGCAAGCAGAACCAGAAGCAATGCTGTGTGCTGCTGAGGGGAAACCTGGGTTCTGGTGGAAATTCTAAGGGTAATGGCACAGGAGGAGCCCTCAGAGGATGGTTTGTCCTGGCCTTGACTGAAGAACCTGGTGTGGAGTTCAGGGAACTGGCACACAGACTTCCAGGTAATCCACCAGTGCATTAGGTTTAAGTTTTTGCTGTTTTCATGTCTGCCTGGCACATATTGCTATTCAATCATGGACATGTTTCCTGTTTTCTTATCAACCCTCAATATTTGAGGTGACACCTTAGGAGCCCACCTACAGTTTGTTGCTCCTTTTGATCATACACTTCCCATGGAAATGGGAGGGAAAAGGAGAAAACCTGGGAAGAACCTGAGTGGGCATCAGGGAGTGTATCAGCATTTGCTGAGCTGGGCACAAGAATCACTCAGGAAATTAAAAGCAGGATGGTATTTTGAGGTGATAAAACATTAAAATATGAAACTTGCATTTGACTCAGATCCAGCCTCAATTTTTCCTTTTTAAGCTGCAGTTTAGGAAAAGCTGAACCCTTGCCAGTAACAAGTGCAGGCTCTGGACTCCTGCAAAAGGGAGAAGGAATTAAATTATGTTAGTTGGTGATGAAAAGACAAAAGAAATGCAGAAAGAGGACAAAGGAAAAAGGTAACCATGGAGGTGAAACATAAAAGTACAAGAGTTTCCTTGCACAATGTGTTAATTAAGGCAAGGCAGTGATTTTCAGGGCGACTCAAAGCTCACTCAAAGCCTGGCCGAAGAGGTCAGGCAAGGCCCGTGCCCTGGGGGCCTTTGACAGGATGCAGGGTGATGGTGGGGGTGTGTACCAGTGCCCTGCTCTTGGGGGAAGCCTCAGCTTTCCACTGGTAAAGTTATAAACCTTTTGCTCTATTGGGTTTTGTTTGGTTGTTATTATTTTCCTATGGCCTTTTCCTATGGCTGGAAATACACCCAAGGAGGGTGTAAAGCCTGTTGCAAGGGCAGCATTTGTTTGATAAATCAAATACCCCAAATGCCAAGTACCCTGAGAGCCTTGGGTGGTGGGTTGGTGCTGATTTTCCTGTTCTCTGTGGCTCAGTGTGAGGAACAGTGTGAGCCCTCGTTACACACAAACCCAGCACTCCCCCAAGCTCCGTGGTCCCTCTCCTGCAGAGGCTGATCCCTCCCTGCTGGGGCATCATCCCTGTCCTGTTTGCTTTCATTCATTCAGCCTCTTGAGCAGAATGATCCCCTGGGTAGGCAACGATTCCATCACTGATTTTCTCTCATTCCCTTCCACAGCTCTTACTGGAGGTGCAGCTGTCACTACATCCATTCAGGGGAAAGATATGATCAAAGGGAGAACGACAGGAAAACACCATTTAAGAAATAAATGCAAAGTTATGACGCCTCTGTTTGCCTGAGAAAGAGAGATTTTTATGCAGCTTTTGGCATTTACAAATCCTTTGTGAAAAGGTCACCCTGTAGTTGGAATCTTATTAATACAGAAGAACGGCCCAGAAAATGTCACGTCTTTTTACCCTGATATTTCCCCGGGAAGGGTGACTCAGCACCTGGAGCTCCCGGCGCTAACGAGCCGGGACTGCCGGGATGGGCAGGCGGTGACAGGGCCACCCCTGCCAGCCCCCCCGGGAGCAGGGGGTCTGTGTGTGCACACCCTGCACCCCTCTGACTGCAGAGAGAGAGCCCATTAACTGCCCACTGTCTGCAATGGGCAGAGATGTAGCCAAAAGAAACAACAAAAAGAAACCAAAAAAACCCACAAAAAAACCCCAACAACAACCACCACCAAACCCAAAAGCAAACAAACAAAAAAAAAACCACACAAAAAAACCAACCAAAAAAAAAAAACCAAGCCAAAACCAAACAAAAACACACACACAAAAACCCCCCCAAAAACCACCCAACGACAACAACAACAACAAAAAAACAACCACAAAAACAAAAACAAAAGCAAAAACCCACAAAAAAGCATATAACTGTTCTAGAAACACACACACGTTTTCTATGGTTGTGGGTACAAGCTCACCCAGCAGGACATGGGGATGGAGTCTGGGCAAATAAAGGCTCAGAGCTCTCAGGGTTCAGGCTGAGAGGGCAGCCTGTGGTGCTGCAAGGGGAAGGCAGAGCACACAGTGAAAAAGACACTGGATTTTCCTCTGAAAAATCACAAAGAAAAAGTTTGTCTGTCATCTGCAGTTTATAGTTCAATCTTTATTCTGCTGCTTTTAGTTAGGTATGTGTTCGCTTCCTTCAAGGGAATTTTCTTTCAGTTTGCCTTAGTGGTGACTCATTTTACCTCTAATAAATTTTGGCAGAACTGAGGTGTTTATTTTAGCAGAGAAGTGAAAACAGTTCTGAGCGTGTTAGTGATCACTGTGACTCCTGCCCCGTTCAATGCCCTGGCTGGGGCTGACCCTGGGCACACACCATCAATCACCATCACACCTCACACTGCACACAGCCTCTTCATTTTTAATAACTGCACAGTGAAATATTTCGGCAGTCCTGACACGTTGCAGATTTGTGCTGAATGGAGCTGGCTTGTTCAGCATTTTCTAACCTGTTGCAATGTTTTCATTTTACTTTTCCCTTTACTCCACACGCAGGAGCTCAAAGTGGTGTTTATAACACAGAATAACTGTGATACACCACCTCTGACTGGGGAAGTTCTCAATACTCACTGCTTCTTTCATTTTTATTTCCTGTGGGGTTTTTGGTTCCCGCTGCCCTGTCCTGTGACCCAGCATTGCTTTCCTCTCAGGACACAGATCAGGCATGAACACTCATGAAATACACACATTCTCTCTTGGTTATTCATGCATCACTGCTCACCCACAAGCTGACTAAATTCTGCAAAGTCATGGGCAGGAGTCTCTGGTGCTCACCTCCACAGCCAGGAAAGATTTTTCAGGAATGTGATTGCATTCCAAGCTGGAATACTCCCAGTCTGGGTTTTTAGAACCACACCCAATTCTTTAACAGGTACATTTCCCTTCCACTGGAGCTATACAGCCTGAGTACCACACTGCTCCTCCTTTCCCCCTTCTCTCCTTTTCCCCCAGCACAGCTCAGGTGTATCTCACCATCACCCTCCTGGTCCTCAGGCTCTGCTGCTCAGCGGGGACCCCCTGCCACGCGTGATTGTACCTGAAAGCACAAAGGAAAATCGACAGCAAGCAAACCAACAGCTCCTGGGTCCATCTGCAGAGCCCCAAGTGAAGGTGACCCCCAGCCCCTCAGTGTGGGAGCCCTTGGTGTTCGTGTCTGCACAGCCTCAGTGAGGCTGGGCGGTGACAGCTCCTGTCCCTGTGCCTGTGCACACACACAGACCCCCCCACGCTGCAACAGCACGCCAAAGAAATTATCTTTCACATCATTTCTGGTGTCATCTCTGATTAATTTGCGTTTCTTTTCTCATTATGGCTCATCCCTCATTTCAAAGGTGTCCTTCAAAGCAGAGCATGGGAAAGAGGACCAAGAAGTGACAGACAGCAAGGAGTAATCTTAAAGCAAAGCCCAGGAAAGCCATTCCCACTGCCACATCTCTGGTTTAGCACTCCCACCCCACATCCCACATCACCCCTTCCTACAGACAATTTCCTCTTTGGAGAATTTGTTTTCCCAGAACTCATTCACTGTGTCCCAAGGACCACAGGTTCCCCTGTTACCCTTATCAGCCAGGGAACAAAGCAATGCCCAAATCAGTGAGATTAGCCCTGGGTCATTTGACAGCTACACGGAGCCACAATACATAGAATTACAAACAGCCAAGGGCCATTTATCCACCTTCCCAGCACCCTCCCCTCCCGGTGTGATGTGTCTGGGCCACTCTGTGTTGGAGGAGGAGTGAGTCAGTCCCTTACTGCCACAGCTCAGGCATCAGAGCCACCGTGGCCACAAACTGGCTGCAGGACGTGTCCCCAGTGCTGTGAGCCCTTGCTCTCCCCCTGCAGAGCCTGGCCACTCTGCAGGGGCACCGAGGACACCTCTGCCATTGAGGAGTAAATCACAGCTCCACTGCTACAATATCATTGTTAAAATAGCTTGGGTACAAATAAACAGAACCCATCTGGGGAGACATTTCATCTCAAACTTTGATGACGAGGTCAGCATTGCTCAAACACATCCTTCAGCTGCAGGTCAGCCCTTTCTGCACATCTGTTTTGAGATACCCATACCCCATTTGCTATCCCCTGAAGCAGTCACAAGACCCTCTGGACTCCTGTCTCTCCCTAAAATCCTCCCCAAAACTGTTGTCTCTGGTGGCAGAGGTGGCAGAGGTGTGCTCACCTTTCTGCTCACGTGTGAATTGTAACACACAGACACAGTTTGTTCTTTCCCTCATACAGAATTAAACATTATGCAACTCACTGAGTGATGTGTTTTGTCCCGTGAGAGATTTGCTTCAGAAATACAAAGACAGAAAAATACTCATCTGTCATTATCATACCAGATTTTAATCAGCTGGGAAATGCTGCTTCTTCCCCAAAACGAGCAGGCTGGGTGGAAACAATGTTCTACCTCTGCCTCCCCCAACACCTCTTCCTTTTCCCATGGAAATTTTCCATTTTAATTAGACTCCTTTATTACCACCCTCTTTTCTAGCACATCTTTTCTCACTGTTAAACTTTTTTCCCTCTACTCATCTATTTTTCATTTTCTTCAACTGCAAAGAGCCACAGCATGTGTCCGTGTGCATATGCTGAGGAAAGGAGAAGAAAGAGATAAGAGAAGAATAGAAGGAGAGAAAAGATGGGGAAAATTAATCTGATAATTCCTGGAGAGAATTGTTGTCAGCAGCAAAAGTGCTGACAAGGCCCTTTTCACAAAACCAGGAAGTTTCCCTGTTTTGCCAGGATGGAGGTTTCACCCACAGCCCCTTCTCCACCCTGGTGCACCCCAAAAGTGAAGGGGAACTCAAGCCCTCACTGCCTGCTACAGCCACTGCTCTGCCTCAAGGACTCTATACAGAGAACAAACGGAGCAGGAACAAGTGATTTCTGGTTTCTGAGCCACTCCCAGCTCACTGAAGCTCTGGCCCCTGATGCTGAGGAGGGGATGCCCAGAACAGTGCGGGGCTGCCGGCCCCGGACCCCGGGAGGGGCTGCGGGAAGAGCTGATCTCTGCCTTTCCTGGGATGCATGCTAGTGCTTCCATTTGCATTCCAACCCCAATGAAAAATTTATGACTGTTAAACTTCTGTATGTCATAATTAAACACAAACAATAATTTCCAAATAACTGTTTACCAGGCTGCATATCCAATTGTGCAATCAATCCCAGTGACTCCTTTTCCTTGCAAATGAGGGGAGGCGGGCCCGGCCCCGCCGGGCGGGCTCGCACCGCAGCCCTGGAAGATGAAGAGTCAATCTGACATTTCAGGAGAGAGCAGTTACTTGTGGAATAAATAGAACGGAGCCCTGTCATTCCCAAATAGATGCCACCTCCTCCTGCTATTTGTTTGGAGGAAGCCTCCCAGGGAGATGGATGGGGCAACTGCTGCTCAAACATTAATCTTAATGCAGAGAGAGAGGGGAGCAGCTGCTGCAGAGCTCTGCCAAGGGCCCCAGGACCTGCAGGGAAAGCGTGTGAGGTGGTCCCAGCCCTGCCACCACCGTGGTCACACAGCCAGGACCTGCTCTGGGAGGAGGCAGGGACCAAGTGACCTGCAGAGACCCCCCATGCTTGTGACAAGCTCTAACAACAGCAGGGAAAGCTCCACTGAGAACCAGCAGAGAAAAAGACCTTGGCATGAGGACAAGGTCCTGCCAGTGGCATTCCTGCCCTTGGCAGCTCAGGTGGCTCTGCTGGCAGTGCCCAGGGTGGGCAGTGAGGAGCCAGGGGTGCTGTGGGAGCAGAGGAGCTGCTCATGACGGGTCAGTGGCACTGTTGGCCATGAATTGCTGGGATTCAGAGCAGCCTGTTCCCTCTGTGGCATAAAACCTGGACTGGTGACCTGCCAAAGGGTGCTGATTGGTGATGGCTTCACAGGGAACTGCATTTTTCCTGGAAATAAGGTGAATAAAAGACATAATGGAGTTCAATAATGCAATACAAATAGCAGTGTCCTTTTACATTACTAACAACACACACTATGCTGTCTGGATCCCTGTTCTCCTGAGGACACCTCTAGGAAGCTCTTTGTAAATAGGATCTCTCTCCCAGAGTGCATTAATCACCCTTTGTCAATGCAGTCTCAGGGAGTAAGGATTGTGCTGGTGGGAGGAGGACATTTCTCCCAGTCTGAGCTGTGGGGACTGCCCACAAACCCACATCTTCTCCATGGCTGGAGCTGAGACCTTCACTGCCCCTCTGTGGAGATGCCACCTGTGGCAGGTACCAGGTGCAGGAGAGCAGTGTCACAGAGCTCTGTGGTCCAGGGGCCACAGACTGCCTGGGGGGACTACAGAGGGGCTGTGAAGAGCAGGAGGGGGTGGAGAAGACCTCTCTGCAGCCCCTGAGCTCTGCTGCCTCTGTGAGCAGGTATCAAGGAGTCTGAAGTGTACTTGTTAGCTCGAGAGCTTTCCAAAGGGTTCTGAAGGATTCCTTCTCTAGATTGTGGGTTTACATTGCCCCTGGTTGGTTCTGGTGACTGGGAGCTATTTCCACCCAGAGACTTTGTGAAGTTGAATATTGTCCCAGGCTGGGTCCCTAAAGATGGTTTCTGTAGCTCCAGCCCCCAGAGAAGGACAGGGCTGGCAGCACAAGAACCCTGCTCTGTCCCCTGCCAGCAGGGCCAGGTGTGCCCCAGGCAGCACCAACAGGGGCATCTCCCAGTGAGATCCTGTGTGCTCAGCTCTTGCCATGGCCAGGAGATTTCAGCTCTCTGGGTTGTCAGCTTGCTGGCTTTCATAAGGACTGATTCCCTAATTAAATCAAATTAAATTCTTCAGCAGTACTTAATGTTGCCTATGCAACATTAATTTCAGTGCTAGTATGATCAGTGCCATAGTCATACTTGTTTATTTTCAGGGTGTTAAACCAAACTCTGTTGTAAACACATTTTCACAGGTCAAAAGCAAAACATAAAAATCAACAAAAATATTTTCATCATGAAGATTTCCAGTTCTACAGTAAACACAATGAGAGAAAGAATGTCTTGAGAGCAGGAGAGGCTGTTGGAGGGCCCTGCTGCTCTGGGACCTGTCATCCCACGGGGGAGATGAGAGGGGCTCCTCTCACAGCCACATCCAGCAGCAAACCCTACCTGGGAGTTCAGCTAACCCACAACATTTTGTCTTCCCTTCTGGCTGAGCCCCATGTCCTGCCTGGGCAGGAGGTTTCACATGGGGTGAAAAGTTTAAGGGGAGAAAAAGGCTCTGAAAGGCTCAGGAACCAACCCCTGCTTTGGGCTGCACTGCTCCCACTGGGACCTCAAAACTGCATCAAACAAATGCAGTTTATTGTCTCTTTCCCTGTCCTCAGTCCCTGACAAAGCTGTTTCCAGTACTGGGGAAGCCCCTGGAGACGTGTCAGCCTTGTAAGTGGCCCTTGTAAGGGGAATCCAATTAGGGAAGGGAGCAGAGAACAGAGCAGAGCAGGCAGGTTTCATTTTCTCTCTCTCAGGTTCTGTTAGTCTCACAGGCAGGTCTCTATCACAGCCATGGCCTGTCTGTGGTCAGAGTGCACCCAGACTGCAATGGAAACCTGTCAGCTGCTGAGCCTGGGGCTGGCACCGGGCTGAGCTCTCAATGCCCAGCTGGGCCAGGGGCACTGCAGCTCATGGCTCAGAGACATTCCTGCAGGCCCTGCAGGCAGAGCTCTGCAGAGCTCACCTGGCTGACAGAGAGCTGACAGCACACACCTCTGACCTGCGCCCAGCTGGGATCCAGCTGTGCTGAAAAGGCTCTTTGTGCCCTCCCTCACACACAGCTGTACATCCCTGGTGTACCACACCCCTTTCCAGCATCTGCAGCACATCCCAGCAAACAAACTGCTGGGACACCCCAGCAGGGACTCACCCAGCCCTGGGACACAGCTCCAGCCACCCTCCACAGCCCTCACAGCTACAGAGGAAGCACCACCAGGAAGTGAGGGAAAGAAAATTCACCTTGTAATTGCTAACAGCCCCCACATTTCCTTGCTAGCACATAAACAAGGGAATTTGGCTCTCTTGCTGCATTAATGCCACTTGTGAAAACTAACTTGGGAGGCTGGATGTTTCTTCCAGGGTAAGGAGATGTTCCAATTACCAGTAAATTGCCAGCACTTGGAACAACGCTGCATATTAATTCAATGCAAGTGAATGTTCATTGAATTACCCAGAAGAGTAAACAGCTTTTTGTGGGGTGTGTAAATAATCCCAGGGTAGCAAAGAAACTGGGAAAAGAGATTTTAAAAACTAATTTGCCTGGGCATAGAAAAAAAAATTGAAGGAAGTGAGTTAAAAGCAAGGGTTATCAGTGAAAAGGTTATTTTGGTTGTTACAAGCTGGGTGTGTATTTGTGACTGGAAGGAGCAGCCCCATCAAACCAGCACTGCACAGAGACACTCCTGGGACAGGAGAACATGGGCAGCCCCATCCCTGCCCCACAGCCCCTGTGGCTGTCCCAGGCTCCCCCAAGGCAGGAGGAACACGGCCAAAGGCTGTGGGAGGAAGGGGATCCAGAGGTTGCTGTGTGTTCCACCTGAACCCAACCCCGATGCCTCCTCAGCTCAGTGCCCATTGCAGCCACCACTGACCAACAAAGGTTTAATAAATGCACGTGGCTTCAGGGGCTTTTCCACCACTTTCTTTTTTTTCCAATTCAGCTCCCTCCTCACTGAGCTAATGCACTAATGGACACTTACCATTACCTAACTTCCCACCTAATGGGCACAGCAAATCAGTGAAAGGCTCATAAAATCAAATTTACTGAGCATCACTCCTTTTGCTGTCCATTAACTGAAACTATTTATCAGGTTAAGCAGATCCAGGGTATGGAGCTATATTCATCTTGAATTAATGCTGTTACATGGACGTTTCAGGATCCTGGGCTCTCCAGCAATTGCAGGGAACTGTTGTGAGGCCAAGCTCTCTCTGCTGGCAGCGATTTCAGAAGCAAGAGGGGGGCACCAGCCCTGTGAGGTGGGTGGGTTTCTCCTCCTTAAGGCATGAAGGAGCTCCACTCAACTGGCTGCTGCAACATTCCCAGGAACAGGGAAGTGCTGTTAACCTTGATGGCAGTGTCTGATTTATAAATACCAAAACTAGAGACAGATTAGATGAACTTTAAAAACTTTCATGTATATATATTTAAAGGGTTTTTCCTTGCTAAGTTAGTTTTTTTCTTTCTAAACTCCCAAGGCCCCAGTAAAGCCAGTCAATACCCCACTACAATCATTTGGGGACCAGTAAAGCTTTGAAAAGTAGCATTTGCACTGTGGATTTGAAACCATTTGAACCACAGTAAGCCTTGAAGATAACTTCGAAGTGTATATTTTTATTTCTCAATAATTTCCTGAGAGCCATTAAAAGAAATGAAAACTCTGCACCCTGGACAGACACAGGCTGGTAAAGCACTGTGAGGGGGGACAACATATCATCAATACTTGGGGGAGGATCTCAGGAGAGTCCCCAAAGCACTGCTTTGCCAGCAGAGGAGCAGCTGCAGCTCTCCTGTTCCCATGTCCCAACCCCACTGCCCCCCCAGAGCCTCCCCCTGCACCTCTGGGTGCTGCTGGTCCCTGCTGCTGGCACAGCTGGGGTGCTGCAGCCACCAAGCACAAGCAGCTGCTGCTGGGGGTGGTTTCCTGCTGGAGATGGTGCTTGGTCCCCAGGAACCCAGTCCTCCCTCTCTCCTACCAACCATCCATTGGACTGTTTTCTAAAACAAAGCAGCAGCTTCATTGCATTCCAGTAATGACATTTCAGGCTTAAAAGCCGTGCTGTGCACACAATTTACAATGAATCAATCAGCCTCTAATGTCTCCTGACCTACTTCTCAGATCCTTCATTGTATCTGCTTAAGATAAAACCCCTGCTGGGATTAAAGCATTCATGGCATATGTCCAAAGGTCAGAGAAGGCCATGCTGGAACCACAAACCAGGAAAACTGCTCCTGGCAGTTTCAGTGTAGTATTTTACCTTCAGGACAGGAAAAAAATTATTAAAACTGTGAATTATCACACCTGTGGGAAGAGCTGGAGCCTCTCATTGCAGAGTGGTACCTCCTGAGCCAAACAGAAATTAGGATCTGTGTTTGCTCTTAAATAACTTGATTTTCTTCAGTATTTATGCTATAAATGGGAATTAAGTAGTTAAGGGTTTGAAGCCATTAAACAATTAAATGCCTGGTTTTCCATTTTCTCAGCTGTGGGTTAATGTGGTCTCCAGCACAGGTGGCACTTTGCAGTGGAGCACCAAACACATTTGGAACGTTTCTCAAGCACTCCCAGCTGGCAGCAGAGCGAGCTTGGCTCTGAAGGCCACAGTGGTACCAGCCCTGGCCAGGAACCAGACCCTGGAGGAGTGACAGGGACACACAATCTCACCTGTGAGATGCTCTGAGCAACACATGGGAATGAATTCTGAGTGGAATTTCCCCTTTTTTGTGAGTCCCTGTCTGTGCCCTAAGAGTGGCTGAAGCCAAGCAGGGTGTCCCTGTCACCCTGTGCCATGGCAGTGCTCCTGGGTGGTGCCCCAGCCACAGCAGAGCCCCCAGTGCCAGCCCAGCATTGCCCCCAACAGCTGCCCAAGGCTGCTGTGGATCCCAGGCACTGCTGCATCTGCTCACTGGGGTTAATGGCAGTAAGAGAGGAGCAGGAGTACAGTGGGAGTTGGTTTTCAGTTAATTTAGCAGATGATGTCAGCTGTGCAGGCTCAGGCTATTTCTATTCCCCCCATTAACCTCAGCTCTCCCATATTGTGCCACTGCACTTTGGGGACCATCCATCAATTCCCAGCTCCCAGTGACACTGCTCCCATTTCACTGATGGTGGCTGGAGAAAAATCCCATTGCCTCTGCAGGATCAGGCCTCCAGGAACCCACAGTGCTGCTGGAAAGGGGGGTTCAGGCTCTGGTGCCTGGCCCTTTCAGCTGGGCCAATATTGCACCAATGCCTGCTGTGAGTGGACACCAGGCAGTTGGGAAAGTCTCTTGCAGATGGGCTGAAAAACTCCTGTCTCAAGTCCTCAGGGTCTGTGAGAATTGGATTATTTGTGTTCAATTATTTTTGCCAGAGATGGGCAACTCTCAGACTAAGAGCTCTAGTTAAAATCTTGCCACCTCCTTGCAGACTGAATTTCTGTTCCAGCAGGAACAGGACTTTGAGTCTGAAGCCCCTGTACTGTCAGTGAAAGATGACACGAGATATGCAATGTGGGACAAATCTTTCTGATTTTTCAGAGGAAGTTTCATTATTTCAATTTTCTCATGCTCTGGAGATGAAAAAGAACTCCCATACAATGAGTCTGCTGGAAGAGGGAAAATTTCGATTACTTCAAAGGCTCTGTTTGAACAAAATATAATTTCACTTGAGCCTGGCTTGTGGAAAATGTCAGAAAACTGAAACACTCAATTCTGAAAACACAAACAGGCACTCCTCCTCGAGCATCCCAGAGCTAGGCTGGAATGCTGCTGGCCCCTTCCCAAAGTGTTTTTTTCCTTCCAAGTTCTCCCCAGAATACACGTTTTGTTGGAACTCTGTGGCCTCAAACACCTGCAGCTACAGTGATGCCACGGTTAAAAGCTGTGTTACACAGGGAGTCAGCCCATCCAGATCTGGGCAATTCAGCCCTTATTACTTATTTATGAGAGTTAATTTCATGTGCTGGCATTTCACATGCCATATGGAGGAGTGGCTGCCTGAGCCAAGCTGCAGGCAGCTCTCAGCTGCCTTTTATTTTTTGTTGTTGTTTTAAATAGTACTGCTCGTGACTGAAGCAAGGTTAATCACTGCTTTTACTAAGAAAAATTGCCTCTTGAGAAACCCCAAACCCTCACCTCCCAGGCAGGACTGTGCCACAGAGAGCTGGTGTGCCCCAGCCAGGCTCGGGCTGCCTGGTGCCCCAGGATTTGCAAACAGATTGGCTGGGCAGGTACAGTTACAGATAATCAGATGTTGGGTATGTGCAGCCACGTCTATTAATTTTCACAAGCACCAGTTCCCCCTGGTGTTTGCTCATCTGGTGGTGATTGACAGGGAAACAGTCCAGAGTGATTTGCCATCACAGCTCAGTCCTGCTGCTGTGCCCTGTGCCACCACTGTCCCTGAGAAACCTCTCCTCACCAGTACCTGCTCTTAAATTTGGAGTCTTTGTCATTTTTGGGGTGCTTTTTGTAAGGGCATCAAGGCTCAGGTTTGACCAGAAACTCCTATTGTGTAAACAAAGCTGGACCTGTGCAGAGTGGGGATTTGCATTGCTTCAGCTGCCCACTGAGCTGATCCCTGACACCCATCCAGACAAAAATATGCACCCAAAAATATACAGCTATTTTCAGTATTACTTCTCTTCAGATGAGGTATGTCTCCAAAGATAGCACTGAGATTCACAGGAAGGTTGTGGCACTTCTGGTATTTGCTGTATGAGAATGACATTTATGATAAGGGAAATGGAAGACATGTGGAGCAGTAATGATGGAAATAACACTTCACTGGGGACAGAGAAATTATATAAGGAAATGAAAAGGAGGGATGGCAGGAAGGGGACCATGGCAGTTGGGAGGCAGAGGAGCAGCAGTGCCAAGGTGGGCTCGGGGAGCAGCTTCTGTCTGGGGTGGGATGAGCAAGAGAACAGCCCTGGCTGCTGGCACTGGTGGGGACCTGAAGGAGCCCCGAGTGAGCCCCCAGGGTCTGGGTACAATAACCACAGCCACCTGGTTCCCCCCATGCATCCTTCCTCGTCACAGCACCAATTCCCTCTCCTTTTCCCCACATAAATCTCTTTTCTCCTGGAGATTTCTATGGCTAGTGGATCCTACACAAACCTGTTTGTTTTCTTCATTTATGAGGCATCTTTGATCTATCTGTGAAATGCTACAAACACTGTAATAGAAAACTGTTCTCATTACAATCTGAAATTAAAATTTAGTAGAAGATGCACAAAGCAGAATAAACTTCCAATTAAAATCTAAACACTGTACTGAGAAAGAAAACTGGAGGGAGCTCCTAGGTTTCTTTGCATTAAAAATGCCTGAGATTTAATTTCACTGTGACATCTCCTCGGAATTACACTGCTAATTGATCAAATTTTGTCTGTCTGTTATTTAAACTTTCAATAAAACTTAGATTAATGGAAGGTGTAATCCTCCCGGGCAGAACAAATATTCCCATTGTTCGTGTCAGCTATGGAATAGCAATGCCCCCACTAACAGCTCCTGCATTCAACCTGGGAACAAGAAGTTAATCATAAGAGTGTGGTGATTCCTTAATTGCTTGAACGAAATTTTCTCTGTGTGCCATTCTCCCCACCCCCAGTCTCCACAACTGCTGCTAGAGATCTTTAAAACCACACAGGCAGCGTTCCCAGGACTGGCTTGCTTTGTTCCTGATGCAAATGAAACCCCAGTTTGCTCTGGCCATGGTCTCCCAGAAGGATAGAAGCACCTTCAAAGAGAAAAAGCAAGCAACAGCTTTATGGAATCACAGAATAATGAGGTTGGAAAGACACTTAAGATCCCCCAGCACTGCCAAGGCCACCACTAAACCCTGTCCCAAGTACCACACCTGCACGTCTTTTGGATCTATCCAGGGATGGGGACTCCACCACTGCCCTGGGCAACCTGTTCCAGGGATGGACACCCTTTGCATGGAGAAATGTTCCCCAGTATCCAATCTCAACCTCCCCGACACAGCTTGGAACTATTTCCTCCCACCCTTGTGACTTTCTAGGGCAGGTCACCACTGCAGTAAAAATCAGCTCCCATCTCTGGCACCACAGAGAAAGAAGCCTGAGCCAGGAGCATCCCACTGCTGGAATACCCAAGGAACCTCTGTGCATCCCTACAGCTTCTGGACTGCTGTGGGAGACCCTGGAATTCCTACCTGGCTGTGTGGACACTACTGTTGAAGAGCCCCTTGGCCACACCCCAGCTGGACCCCAGCACTTGCTGAGACTCTGGCTTGCCCAGGCATCCACAGGAGCTGCAGCTGTAAACGAGCCCTTTGTCAGCACAGGGGACCTCGACCTCCAGCTTTGGAGGATTTGGTGATTTTCCTACACAATGCACTTGCTGACACAATGTATTTTTGGATGCTTCTGGGGGTAAAACCATTCCTCTATTTCAAGCTGAGTTTGAATAAATTATAGAAAGCCTCTCCAAGATGCAGAATGCTTTCCAAGTTGCTTATTTTAGTTTTCCATCTCAGTGAAGACCAAATTCTCTTGCATTTTTAGAGAAAGTGATCGACAGTCAAAGTGCCACCTGTGGGCTGAAATGGTTCTTGCTCCAGAAAACTGGGATCAGTCTTGGACAAAGGATGTGCTACACCAACGTGACAACACCAACACTGCTCACAGATAATAATATTAACATACTGCAAACAATCAGAGCCCATTTTTTACCATTCTTTTCCACAGTGAGAGCAATGTATCTGTGCCAAACTGTTAATATCCACAAGAGGAGGAAATCATGCAGTATTTCTTCCTGATTTCTGCCTTTCCAGCAAATTTACTCTGCCAGACTAAGACCTTTTGTACTACATCTAATAAAAGCTGAAGAGGAGCACTAACAAGAGAGAGGAAGAATTCAGGAAGCAACACCTAGTTTGTATTCCTGCAGTGGTCCTGTTTGTTGTGAAGTGCTAAATTAACTCCCATTAATTCATTGTGAAAACAAGCTGTAGAAAATAGCAAGGAACTTACAGTTTCTTCTGAATTAATGCTGCATGGTAGCACTTTATTTTAAGAATAATTAACGGTAACTCAGTGGTGGAAAAACCAGTCTTTCAATGGCTCTGAAGCATGTCAGCAGTAGATGGCTATGGTTGTACCTGCTGGGAGTCCTGCTTAAAATATAGTCAAATATTTCATAGCTGTGATTCATCTTTTCATCCTCCTAGTCCTGTGCTATATTTATTACACATACACTTTGGGAGGAGAAAAAGGAAAAATCTGGTGTACCTGAGATAGGAATGAAAGGGTCAGGTTCAGGCACTCTGCTCAGATCAAGGCAGGGGTCACTGGGACATCACCGTGGACAAGAACCTGCAGGAGGGATGCTGACCCACAGCTCAGACCAAAGGTCTTTGGGCTTCCCTCTGACCTGACCGAGGTGGCAGCCCTGGGAGGCTGAGACCCCCGTGCCTGGCCAGGGCTGTGCTCCCTGCAGAGGTTTGATATCTCTCAGCTGAAACACGGCACAGTCTTCTCTGCTGGGTTGAGACAGGGCCCCTGGTGGGGGCCTGGTAGGAATCTGCATCAATGATTGATCCAGGTGAGTGGCACACCATCCTCATTAAACTATCAGTGAGGCTGGAAATGAAAAAGATTCATGTCTGCTGCAGGAGGCTTTCAGGGATCAATATGTTCCAACATATGTTTTAATACTTCCTCAGTTCTCACACGTGTCTCATGGGATTTCTTTATTTATCTTTTTTTCCCAAGGTTATGAAGCCAACTGTTTTTTATGTGCTCTGAGGCAGAGACCTGATTTTCATAATAAATCTCTTTCCTAGAAGGTGAAAAGCATGAAGCTGTGTTTCTTATCCAAAGAGAGCAGGATCAGATTACGCTGTGCACAGAGCCCGGCTGCTCCCGCTGCGTTGCTGGAGGGCTCAGCACACCTTCGGGGAGATTATTGCTCCAGAAGGGGCTAAACACAACTTCTGCTTGTCGGGCCTCTGGAACATTTCCTCCTCCCTTTATCTCCCCGTTTCCCAGAGGATGCTGTGCTCTGATGTCTCTATAACACAGATCACACTGCCACTGAGAGGGGAGTGGGCTGTGCAGACCCGTACTGGAAACAGGGAAAGCATTGCAGGAGGAGGGAGAGCAGCCCAGGGAATGGGATTTGATAGGAGAGAAAGGGAAAAGGGCGTCAGACTGTGTTGGAGCATGTGGGAGATGCAGAGCAGCCCTGGTTGTGCTGGCTTAGGAGCACAAACCAACTCACAGCTGCTCTGTAACTCAGCTTCTGAGGCTCGTGTGCCTGGTAACGAACCCAGCTCCTCATCCAACTAATTAATTGAGAGAGCCCAAGGGGCCCCTCGCAGCCAGTTCACGGCAGGATGCTGTGAACAGCCCTGGCTGCTCCCTGCAGTGATGCTCTGTCCGGGGGCTGTGTCCCGGGGCTGGGATGCTCTGTCCCGGGGCTGGGATGCTCTGTCCCGGGGCTGGGATGCTCTGCCCCGGGGCTGGGATGCTCTGTCCCGGGGCTGGGATGCTCTGTGCCGGGGCTGGGATGCTCTGCCCCGGGGCTGGGATGCTCTGTCCCGGGGCTGGGATGCTCTGCCCCGGGGCTGGGATGCTCTGTCCCGGGGCTGGGATGCTCTGTGCCGGGGCTGGGATGCTCTGTGCCGGGGCTGGGATGCTCTGGCCCGGGGCTGTGTCCCGGGGCTGGGATGCTCTGTCCCGGGGCTGGGATGCTCTGTGCCGGGGCTGGGATGCTCTGTCCCGGGGCTGGGATGCTCTGGCCCGGGGCTGGGATGCTCTGTCCCGGGGCTGGGATGCTCTGTGCCGGGGCTGGGATGCTCTGGCCCGGGGCTGGGATGCTCTGTGCCGGGGCTGGGATGCTCTGTCCCGGGGCTGGGATGCTCTGTGCCGGGGCTGGGATGTTCTGGCCCGGGGCTGGGATGCTCTGTGCCGGGGCTGGGATGCTCTGTCCCGGGGCTGGGATGCTCTGCCCCGGGGCTGGGATGCTCTGGCCCGGGGCTGGGATGCTCTGGCCCGGGGCTGTGTCCCGGGGCTGGGATGCTCTGCCCTCCCCACCCTGCTGGCTGCCCCCGGAGCAGGGGCTGGCCACTGCTCCAGCCCGAGGGCCACCAAGGCCACACAAACCCTCCACCCGAGGTCACGCTGTCCTTCTCCTTGGCTCCAGGGAGAGGCGATCGGCTGTTCCGGCAGCGAGCGGGGCGCTGAGCGCACGGCGTGCGGCACCTCCCAGGGCTGGCGGTGCCGGGCAGTCCATCGCTGCCGGGTGGGAAGGAGAGACAGGACGTGTTCACACCCTGCTCTCGTTAGCTGTGGGTGTGCGTGTTGCTCTTTTCTCCAGCACTTCTTCCCCCTCTCACAGCACAACCGTGGGACAGGAAAGGAGCACTGCTGGATTCAAACCTGGGCCTTTAGACAAGAAATCGCTGCATTCCAAAATTCCTGTCCCGCGGGCTGAATAGTAGGATAGAAACAACGATTGCATAAAATCCAAAATCAACACATGAAAAGAAGTCTTTGCAATTGCAGCACCCCACCCAAGAGAGCCCAGACTATCCCAGTACTGCACTGGAAATGCTATTTATTTGTACCCACACTACCATATAGCTGCCTTCAGTCAGCATTACAGGCCTGTCATTTTCTAAATATATAATGTATGGTAAATACAGGCCTCTGACAGCACAGAAAGGCACAAAAGCCAAAGGGCAGGAGGAAGCACATGCTGCTCTGGTCCCATTTCACATGCCAGGAGGAGGGAAGAGCCTTTGCTGTTCTCACTGCAGCACATCCCTGCCCTGACACCCGTGGTACCTGTGCCTGGGCACCATGCTGTGCTGGGGAGGGCTTGAACTTGCACCTCCCAGCTACCCTACACAAAGTGCAGAATTATCATTTGTGACCTAAAATTCCCACTGAAATCTTCCTCGGATAACCATTTCTGTGCCCTCTGCCCCTCTGCCCTCGCTGAGGTCAGTGCTTTCCCTGAGCCCCGGGGCAGGTCACAGATCCCTGCTGGAGGAGGGAGTGTGTCTGGGCAGCTCAGTGAGCTGGCTGGAGCCAAACAGCTGCTGGGCTGACGGCGTGGATTTCACTCTACAGCAGAAAGTGCTTGTGAGAACAGAAACATCCAGCAGGTGCTGAAACCTTATTCCCAAAGCATGAGATTTGGAGCTCGAGACAGTGTCAGGATGCCAGGCCAGGCTGCCCCAGGCACGGCCCTGGGAGGGTCCGGCCCCGGGCACTCCCCCGTTCACAGACCACTAACGAGTCATCACCAATTCCTCATCTTCATCCTCCACGGGGGCACTGTCCCGGGCTGTGCCTTTCTCCCGTTTGGACAGCAAGTGGTAACTGAATCTGACAAGATGACACAATTTCACAGCTCATGGGCCCTGGGAACAGGGACTTCTTCTTGGCCATCCTGTCTGAGAGACCATTTGAAAATAATTAAAAGATGGAACCTTTCATGTGGTTTATGATGCTTTGCTCAAGGTTTTTAATTAACCTATCTTGCTTTCAGCTACTGCAAGTTCATTTCACCCTCACTGACGACATCATTCTGGGAGTGATTGTAACCCAGGGGGACCCTGAGCCCCAGGGCTGCAGAGCTCCTTTAACCCCTCGGCCCCCGGTGCCTCCTGCCAGGGTCCCTAAGGGGACGTGGGGCTGCTCTGAGGGTGGTGAGGAGCTGGGAGCAGGTGGCAGCAGCAGGCAGAGCAGGCAGTGCCAGGTCCTGGCCAGGCAGTGCATCCATCACCTCCCGTGCCAGAGCTGAGGCCAGCCCATCCATCAAGCACTCAGTTGGAAGCAGCAGCGGGGGCATGGCCAGGACACGTCTCAATGCTGCTGCCATTGGGGAGGGAAGTGCCAGGCTGAAATCAGTCACCCTGAACCCCACAGTCAGAGAGACACAGGTCCTTTGGAAGGGTAATTTGCTCCATCAATCTGTGTGGAGACACTGAAGCACTCACAGGGTGTTAAGGCAGTGGGGAGGGAGGTGTAAATGTCACCTGACATTGATGCTGCTGCCTCTGCACTGCCAGGGAAGCTGCTCTGCATCAGCTCAGGGCAGATCTGCAGCAACAGGGGCTGGGGAAGCACAAGTCATGATGGTCCTGCCAAGAGAGGCCTGTCAGAAGGACCAGGGCAGGAAAGGACTTAGAGCTCTCCTGCCTTCCAGAATCCTGCTTCCTCTACCAAACCTGCCACCAGAATGAACTTGTGTTCAGACTGCTGAATGTGGGGGTGTCTCCATTAAGGCCCCCAGGCTGAGCTCTGCACCCCCTGCACCTGCCCGAGGAGCAGGAGCTGTGGTGACTCACAGAGATCTCCCCTCCTGGCTGTTGGCACTGACTGGTAGAAGCAGCAACCCTGGGCCTCCTGGTGCTTCTACCCAAGGTCACAATATCAACTTGATACTGAACAAGAGCCTAAAACAATTTCTGGCAAGTGAAGAGGCTTACAGTGTGCTGTGCCAACAGCTTTCCAAGAGGCACTGGAGCAGGCTGTGCTAGCAGACCCTGTGGAGAGCCATTGCATGGGGAAATGCTGAATCACTGCAGCTTCCTCTCAGCAGCCACTGAGGCTGGATAAACCCATTCCCAGCAACTCCTTTAAGAAGTGTTCCTCAGAAAAGTGTTTTAAACAAAATTGAAATTTCTATTTCATACCATTAGCTTAAGGAAGGGCTAATTAAGCACGAGCTCTTGGAATAGAAAGATTTTCTGAGTCTGTTTCCAAAACTGTCATAAAAATTTGCATTTTCATGATGCTGTTCTTTTCTTAAAAAAAAACCTTCTACACCCCAGTCCCACTGCCCAGTCCCACTGCCCTGAGACATTCCCACAGACAAATGGCTTCATCTGCTTTTTTCCCCCAGCTGGATTTGCCAGGAAAATCCCAGAGGGGACTGGGGCTCCTGCCCCACTGTATTTTCATAAAACCTGAGCCACATCTTAGTAGCAGCAATTCTAAAGAAAGTAAATTGCTGGTGATGGGAAAGCACCTCAACTCCTTATTGAAGAAGGGAAAAAAGAGAAAAGCAAGATTCAGGGAAAGAAAAAATTAAGTTGTTTATAGCAGGAGCTTTCCCTAAAGACTTGAATACCTGCCGAAAATGTGAGAATGAAATAAGAAAAAGATTTATTGAGTCTCAAAGCTTCCAGTTAAATGTGGTGAGAAAAGTGGCTTTCCACTTTTAATTGTCTTTACCACAGTAACTGTGTGTCAGTCTCTTCTAAAAGCCTATTAATTCTGTAATTTAGTGCTAGCAAGAGCTGGGAGACAGACAGAACCACCACTGTTCCTTTTTTCTGAATTCATTGACTAAATGTCATCAGGCATCAATACTAGGGGGGGCTTTCTCCTCTAAGGCTTTAAATACCAAAAATTAAAAACTTTTTATAGTTTACTGAATGAAAAAGTGCTGGCCATCAGTTAACAGAAGGGGTGCTATGACATTGTATGTTGGTGTGTTAATTGTGGCTAAAAATAACCTGACAGGTCCAAAGTGCTGTTGGGTGAACAATTTCCCAGGCAGAAGAGGGAATTAGCTTGTTTGACTGCTGCAGTTAGATGCAGTGTACGTGTTTAGCCACAGTCTTAGAGTTTATTCTGAAACTAGCTAGAGCTGGTAATAGAGCTATTGAGGCAGAGACAGGCTGGTAGGTGGATTTCTTTGAGGTTGTATAACAAGGTAACTGCCAAAAAACCCCATTACCTCAGAGCCAGCAGCAGAGCAGTGTCCATAGTTGAGTCTTTACAAATCAGGAGGAAAGATACTCAAAGAAATAAGTAAATCAAAGCCATGGGTCCAAGAGGAGCAAGGGGAGCTGCAGGAGCACCGACATCCCCCCCAGGCACTGGGGAGCTGCTGGCACCCACAGCTATTTCTGAATGGTCAGTTGTTACAAATAAATCACTGGGTGCCCCTGGGTCACTTCTGTGTCTGAAACAGCATCAGCAGCAGAACTGAAGAGTCACTTTGAACCAGGGCTGGCACTGGAAATGAGAGCTTCTGTGTGCTTGTGGAGGGACACTGAGGGTGGACCCCAATCTCACCCGTCCATTCCAGCTCGTTGTCTATTATTTCATGCAATTTCCCTGCATCCCTCCTGCAATCCACAGGTGGAAGCCTATAGGAATGTTTTGCATTATTTTCCAGCTCTTTCCATTTCCCAGGCCTGCTGGAAAACCACGGGAGGTTTCATAGCTGGCAAAATCTGAGATCTAGATAAGTCACTTGCTTATCTGAATGTATTTCATACAGCACCCCAGCCTGATTCACAGCTAAACTTCCTTTTTGGTAACATAATTTTCAGTGTAATTGAAGTGGAATTTCTGGGTTCCTGTGCAGACCCTCTGCATGGAGCAGGGCATGGGACACAGGGCACCCCAGTGCTGGGCACAGACACCTTGGCTGGCACCACGTGTCACTTTGTCCTCCAGTGCCAGATAAGCAAGCAGAACGCCTTAGCCTGTCTGGCAATTTATTCCCCACTGATTCTGTTAGAAGAGAAAAAAAAAAAAAAAAAAAGTCCTTAGATTCAAGGTTTCAGATTTCAGGACTGATTTTTGTGCATATACTTTGTTCCTCACTTTAGAACCATTAGGTTTTCTTTCTCCCAGAGAACATAAACAACTGAATTTTAAACCAGACTCAGCAACTAACATGACATTGTGAAGGACACACCAGCACTTATCATCTCTCCAGATGAGCTGGTAAGTATTTATAGAAACATTTCCTCCCTGGCACAGCTTTAACTAAGCATGTATCTAATTTCCTCTGGAAAAATGTGTTGGAGAAATCAGTAAGATAAGTCTCATCATAAATAGTAATAAATAACTACTCTGGTGTAGTTGTTCATTTAGTGAAGTTATTTGAATATTAATGGTTTTACAGGTACAATCACAGGGTGAAAATCCATGGCAGTAACACCCCAAAATTAAATCCAGGATTCTGTTGTCGGAATGACAAGGCAGGATGTGGGTGAGGTTACTGGAGACAACAATAGATGGAATAACCCAAACCTCCCCTTAAACATCAGAGACTTCGAGCAGAGCTGCTCCTGGGGAGCACCGAAGCCCAGATGACCCAGAGCAGGCACCTCCCCTGAGCACAGCCAGGCTGGGGGGCAGGACACAGCCCCGGGCAGGGGGTGGGACAGAGGGTGACCCGCCTGGCTGGAGCACGGCTGCCCTGCAGGCTCTCTCCTGAGAGCACAGGAGCTGCGGGGCTGTCACCCAGCCGCAGGGACACTGGGACAGAAGGACCAGCCCGGGTGAGTGGTGGCCCCCGGTGCTCCCCGGTCTCCCTGGTGCCGGGGTCCCCATCCCTGCGGTGAGGTGGAACTCCATGCAGTGCACCCTGTCCTCTGCACGCAGCAGTGATGCTTTGGCTGCTTTGATGTTAGCAGCAGGAGACATCACAGCAGTGCTGAGATGCTTATTATCCCCTTGGGTTCTTTTCTTTTATTCGTCATGGGTTTCAGCCTGTTGTATAATATACATTTTTCAAGTTAAGCATCAAAACAATGAATACAAATGAGCAAGGAAGTGTTCACTTGCTGAAGGAGGGGAATTACTAAGAGCAACACTGCGCAGTATTATAATGCATTTCCACTACTACACCATTTGTATTAATGTATTAGAGACATCTACAAAGACAAATTGCAGCTTAGTTCAAAGGGAAGAACATTCAAATGCCTGTAAAACGCTGCAGGCTGCTCTCAGAGGTGCTCTCCCTGAAACAACATTTGGATTTCAGATCTCTCCTGGCATCAAGGACAATACAATATGCTCCCGCTCCCTCTTCCCAGCCACAGGGGCTTATGACAGCCCTGGGGTGGCCACTGGGCCAAGGACAGTGCCTGGCTCCTCCACCCTCACCGACCTGGCTGCACAGACAGAACTGACAGCACTGGCTTGTCCCAGCAAAGACTCTGCAGCTCAATGCAGAGTAGCACGGAAAGCAGCAGGAAGGTCTCCCTGGAACCTTCTCTCCCCTTCAGCATTTGGAGATTCTGAATTTCCCGGTGAGGATGGACAAACAGCCCCTCAGACCATGGGACACATGACTCTGCCCCCTTCCCCAGCGCTGCTGTGGCTCAGGAGCAAATGCATCCTTTTGGAAATGCCATTTCTCACCAGCACCGGGGACCCTGCAGAGGGAGAGCAGTAAACCCAGGCTGGGAACACTGAGGTCACTCAGTGCAATGAGATCTCTGGGTAAGATGAATCAGACGAGCCATTTTCCGGACAGTAAGATTGTTTACAAATCCAGTCAATTTTTATTTAGTTTTGAATGAATTTGTGTACGTATTTTCTTTTGCCCTCTGCAAGCACAGTCATCCTTTCTGATCTCCTTCCATCTCTCCCTGGCATATGGTATTTTCATCTTGCTAACAGGATTACATTTACTCTGCCAGGCTATAGCAGGCACCCAGTTTCGTTCAGACTTCCACTGCTTGTCTCACGAATGTGCCGCTATCAGCAAATGTCAGCCCCGGAGCAGGGAGGTGTGACAGAAGGAACGAGGAAAACAAGAAAGGCGGGGGGTGGGGGGGGATGGAAAGAAAAGGAATAAGTGTTAACAGCAGCTGTTGGGAGCGCAGAGCCGCTGGTGGGCTCCTGGGGCTGGTGTGAGGGGCAGAGGCACAGGGAGAGGGGACCCTGACCACAGCCCCGCTCTCCTGCTGGGGCCGAGCATCCCCACAGCGCCCGGGGACAGCAGAGGGGACAGGGGGTCTGGGGGCTGGTCAGTGCCACACATCTGACACGGTGCAGGCTGGGAGCCACCGACCGAACACACTGTTTGTTTTTCCCGGCTATCTCATGTTCATTAAAAAGGCAGCAAACCGGTTTTGTTATTCCTTATGGTATCATCTCCCCCAGTGCTTGTCCCGGTTAAAAGGGACAGGACAAATTCAGCCTATCTACAGGTACAGATGTCCAGGTTCTGTTTGCTGTGTGCCAGGTCTCCTCCTCAGCCGGGATAACCCCTCGCTGCAGGGACCATGTACAGCCACCTGGAGACGCAGCTCGTTTACATGCCCATCCCTTCCCCGTACATCTTGCAAGAGGAATTAATTAGTTCAGATGGTAAAGCACCGTGGGGAAGGAGAATCAAGGTTAATAACATATATTAATAAAATATCAGCAAGGAAAAATGACTAGCTGTGTCCCAGCTAAGCCATCTCCATGATCATAATCTGTCCCTGTCTTTGAAAGTGGTTATATCTCAATAGATCAGGAGGGAAAAGTAATGGAGATGAAATAACACTGCAAGGTTTCAGCTCCACATGAATGCTCTGCTTGATGCTGCACTGGCAACAACCTGGTGTGCAAAGGAGCAGACTGGGTGGCTGGCAGCACCCGGGGAGTTGCTCCCAAAATTTGCAATACTGCCCAGAAATGAGGGACAAGAACAGCCCCTCCACGCTGTTGGCAAGGTCCAGCCCTGGGCACACTGAGGGGCACACCAGCCTTCAGTTCTAGGTTTGGGTTCTCAGAGTGGGAAATAGTGAGCTGCCAGAGAGCTGTGGTTGTTGTGCTGCCTCAAAACACCACCCAAATTCTCCTTTCAGCTTGTTTAAATACATCACTTTATCATTCCCAGTAAGTTTCCCATTAAGTGTTCCCATCAGCAGAGGAGCCATGGAAGCACACCATTTATCTGAGGTTTCATCACTACCCCAGCTAATTACCTGTCCCCAAGCCATGAAGCAGACAGAGGAGCAATACAGGCACCTTCTGTGACAGGCAGCTGGGAGAAAACTTTTATCTTCACTGTTGCCTCTCATTCTTCCCCAGAAGAGGAGCCAAAGGGAAGGCACACAAAAAAACAACAACAGGAAATCCAGAGTCTGTGGAGAGGTGTCTGCAAACTGCATTTGCCCGCTAAATTGCACCATCAGAAGGGAAACTGAAATTCATCTCACCAAAATAAGAGGAAAGCCTCAATCCAGAAGTTACTTTCTGGAGCCAGACCCCAGACCCCAGTCTCCAGCAGCTGGCAGGGGCTGGGTTTGGGTGCATTTCCAGCCTAAGGGGATTGGTTTGGACACTACAGGAATGGCAGCTCCTCCCCAGTGCAAGCAAAGCAGGAACCTGCTCTGTTCTCCAGCTGCTATCGATTTATAACACTTCAGGAACCTCTCACTATATAGCCTTTTAATGCTGAGCTGTGAAATTAAAAGACATTTTCACACCATTAAAGGGAGGTTAATGTAAGATGAAAAAGACAGTATTTGCATTTAATGAGTGAATTTGAAGAGCTCAGCTGGATTTCTTGCAGGCTGTCCCTGGAAAGCTGATTCCTGCACAGAGAAAAGTTTCTTCCTAAAAACAAATGTGTTCTTCCCCTCTCCAATCCCAAAGCAAAGGACACTTTTTAAGTATCATACTGAAATACTTGGTTTCAGAAAGAGAAAAAATAGCTCCAGAGAGCTGGAGGGTGGGAAAGCAGGAGGAACCTGGCAGGGAGATGGCACATGTGGCTGCTCCTGAGAATTGTATGTTTCTTTTCACAGTTTTCATTTTTCTCAATTCCACGTGCAGCAGCATAGCACCAATACATTAACTTCACCCATAACTGAATAAAAGTATTTTTTTCCTTTCCATTTGCTCTTCCATGGGAATGCTCCTGGGGCCAAGCTGTGCCAGGGACAGATGAGCCCAGCTGGCTGCCCAGGCCCTGCAGCCACAGGCTGATCCCCAGGGAGCAAAGGAGGGTCCTGGTGCCCCTACCCCAGCCCTGGCAGCTGCACCATCACCCAACACACTCACTTTAACCACCAACAGCTCCTGACCAGCACACAGCAGCGGGGAGCTCAGATTCCCACAGTGATCTATGCTCCCATTCATATCTTTTGATATCTGGAAGCAGAGAATTTCAGCGAGAAAGGGCTTTCCACTAAGATGACCATAAATCTCAATGTGTTTACAACAGAAGACTGACCAGAAGAGTTTATTAAATCTCTAAGGGATTTGATGTATATCAAACGGTTACATAAAGTCAATACTTTGGAAAGAACTAGGCAATAAATACCCTACAAGAGGCAATATTTCTATCACGGAGAAAGCAATCACATAAAGATTAGGAGACCAATTTCAATACTGAATGTCAGTCTGCTGTAAGAAGACATTTATTGTTTTTCTGAGTTATCACAGAAGAGCGAGATAAGCCATAACAATATTCTGAGCCCAGCTAATCATGCTATCAAAGTCAGAAATACTCTTTCACCTTTTAAAAATCACTTTTCTACTTCACAAATAAAAGGAACAACCACTTGCAGGTGCAAGGGGAGGGAGGGAATGAGATTTATCACGCAGGTGGTGAAAAATCTGGAGCTGCTGCCCCTCAGCTACAAACACAACTCAAGGTCCCTCTGTGGGTGCACAGGGCAGGCCTGAAGGGGAGAGCCCACCCCAGGGACTCTGATTCTGCCCCAGTTGCTACAATTGGTTCAAGGACCAAAGCATCACCTGGGACAAATCTGGCCCCAGTGGAGGGTGTGGGAACCCTTTTGAATGATTGATAGATTACAAAATATCAATATTCAGCATGCAAAAATGCCACTTGTTTCAATTCTTGCCCTATAAAGAGATTTTTCCTTTAACAGTTCAGATTAAAAGAAAGGAAAATCTCAACCCGTTCAATTTCAGCAGAAGCCAAAGAATAGATGTCACTGGGGAACAGTATTGACCCACTGATATTCCAAGGGCTTGTTTCACTCTCATTCCCTATTTTTCCACTGTGAGGTCCTGCCTCCCCTGTCAGCATTCTCCTCCCAGTGGTGCTGGCCCTGCCCCACGGCCCAGCCTGGCTGTGCCCACACCCCTGCCCCAAAGCAGCTCCTGCACCCACAGCGCTGCATTTGGGCTGATGCTGAGCTGAGCGTTGCAGCTTTGAGCTTCAGTCCTGCCCAGTGAGGGCCTGTCCCACTGGCAGCAGTGCAGGTGCACTGTGCTGCCTCCCAACACTCTGGGAAGGATGTCAGACTGAGGACTAGAGGGTGGGATACCCTGGGAACGTGGGTTATCCAAGCCATAAAAGCTAACAGGGAAACCGGCAGTAGCTCCAACCATGCTGGTGGGACGAGTTTGAGTGTTTGGGATTGTCTGGCTGAAACAAAAATTTCAAATGTGAATGACAAAATGGGAAGCTTTAGAATGAATGTCACTTTTGCAGAGCAGGTGTTTCCCCTCTCCCCTCCTCACCCCAGCAGCGAGCGGCGCGCTCCCGGCGCGGGCACCGAGATAAGCCCTGAGCAGCAGAGATTAGCTGACAGCCAGAGTGAGCACAGCTATTAATAATGACCTGGGCCAGAAGGGAATCATCAATTACCCTTATCATCTTCAGCTTGCATTTCTGGGAAGATGAATCCGGCAGATTGGTGTGTACGGGGAAGAAAGGAAATGACACGGAGCTGTTGCACGTTGTTATCGCGAGCTGGGACGCAGTGAGATGGAGGTAATTATCAGCAAATTTAACACAACTGCAACAGATGCATCAATGCTGTAACATTGAGCAACAGTGGGTAGGAGGTACAGGAGCTACCAGACATGATTTCTAGTCCAAATCAAGCTTTTTATCTCTCATAGGATCCACACAGCAGTGCTCAGAGGCCTGAGAATTCATTTGAGAAGAGCAGTAAGTTAATTCTGCAGAGGTTATTCCTTCACTAAGCCCCACACTTTTCCCTTGTCCCAGAAAGAACAGTGAGTGGCTTTCCAAGAAGCTACTCTGGCAGTCTAACCAAGCCTGTTCTCTGTAATTGAAGTTAATCACAGGAAACAGGTTAGAGAGGATGGTCCTGGTGAGGGATGCAGGGATGTCACCTGGCACAAGCACTGGGGGCTCTGGCACTGCTTTTACTCCACCTGTTTGCCTAAGAACTGCTCTGTTCTGTTTCTAATGGAACAATAATCTGCACTCTTATGGGACTGGAGAAATTTGGTTTCTGAGGGAATTTGACAGTATCTTTACTGGTTTATGGCAGAAAAGAAAAAGCACTTAAGGGGATTTTGTTTGTCACTTGAAAATTAGCCTAGAGGAAAAAGAATCTTCAATTCAAATTTAATTAAAAACCGATGAACCAAAAGCCTTGTAGTGGCTCTGTGAAGTCCTATTCTTACAGCACAAGAACATAGCCCTGATAAGCAGCAAGAAGAAAATAAACACAACAGATTTAAAGCAAAGACCTGAACAGAAATGGGCCAAACTCTAATCCAGTGGCACCAGACCGTTACCACAACAGAAATTGTCCCACTGCACTTAAACAGAGGCTTTAAGGGAACTGCTGAGCTGCTTGTGTACTACTGGCAACACCCCATTAAACTTACTGGCATCATTTCATCCATCTCTTTTGGTCAAGACCTCCTGCCCCCGAGGGGAGGGGACATGTCCCTGAGGTGCACACATCCCTCTGCACGGTCACACAGAGCACTGAGCCAGGGCAATTGCACATAGCCAAGGTCAGCTTTGTTCCCTAAAACATTAGAGCATGTTCATAAACAGCTAATAAACCCACAGATGAGTGATGACTTGGCACAGGAGGAGGAGAGGTCAGTGATGCTCAGCTGCTGCAGTCTGCTCCAGAAAGGGAAAGCAGCAAGTCCCCAGGGTGGTTTTGGGGATGTCACTGGTGTCACTGGAGCTGCTGTGGGAAGGGCTGGGCAGGGCACCACAGACATGACCTGTGCACTCACACAGCCCTCAGAGGCATGCAGGTGGACGTGACCCACAGCAGCAAATCTCTGAGGCCAGAGTGTATGGCTTCACTTTGCCAGCTGGACCAATTTAATTAACTATGGGAACATTAATTATTGGCTATTGCTGTTTTTATTTCAGAAAAACCAACTGGCATTTCACCAGGTCAATATAATGCAAAATAGCCACTAACCCCAGTCTGAGCTCGGGCCCCAGATGCTTTAGATTGATGGTCATTTCTTTGCAGCTCTTACTGGCAAAGAACAATTTTTAAAATGGTCCCAAATACCAGACCAGCCAGAGGAATGAAATTTCCTCAGATATTTAAGACCTGTTTTTCACCCTCTGTAGCATGTGATATACGTGGTTGTACATTTTCTGTCACCAGTGATTTATGAGCAAAACACATTGTTCAAATAAGCTTAATACATAAAGAACTGCAGCATTCTGTGACGTGGTCTTGAGGCAGCAACTGCCTCCCCTACCTCTGGACCTCCTGTTCCATTCTGGAGGACTGGAGGGGCTGCAGGAGGCCAGCAGCCACCTGTGCCACCATCACTGGGGCTGGGCCACTCAGGACAGGAGGAATTTCAGTCCACTCTGCCTGTGGCACTGCCATGAAGTCATGTCTCTGTCACAAACACGAGCCAAGAACTGCCTTGACTCCACAGAGGGCTTGGGCACAACAATGTGTTAGAGTGAAAAAAATGATGAGAGTAATTCCATGACTCTTTGTGATGCTGATACTATGGTTTAAAACTCTTGGCCTGGCTTGAACAGCATCTAACTTGCACTGAAAAATCTTTCTGAGAGAAAGAAAAAGTCAAAAGAAAACTGTGGTATTGAAAGCAGGGCAAGGATGGAGCTTGGGTGGCTCCTGTGCAGCGTTCAGACCTGGAAATGAACTGGCCCTGGTTCTCTGCTCCTTTTCCTGCTGCTGGCCCCCACGGCTCACACAGAGCAGGCACAACCCGAGTGTCACAGACAATCTCCTGCAGCCCCCACGCCCCTCCTCCCCTGCCCCTTCCCGCTCTGAGGCCGCAGACCCACGTGGGGTTTGCAGAGCATCCAGCCAGCTCTCACCACCTCTCCCACTAATGGACACGGCACAGCCATTTCCCCGAACTCCTGCATTTTTCTTTCCATGATTATCTCCTTTAAAAAGGCACGAATTGAAAATGAGATGCAGAGCCAGCGGGCTCTTTTGAGCTATGGTTATTAGCTGTGTGGAGGATGAAAGTGGTACGGCTCCCCAGATAAATATATAGTTCATTAAAAGTGTTCGGGATCACTCTATTCTGCTGATCAAAAGCCTAAATCACACAGTTAGCAGCATTAAGGAGCCGTGTTATGATTTGAGTTATATCTGGATAAACCCACGGAGGGCTGGGGGCAGCCCGGCGGCGCGGGGAGCCCGGCAGCCCCACCGCGGCGGGGCTCTGATGGCAGCACACGCAGCCCGGGGCGGGATTTCATCCTCTTCCCAGCAGCCGAAACCATTCCGGCTGTTTGGGAGCAGCGGGCTGCACACACGAGTAGGTGCTTTCTTCCTCAAACCGCAGCTGTCGGGTTCCTCTCAGGTTTTAACTGGGCAGCAAGCCCAAGCAGCACCGCCCAGCCCCAGAGGTATTTTTAAAACCACACCCGAGCGCCCTTTTCAGTAGGGTCCCTGTGGAATGCTCTGAGTCTGGGAAATGTGTCCTGGGTGAGCCATCCTTGTGTCCTGGGCCCCCAGCTCCTACAGTGTGCTGATGCTAAGGAATGTGTGGGTCTGGAGGGTGCAGGGAGGGTGCAGACTGGCTCTGCAGTCACGGGTCAGTGAGATGCTGAATGCCACAGTTCTGGGCTCACTGCAACCAGAGATGTGAAATACTGATTCTGGAGAACAACTGCACACTCAGAGTCACCAACACTAATCAGAGGTGATTGTTCCATCCCTTTTCTGTTTTTATTAAGCACACAGCTCAATAAAAACCCACAAACCTCTGCATGACCAGGCTCCAGCCCTCTTGGGCAGAGACTTCTGCAAAGTCCAGCCCTGACCTCCTAAGTCTTGGCTCAAAACCTGCCACTCTCTGATTTCCGATCATTTCAAATCTGCCTTAATAAAAGCTATTGAGACTGAGGACATGAATACTGATGACAAATTTTGCATCCAAATGATGTCTCAATCAGTCGATTTTAAAGAGAGTGCAAGTCTCTCATTCAGCTTCAGGCTTTGCCAAGGACACCAGAGAGTCCAGCGAGCTGCTCCTTAGGAGGTGGTGAAGGAGTGCTGGCTCTCAGCACCTGTAGCAGCTCCTGTCCCACATCTCTGCCACCTGAAGAACTCACCATTGTGCTCACCCTGCTCAAACAGGGCTTGCTCCTCTTTCCTGGCTGCCCTCACAGCACAAGCCCGACACTTTGAGAACTGGATGTTCCTGCTTACCCCACTGCTGCCCCCCGGGAAGCAGGACAGCTCTCAGCTGAAGGAATCTCTGCATTTCAGTGGGTTGCAATTAAACAACAGGCAGGCTAATTCACAGCAGGAGAGCACCAGTGGGAGACTGCTGTTCCCCCTTCCCTCTCTGGGAGTTCTTGGCCAGCCACTGATAAATTAAACTTGGCACCTCCTTTGACTAAGATGGATGGCAAGCTTAAATGATATCCACTGAACAAATGGCTGATTTGTGTATTCTTCCATTCAGGATTAGGCTAATAAGATGTTCATTTATGGATCTATTACTCAGTCATTTAACTGCTTAAAAGAAGAGGACCGGGCAAATTTCACTATGCAGGAATTGATTTCCATCTTTTCAGGCCAAATTTTAGTGGAGGGTTTGCAAAGGTAGTTTAGTGGGACATACCAAAATATCATTAAAGTGACACAATATTTTAAAATACATGAGAAAAACCCAGGGTGTTTGAAGCCTCCAGGTTTAAGGCAACCCTGCTCTTCCCCACCTGCCTTTTGCTATGGTTCCTGGAAGGACACACAATCAGAGTATTTTACACTGAGAGGTGGAAAGGGGCTTCCAATGACCCTGGGGACCTTTGGGGAACCCCAAGGTGCAGCAGCGTGGTGCAGGGCTGTCCCCAGGCAGAGCAGGTCTCTGCGGGGCTGCTCCCAATTGCTGCAGGCTGCACCCTGTAACTGCAGTGTCACCTCGGGGGCACATCTGTACCTGCTCCAGCCCTGCAGAGCAAACAGCCAGTCACACGGGACTTTCCCGGCAGCATCAGCTCTGCCTCCTTTAAGCCTGTCATCGGCAGGAGGGAGAAGGTTTGTGCATCCCCGCTCACGCCGCCGGGGCAGTGCTCAGCTCGGTGCCCACCGGAGCCCCTGCCAGGGGCAGGAGTGCTGGCCATTCTGGGCCTCCACTCAGAGACCTCTGGGGACAACAGGGAAACTGCACAGCAGATTTCTCAGAACGAAGGTTTGCAGTCACTAATCACCCACACCCAGCCTATGGAGGCTTTGTGTCCGGATAAACAAACCAGCACTCTGGCATCTGTGCAGCCAGCCGCCGGGCTGGCATCGACTCAGGCACCGGGAAAGGCTTTCTGCCCGAATTAAAATAAAAATCATCAGCTGCCTGGTTCTGCTTAATTAAACCAGGAAATAACTAAAGACTCTGGTATTTAGGCTGCTGTCATTAGGATTCAGCATGAGCAGGCATTCCTGCACAAGCGGCTCCCTGCTGCTCCTTCCTTCCCAGCCCCATGCCCGTGTTCCTAACTCGCAGCCGAGGTGCTCGCCCACCAGCCAGGCCTGGGGTTAATGGCTTTACCCAGTGCTGCTGCAAGCTGACAGAACCCTCCTCGCTGAGCCCTTCAGGGCACCAAAGACCGAGCTGTAACCCTCTCCATGCTGGTCACTCGGGGAACAGCTCATTACCCGGGATTTTGACAACACTGCTCGGCGCTGGAGACAGGGACACAATTATCTTCCAACCCGGATTTACCAGCGCCCTCATCCTCTTGCCTCACTGAAGCACAACAAGCTCTAATGGAGCACTCTGCTGTGTGAGATCACTGGTGCCTTCTCAGAGACAGAGGACGGGGGGCACACAAGAATTTTTAATTTATACTTCATCTACTGTGTCTTAGTTAATGTAACAGGTCCTTACATTCAGACAACAGATTATGTCTTATTAAACTGAACTGGTGCCAGCATGTAACTGTTTCATTTAGTACACCCACCAGCACCATGAAAACCCATCAATGTGTGTGCTGTTGTGCACTCCACATGAACAGAAATTCTCATGCAAGCCAGTGCTCTGTCCCTCTCTGTGATGTGTCTTTTCATGCAGAGAGTTAAGAAGAAAATACAAATGTACCATCCAGAGGTCCACTTTCACCTAATGACACATTTCCCCCCTGCCTGCTAAGGACAGCAGGGGTGATGGTTTTAGCTCAGGGTCAGATGCACAGAGCAGAGAGCGATGCTCTGGCTCCCCACAGGGAGAGCTGCTGGCAGCCGCTGCAGCAAGGACTCACAGCACCCTGCTCTTCTGGCTCTGCTTCCCTCTGCAGGGCCCCTAAAGACTCCTGGGCTCCACGGGGCACAGGTGAGCCTCCCTGCCCCCAGGGCAGCTGCCTGCAGAGCCCAGCAGTGCCAGGGCACAGCCTTGCCCGGAGCATGAGCACCCACAGAACACCCAGTCCAGGCTGTCTGTCTGTCCACCCACCAGCCCTTTCTCCCCACTGGCCCTCTGTGCCCTGGCTTTCAGGGATACCCTGGTGTGCCTCCCCAAAACAGCCCTGGGAAAAGCCCTTGCCAGTCTGGTTTCTCTGCTGATTCCACGCTCTTTCAGAATCCAGGGCAGAGCACTGGGCTGTGACCAAGTGAACAGCTCAGCCCTACATTCATCTCTCTCTTTTGCATAATGCATTTAGAAGTGGATCTATTTTTTGTTGCAGAACAATATGCCTGGTTTATATATTGGCATCTTTGTGATGCACTGACATTTTGGGCACATGCACTGCTCACCCCAGGGACAGCTGCTAACTGAACACCACCGTGGCCCTGTTGCACAGCACCAATTATGATCTTTCCAGGTACTACTTGCTTCATTATCTGAGCAAAGAGTTTTATCTTACCTACCAGGCAAACCTCCCAAATTCACAGCTGGGTAGATATAACCTTGAATGTTTAGCTCAGCCATAATGGCAGCTAATATTCCTCTTAACTGCTGCTCTTAAACAGTTTCATCCTATCATTGTTAATCACATTAAAAGGTATTGGATATATAATTTCCTTTAATTATGTGAAAATATTGGTTGCTTCCTTTCTTTGGAGTGTTATGCACAGAGCAGCAGTGATTAATGCCAGGAGTTTCAAAAGGCAGTCAGAGAAAGCTCCTAATTGTTGATTTATGCCCTAATTAGAAGACACCTGTTTTTTTCCCATCCTTTTGATCTGTTTGAGTCCAAAATTATTCTGCATGTGTCATCATTACATTAATCAATACATGTTTTGTCCTTCACAAATCTGCCTAATTGCTTTTCTCATTTAGACAGTCATTTGCTAACGAACACCATCACCCACTAACACCAACAGGAGGATTTACCAGGAGCACTAAGCAGATTTTTTGGGGGAAAGACATCATTGTTATGGGCAGTGACCATTTGAGACAAGACTTCGGATAGCCAGCAGGAAAAGGGAAAACCAAGCAGTTCAAAAAAAAGTAATTTTTCACACAAAGCTAAGATTTTCTACTCCCCCATGTACACAACCATGGGCTTGGGTTTTCTGACTCTGACTCCTGAGTTGGTTTGTTTTGGAGGCCAAAAATTACTCTGAGCCTTCTGTGATAGTGAAATAGGAAGTGCCTAAAATGACAAATTAGGAGGAAGAGTGTTTGTGACAGTGATAAAGGGAAAGTTTAAGGCTTGTATTTAGATAAATTGGCTGGAAAATTTGATCCACACAGTCTTTCAAATACGATTATACAAACATAATTTGCATAAATATTATAATTAAAATTCTGCCTATGGCATAATAAAGAAGGGAAAATAGTATTAAATGATCAAGGCATTTGAATGTTTGAAATTTCACTGTGTGATGTTTCATGCTATCCATTAAATAAGTAATTTATTGCAAAATCTATCAAAGCAAAAGGAAATTAAGTCAGATAAAGCTGGCTTTTTACTTTGCATGGGGTTTTTTTCTGAGGATATCGTTCCTTTCAGAGCACATGTGATTTTTCCAAGGTACTAACTCAGAGGAATTATAATACTGCATCTGCTGTAGAGCTGTGACTCTGCAGCTGCTGTAACTGCAGACCGTGCTGATGTGCAGGTTATGGCAGCAGGGGACAGGACTCGGCATTCCTGGGTAGCAGTCCCATCCTGTGTCCTGTCTGTGCCACCTCCTGCCACCTGGAACGGCAGCACAGAACCTGGTGAAGCCTCGGGTGTCACATGTGGGCAGCACGGACAGGCTGTGTCCGTGTGGGCAGCACAGACAGGCTGTGTCCGTGTGGGCAGCACAGGCTGTGTCCGTGTGGGCAGCACGGACAGGCTGTGTCCGTGTGGGCAGCACGCACAGGCTGTGTCCGTGTGGGCAGCACAGGCTGTGTCCGTGTGGGCAGCACGGACAGGCTGTGTCCGTGTGGGCAGCACGTACAGACTGTGTCCGTGTGGGCAGCACAGGCTGTGTCCATGTGGGCAGTACAGACAGGCTGTGTCCGTGTGGGCAGCAGGGACAGGCTGTGTCCGTGTGGGCAGCAGGGACAGGCTGTGTCCGTGTGGGCAGCACAGACAGGCTGTGTCCGTGTGGGCAGCACGGACAGGCTGTGTCCGTGTGGGCAGCAGGGACAGGCTGTGTCCGTGTGGGCAGCACAGACAGACTGTGTCCGTGTGGGCAGCACAGACAGGCTGTGTCCGTGTGGGCAGCACAGGCTGTGTCCGTGTGGGCAGCATGGACAGGCTGTGTCCGTGTGGGCAGCACAGACAGGCTGTGTCCGTGTGGGCAGCACAGGCTGTGTCCGTGTGGGCAGCAGGGACAGGCTGTGTCCGTGTGGGCAGCACGCACAGGCTGTGTCCGTGTGGGCAGCACAGACAGGCTGTGTCCGTGTGGGCAGCAGGGACAGGCTGTGTCCGTGTGGGCAGCACAGACAGGCTGTGTCCGTGTGGGCAGTACAGACAGGCTGTGTCCGTGTGGGCAGCACAGACAGACTGTGTCCGTGTGGGCAGCACAGACAGGCTGTGTCCGTGTGGGCAGCACAGGCTGTGTCCGTGTGGGCAGCATGGACAGGCTGTGTCCGTGTGGGCAGCAGGGACAGGCTGTGTCCGTGTGGGCAGTACAGATAGGCTGTGTCCGTGTGGGCAGCAGGGACAGGCTGTGTCCGTGTGGGCAGCACGCACAGGCTGTGTCCGTGTGGGCAGCACAGACAGGCTGTGTCCGTGTGGGCAGCACAGACAGGCTGTGTCCGTGTGGGCAGCACAGGCTGTGTCCGTGTGGGCAGCACAGACAGGCTGTGTCCATGTGGGCAGTACAGGCTGTGTCCGTGTGGGCAGCACAGACAGGCTGTGTCCGTGTGGGCAGTACAGGCTGTGTCCGTGTGGGCAGCAGGGACAGGCTGTGTCCGTGTGGGCAGTACAGGCTGTGTCCGTGTGGGCAGTACAGATAGGCTGTGTCCGTGTGGGCAGCACAGACAGGCTGTGTCCGTGTGGGCAGCACAGACAGGCTGTGTCCGTGTGGGCAGCACAGGCTGTGTCCGTGTGGGCAGCACAGACAGGCTGTGTCCGTGTGGGCAGTACAGGCTGTGTCCGTGTGGGCAGCAGGGACAGGCTGTGTCCGTGTGGGCAGTACAGGCTGTGTCCGTGTGGGCAGTACAGATAGGCTGTGTCCGTGTGGGCAGCACAGACAGGCTGTGTCCGTGTGGGCAGCAGGGACAGGCTGTGTCCGTGTGGGCAGCACAGACAGGCTGTGTCCGTGTGGGCAGCACAGACAGGCTGTGTCCGTGTGGGCAGTACAGACAGGCTGTGTCCGTGTGGGCAGCACAGACAGGCTGTGTCCGTGTGGGCAGCAGGGACAGGCTGTGTCCGTGTGGGCAGCAGGGACAGGCTGTGTCCGTGTGGGCAGCACAGACAGGCTGTGTCCGTGTGGGCAGCACAGGCTGTGTCCGTGTGGGCAGTACAGACAGGCTGTGTCCGTGTGGGCAGCAGGGACAGGCTGTGTCCGTGTGGGCAGCACAGACAGGCTGTGTCCGTGTGGGCAGCACAGACAGACTGTGTCCGTGTGGGCAGCACAGGCTGTGTCCGTGTGGGCAGCACGCACAGGCTGTGTCCGTGTGGGCAGCAGGGACAGGCTGTGTCCGTGTGGGCAGCACAGACAGGCTGTGTCCGTGTGGGCAGTACAGACAGGCTGTGTCCGTGTGGGCAGCACGCACAGGCTGTGTCCGTGTGGGCAGCACAGACAGGCTGTGTCCGTGTGGGCAGCACAGACAGGCTGTGTCTGTGTGGGCAGCAGGGACAGGCTGTGTCCGTGTGGGCAGCAGGGACAGGCTGTGTCCGTGTGGGCAGCAGGGACAGGCTGTGTCCATGTGGGCAGCAGGGACAGGCTGTGTCCGTGTGGGCAGCAGGGACAGGCTGTGTCCATGTGGGCAGCAGGGACAGGCTGTGTCCGTGTGGTCAGTACAGGCTGTGTCCGTGTGGGCAGCACAGGTTGTGTCCGTGTGGGCAGCAGGGACAGGCTGTGTCCGTGTGGTCAGTACAAGGAAACAGCCTTCCTTACCAGCCACTGCTTTGTCCCTGCCTCTGCAAAGATCTCTTCAAGTAAACAGCAAAGAAAAATAGGATAATAAAGGAAAGAAAACTTAGGAACTGTTTACTGAAGCGTTTAGACTAAACTGCTGCAAGGTACTGCGACCCTTTGGTATAAATCCTCTGCCTTGCCCACCTCCAGGCCTGCAAACAAGGCAGCCTCGCTCCCAATGTCACTTCTCCTGCTGAAAATTTGTGACATCAATAAAATCCTGGTTTGTCAGTACAAATGGAATTTTAAATTGAATTCTTATCAAATTAGCCTTTCATCAAGGTCATGCAATATTGTGTGAATAACCTTTTGTGAGGCTGTGTACACGGCTGCTGCCGGAGGTGAGAATGAGACAAATTCTAATGAGATTACCCGGCTGGAGCACTCAATAACAGCCCGTGGAGGAGACGGGGTGACACTAGGTTTAGCGATAATTTAAGTGAACGGCTACACCAATGCTCCAAGCACAAAGCTTCACCCCCCTCTCGACTGTGAACCCGCACATGCAGTGCCTCTCTCACAGGTCTCAGTAGCCCCAGAGCAGTCACAGCTCTGACATGCCAGAGCCAAACGGAATTTCCTGGAGGAACCAGCATGAATTGTAAATGCATCCCCTCTGCTGGCTCCCTGGTGCAATAAAACTTCGTTTCAGGGGAATGGTGTTTTGCAACAGCAGCTGGAGGGATTTTCCATCAGCCTTGCACATCATGACCAAATTTGTGGGAAAAACCTGTTTTTCAGCATGAGGAGCTCAGTGCTCCGGGAGCTGGGTGGGAGCTGAGGGAGTCTGAGATGTGCACATCACTGAGAAGCAAGGACACAGCCCTGCTCCCTCCTTCCAGGCTTGGCTCAAGCAGAGCCCAGATCCGTGTTGGACACTGCCTGTGGCATCACAGCCAGGGGGTTGAGGAGGCTGCCAGGAAGGGGAAACGCTGCCCTGGGCCCCAACACCTGTCGTGCCAGCCCTGGGAACTGCAAGACCCATCTAGGAAGCTGCTCCCACCACGATGGAATAATCCTAATAAATAAGTATGAGCTCCTGCTGCTATCCTTTTAGATAACATCTTCTTGAAATGAAATATGTAGATCAAAATGCACAGTCAAGAAATATCCAGCTGCTGAAGCCTCCCTCCCAAATAACAACATAGCTGTATATTTGACAACTCCAAAAAATATTTCAGCAAACATAATAGAGAAGATAATGATAATTAGGCTGGTATTTTATGCCATAACACTCTTGAATGCCTACAGAAATACAATATTTTCAGCAAAAGATAATTGAAAAGATTATTTGGCTTATCTAAAAAAAGTTTTTCCAAGCCTCAGCACATCTGTTACAAGAATTCCTGCAAATACATGGTGCAAGGCTGTTGGCTCAATGGACTGTTCATTACTTTGAGAAGGAGGTGGATAAAGACACGGAAGGTTTTGCTCGTGACAGGTCCCTTTGACAGGAAACTGACACCATCACTTTTTATCGGACCCACGGAAAAGGGAAGTGACGGAATGAGCCCAGGGCAGTAGCAGCCAGCTGAGCTGGAGCCCAGCCCAGGGCAGGGCAGCCCCCGGCTCGGGGCAGAGGGAGGGATCTGCTCACACAGGTACCAGCTGATGTGAACCCTGTGCTCTGACATTTCCCTGCAGACCTGCACAATTTGCTTTTGTTGCTAAGTGACGTGTTTATCCAGCCCCACGCAGATCCCTGCAGCACCAAACCCTGGGTGCCTTTTCAGACTAAGTATTCGCTCTCGCTGAGGACTCAAGCTGGGCATTTGTTTTTAGTACTGTTCTTGCTGTTAGATCTGCAGCTGAACCTTTGAAGTACAGACAGGGGTAATTGAAAGCTACTTTCTATCTCTGGGGGCACGGGGAAATTCCAGGCTTGGCTGCAGTCACACAATTGATGCAAAGGCAGCCTGTGATACCCAAGGGCTGTGGATGCAGCAAAGCATCAGTTCTGAGAAAATGTCAATATTTCAACATTGAGCATTTCAAATCTGAGGGGCCACAAATTCCTTGTCTTTATCATTCCCTGCTTGTCCCCCTCCCCAGACAGTCTAGCTCCAGGCAGGCTGAGCAAGACCCTTTGTTTTCAAGCAGGTCTGTACAGTGCTCTGGTGTTTGTACTGGCAGTCCCTCCTGCTGACAAGGGAGGGGGAAATGTCTTCATGCCTTGTTTTGGGGTCCCTTGGTGCTCTGTCTCATGGTGTCTACCACTCCAGCCACCTTGGCTGCACTCATTGGTCACAAGAAAAGTCATCCCAGTGATCCCTGGGTGATTTTGTGACACCAGATTTTTATAAGTCTCAGCATTTCTAAAAACATTTACTCCTGTTGGGCCAGTAATTGTGACTGACTGAGGAGAATCTGGAAAACAAAAGAGTTTTACACAGGCCCTGGTAGGTTCACTCTTCAGTGCTGCTGTCACCCAGCCCCATAGCACCAGAAGAGCAATCAGTATCTGCTTTACAGGCTGAGCACAGAGGAAGAGAGAAGCAAAGGAGCCAGTGCTCAACCCTTCTCATGCCAGTGAGGCAGATTCTCATCATTCTGGGGCCGAAGCCCAGAGCTGGTCCTCAGCAGCCTCTCCCCCAGCAGCTGCTCTGCTGGTGCTCACTGGACTCCTGACATGAAGCAGGTTTATCCACGGGCTGAGGGGCCCGTCCTCCACATTCAATATTCAGAATACACTAAGCACAACATTTGTGAAAAGTGTCAAATGCAATAATATATTCCTGTGTTTAACTCCAGGCTACCCCCTCACCAACCATACTGAAAAGTGTTAGAATTGGACAAGATTTCCCAGGAGTAAAAGAAATTCACGTTCATGTGCTTATGAAGGCTGACAGGTGAACAAACTCTTCTACAGGGCAATTGCAGATGCTCTAAGTGACATTTTAAATTCTTAAGAATTTTCCATTTGCAAATAGAAGTTGCCTTGCAAAATGACAAGCAAACCAAGCAGACTTCCCAGAAACTGGTCCTTTCTGTTGCCTTTTAGTGGTTTTTATTTTCCATGAGAGAGAAAAATGATCAGTGGCCCCTCAGAAATGGACTTTTGCATCTATCTTTTTAAATCTTTTATAGAAGAAGAGTAATACGCCAGATACAGCACTAACTTTTATTGTAAACTACTCTGGGAACATATTTTACACAGAGCCCCTAGCACAGAAAGCAGATTAGCTGGAAAAGCTAATGGTAGAGTGCAGTATAAATATTTACACAAACGTTTAGCTAAATCCTTTATTAACAGGTCAAATTTTCTCTGAATTTTTCACCTTTTGTTATGAGATTTTTAATGGGTTGATACCCTTCCAGGCTTTAAAAACCCCTCAAGGGAGGAGAAGACAGCCCCTCAGGCACCCCAACTCTTGCTGCTGTGCTGTTTTCATCCCACTGGCTCTCACAAAGCAGAATTCTGCCTTAATTCCTGTGCCCCTCCGTGGGACATGATCGCTCAGAGTGTGAAGAGCAGCCACCGCCAGCAGAAGCCCCCTGGCTGTGTCACTGTCCCTGTACCCTCTGGGCCCATTCCCACAGCAGGACGGGACAGAAGGCACCAGGAGCCCCTGCCCAGAACAATCAGCCTTCCCATTCAGCTGTGCAAACATTCTGACTCTCCCTCCTCCTGTTCCTCATTTCACCATACATGGTTCTGAGGTTAATAATGATCATTAAGCACACTAAAGATCAATACCTTCCAAAAATCTCTGAAAACCTGTTTTAATTCGATGAACTGGAGGTTGCTGTGGGGTCCTATTACAGTTTTACAGCGTTGAATTTATTGGAGACTGTTTCAAGTCAAACCAGACACTCTGACAGCAGAGAATGAGGGTCTGGGCAAACTCAATACATCAGCTCTATGATCAAGTGGATTCAGCAGTCTGCTCAGAAGCAGGATAAAAACTGTGGTTTACACTCATCAATTTTCCATCCTGTCTGTCCAGTAAAAAGAAAAGAAACCCCCAAAGGTTATGAGAAATCATCACCTCGGGTCACTTAGGAATTTCCCATTTAGCACAGCTGTGATGAACATCTCAGACTCTCCTGGTGTCACAATCCATCCAGCTCAGCCTGCCAGTCCTGCCTGTGCCCAAATGAATCCTGTGAACACCAGGAGCTGCCAGAGGCAGGGGACACCTGGGCCAGGTGCCTTCCAGGCTGCCTGTCACCCACCCCTGGGGGTTTGTTTGGGGTTTTGTAGGGATTTCTTTCTTCAAAAATTTTGTCCTGAAGAATGGGAGCAAGGTGAAGGGCACACCTGGAACAGGAAGAGGTCTGTGGGAAGGCATCTGTATCTGCATTGTTAGCAGTGCCCCACTGTCAGCTCAGAGCCAAGGAAGAGAAGGGATTGTTCTTCCCCTCTCCTGGTACTCCAATCTGTCCCCAGTCAGTAGAAGGTGCTCTTTTCCCATGGACCTGAAACGGAGATGATTTACCCCAGAAACAGCTCCTACCCTGTAAATGTTCAAAAATCTGTCTCATGGTTCTCCAGTCATGCAGATAATTTTGTTCTTAATTAAACAAATGCCACAACGACAGCTGGGAATTAGCAGCTGTAGTTTGACCAAGGAAGTATGATACCTCCTTTAATTAAAAGAAAAACTCTCAAAAGTTCCCTAGTGAAATCTCCACTCTGATAAGATGGAGCAGCTATGAACCCAGAAAGAGAGACATAACAAGGAAGCACAGGGATTCAGTCGATGCAATTTTCTTGCAGGAAAATACTTCAGCTTTCAAGGAAAGAAAAGAAGCTGTGGAAGTTGCAAGAACTCAGCTTTCCAATTGATTTTCAGCTTGACTTTGTAGAGCATCATTCCCAAGTAATGACTAGGAAAATGTACAGTGTCCCAATTACATCCAGGGGCACTAGACACTGGAGGTATTGAACTCAACTGTGACAGCTCAGGGTGTGTTAAACAATATCTTTTATTTCCTAAGGAGGTAGGCATCTGCAGCAGAGGATATGAGGCAGCCAGAGATTCAAATCTGGGGTTTTTTTTAATATTGGCTCTTTTGCCAGCCTCAGAGCTACTCAACATATTTACATATTCTGACACACCAGACTTGCTCTCTTGATAGATAAAATATGCAACTCTATTTAAAGATGAAGAATCTCACTCTGCATATTTTCCTAAATAACATCAGATGCGTAAGAGACTCCCACTGGTGTAAAATTTCCTCTGAGCATTGCCCCCCTGGACCCAGCCCTTAAAATGCTCCTCACACTGGGCAAGGCAGCACTGAGGGCTCTGTGTCACCTCTCCTGGAACACCCCTCTGTGGCCATGGTGCAGGGACAAAGCTGGAGCACCACCAGCTGCCAAAGCTGTGACTGTTCAGTGGTTCAGAGAAGCAAGGGGAGCAGAAACCATTGGGAGCTCACACAGCACGGCCAAAGACACCAATTACTGCAGAGCTGCCATCTGAAACAGGGCTTTTCTCAATCTTTGCAGTCCTAGGAAATTATCATTTGCCTCCAGACAATCATTTCACAACGAATTTAGAAGAGGATATGTACTGTCTTTGATGTCTTGTGGGCTCTGGGGTTTGCCATGGGGAGTAAATACACGAGAGTGGAAACTGGGTCAGGTTACTGAGGACAAGTGTAAAAATAAGACAAATGTACAAGGACAAACCCAGAAAACCAGTGGGCACTAAATTAAGTGGAAATCCAGGGTCCATCATCCACAACCAAGAGAAAGCCTGGGTGGTGTGGGAAGGGGTCAGTACACTGTCCAGAAAAGGGACAGCAGAGATGGGATCCCAGATGCCCCCAGGCAACCCAGCCTTGCCAAGCTTCTCCCTGCCCCACTGAGATGCTTGTCTGAGGTCACCCTGAGCTGTGCTGGCAGTGGTATCCCCACAGAGATGCCAGGAACAGAGGCATTAGCCTGGCCATGGTCAGCTCTGGGGCTGACCAAAGCAGTACCAGGAGGGAGGAACTGATGGGTTTTGTTGAAATAATTGCTCTGCAAAAAACAGTCTCTGCTGAAAATCGTCTGTAAAAGATGATACTCAGCTGACACAACTGATTCAGGTGCACAGACTTTGATGGAGCACCAAAAATCACTGCAAAAGCAACTCCCTGCCCCATTGGGGTGGCAGATAACTCCACATGACAGACCAGACAGTGACTGTCAGTAATATATTAACTTTATAGGTGCTTCCAAGAACAGGGACTACACAAGTTTCCAAAAGCAGGGACATATAACTGTGGACTAACAATACCCAGGCTGTGTCTGGAAGAACCACTCTGTTCTGTAAAAGCCATTCCTGGCTCTGCAGAAGGCATTCTCACACTTTTGCAGCACAGACACCTTGGTGCCCGTCCTGCCCCAGGTGTGCACAGTGACTTCCCACACCAAGCAGCTCCCCAGACCCATGCTGTAAGCATCACACATGGGCCTGTCCTCCTTAAAAAGCATTTTGAGACCTGGGGGAGCAAAGTGCTGTTTGATATTTGAACTGCCTTTTGATCATCAAAGCACATGCTTAAGAACAGATCAGCAGGATTAGGGCACGGGCCAAACCAGGACTCCCCAGGGCTCAGCATCCTGGCTTTGGCACAGAACCCTCCATCCTTTTGTATCCTCACCAAAGGAAAGGGGAGGAAAAAAGAACCTGCCAGCAAGGCTGCTCTGCTACAGCAAGGTCAGCCTTCCCCCTGCTGTGATGAGAGGCTCCACCTGTGCCCCAGCACCAACCACTCTCAGTGTTACTCAAAGCAGAACAGTCCCATTTATCAGGGATGGTTTTTTCCTAAAGCAAACCGTTCTGGAATTAGCCTTTTTGAACAAACACCCAACAAAAAGTTTGCACAGCAATTGCAACCCCAGGGTGGAGGACTGGGCTGCACTTGACTGACTGACTGGGGTTTGCTGGCAAATAATCACTCAGATGAGGACACCCAGGGATGCCCAGCTGTGAGCACAAGGACATGGGCTCCTGAAAGCCCATTGGGAACAGCCAGATTTCTCCAGAATTTCCTAGCTGGGCACTCACTGGGGAGAGTGGGATTGGTCCCTATCCCAGCCCTGGGGGACAGCACCAAAGGCACTGCAGAGTGCTCCCAGAACTGGTATCACTGTCCAGCTACCAGCCTCTGCCCAAATCCCATTCCTTCTTTTTCTTTTGTTTGTTTTATGTTTCTGCTGTTTGTTGCTTCAGAATAACCTTTTCCTGGCAGAAGAGCTGCTGATGTGCTCACCTCTCAGCATCGTTTCCCTCCATCCCTCCTCTCAGAGCTGACTGAACCTGGGCCCAGGGGCTCAGCTTTTATCTTGTTTACTCATGCTGTGGTTGGCACAATGGGGCTGTGAGGTCTGGGGAGAATCTGCCCATTTTACTGGGCAAAAAGGTACTGACATGAGTAACTCGAGTTCCTCAGAGAAGCAGTTGCTGTTAGCACCGTGCTTCCAGCCCTGGCTCTCTGTCCCCATGTGCCAGCAGGATGGCAGCACCCAGCTCCTGCCTGTGAGGTGACAGAGCTCCATCCCTGCTGTCCCTGCAGCCTGGCACCAGGCACCTGCATCTGATGTAGGGAGCTGCTGCCACCTTCCCTCCTGGCTGGCTCTAGCTGGGCATCCTGGTTTAGGGTAAATTTGGGAGGAAACATCCAAAGGGGTTCCTCCAGGGGCAGAGGAAAGTTTTTCCTCCTCAAGCAGGCAGCAGCAGCAGGGCCCAGACACCAGCAGCTGTCTGCTAGAGCCCAGAACTTGGCGGGCAGGGCTGCTGATGTGAGGGCAGGAGCCAGCCCCCCAGGCCCTGGGGCACCTCTGCAGGGTGGAGCAGCTTTCCCACCACATTCATCACCCTTTGTGTGTTCCTGCAGCTTGCAATGGCACACAGGAAATCACAGCCATGTGTTATTCATGAGAAATAAATATTAATCAATATCAGTAAATACATACACACCCATAAAGAGAAAAGGGTGGTGGATTGTGGCCACTGAGTGGTGGAAAACGTCCCTGCACACAGGGACTTGGCAAACAGCATAAATATATCAACCAGATATACAAATACGCTCCCTCCCTCTCTGGGGTTGAAATGCCAGGTATAAACACTCAGCTTTAATATCAGATACACAACAATGTTTTTTAAAAACTGCAGCAGAATAAAGCCTTGTGACTCAGGGGGCTGTGCAGGTAAGTGGAATTTTAAACTGCTCGACACCCAGCAGGGATGGGGCTTAGGGGATCCTGCTAAATGGAGACCAGCAAACTGTCCCTGCAGCTGGACAGTCCATCAGTGGGGTCAGACTGTCCAGGACACGGGGCAGGGCTTCCCTGCCACCGCAGAGTCACCAAGGGAAGGGGGAGAACCAGCCAAGCTGAGAATCCTTAGAAAAGCTGAAGTCAAAGAGAAATGAGGGCTCACAGCCACAGCAGGAGCTGTCAGTAATCAGTATGTGCCACCATATGTTTTAATAATTTCAGATTTCTCACATGTCTCTGGGGGAGCCTCAGAGCTGTTTTCATGCTCTTCACTCAGTTTCCAAACTTATGGCTGTTCTCATCAATAAAAGATTTGGTTTACACACTGTTGTAACTGTATAATGAAAATCAGGTGCAACTATGTAATATTTCTCTTTAATTACTATTTGTGTCATGAAAAAGAAGAATTAATCATTCTGCATTGTTAAAACAGGATGAACCACCTACAAATCACAAACTCTATTTTCATTCAGGTGATGTTGCACAACATTCTATTAGTGCAAGTAAATATCAACACCAGTTCTAATTATTTCTTTGGTCTTTCTCCCTGCATGACACATCTACCTGATGGGAACAGAGACACAAAGAGTTACAGCTCTTCCTTCTCACACACCTGGTCCAGAGACATAAAACACGTTCTCCCCACACCCTCAGAATGAAAGAGATGTCCTTGTCTCCCCCTTCCAGCTATATTCTCCAGCATCAAATTTGTTTTTATGACTTATGGGCGAAAAGTGTGAATTCAAGGAAAATGTAGTCTTCCATCATTTATTCATACTATCCTTCAAAGCCAACCCACTCAAGAATCCACAATCATTTCTTTGTTTTGACTCTGGGCACACATGTGTCAGTTAAGTGTTAGCCCTGCTACCTTACTTCCTGATGGTCAATTTTTAATTCCTGGCAGGGGTCTGATGTCCAAATCGTACTGAAAAACAAGAAATTCACAGAAATGTCTATCCACAAAGGAGTTGTGTTAGCACTTACTGAATGCCATTTTGTGATGAGATGCGCAGAAGGCTCCAGCACTCCTAAATTATGCATGGCTGTGCATTCAGCAGATCCTTTGCTTTATTTGCAAGAGTCTCACTTGCCAGAGCACTCCAGGGAAGGAGGAGAGGCTCCTGTCAGAACGAATACAGTCAAACAGAGAAAGAGGATTTCACCAATTAACTGATCGGGCTTCTTTACTCTGGTATTTTTCCTCTCTGCCTCTCCCCAGCCCCAGCGTTTTCCTGCGACCCTCCAGGACAGCAGGGCAGGGAGCGCAGGCTCGGCCGGCAGCTCGGATGGGAGGGACTGAGGGGCTGTGCCCGTGTCCCCCGGGCTGGCAGGGGCTGTGCCCGTGTCCCCCGGGCTGGCAGGGGCTGTGCCCGTGTCCCCCAGGCTGGCAGGGGCTGTGCCCGTGTCCCCCGGGCTGGCAGGGGCTGTGCCCGTGCCCCCCGGGCTGGCAGGGGCTGTGCCCGTGTCCCCCGGGCTGGCAGGGGCTGTGCCCGTGTCCCCCAGGCTGGCAGGGGCTGTGCCCGTGCCCCCCGGGCTGGCCGGCACCGCCAGGGTGTGACTCCCTCGCACCTCGGTGTGCCCTGCACACCTGTCCTGTCCTGTCCCGCTGTCACTGCCGCTGGCTGGGATGGGTGCCCCGCAGAGCTGTCCTGTCCCGCCGAGCTGTCCTGTCCCGCAGAGCTGTCCTGTCCCGCGGAGCTGTCCTGTCCTGTCCCGCTGTCCTCACTGCCGCTGGCTGGGATGGGTGCCGTGTCGGGGCAGCCCCAGCGGTGCCCACGGCAGCTCCGGGCAGGTGAGATGCTCGTACGCGGTGTGTTACCGCGTGTCCTGCCAGACCTGCCAGCCCCGCACCGGCAATCAGGGGACTGAGCTGAAAACCATTAAAAATGGAATGGCACGGCGCTCTTACCTGGGAATTGACCCTGAAAGGAGATTGGAACAAGGCTGTGGGGAAAAAGCATGAGGTAGTTTACAGCTACGGTGTTCTCCATCCGAGCCAATGCAAGGAATGACAATCCTCAGCCCCTTGTTTCTCCCGCTGTCATAAGCACTGTTTTCCTCTGTGGACTTGGGGGTTTTAGGTTTGCTTTTTTCTGTTTTTCTTTTCAAACCAAGGACACACATAGTCTCCACTGCACGGGAGCAGCAAGCCCACAGCATCCATCCTACCAGCCCTCACATTCCACCGTGGCTGGTCTGGAAACAAGTGACCCAGCTGCAGACGCTGAGTGGCTGCTCCTGCACAGCACAGCTGCGTGCACATAGATGGAAGAAGGGAAAGCCATTGGCTATTTCTTGGCCATTGCTGCTTTCCTTTGCCCCAATTTCTAATACAAGGAACTCTAAGAAATACCAATAGAGCAGGGAAAACACCAGCACTCATGTTGATGGTCTGAAGCATGGTGTAGATTAATTGTGGCTCTCTAGTACTGGGAACCACAACCCATTAATTCATAATCATCACAGACAACTGCTGAACACAACAGCTGCTCAGGCTCCCCGTTACATCTATTTATAGTGGTGGCAATCCAGAAAACAGACACTGCTTTACGGGGAGAGTTAAAAAGTGATGCCATTTGCAACACAGACACGCACATTAAACAACCATAAAGCTCCCCCCTGCACTGCCCAGCATTGTAATAGATGTTGGCATCATGTCAGGAAAAGCAGTTTCCTGGATTCAGCCACATTAATGTTCACCCTAATGAACTCTCTGGAGGAGCTGTCATAAATGACAGAATATCATAAAAGAGCTTTGCTGCCAATAGAGGCCAGGGAGAGCACAGACACTGATTACATGCACGGGATGAACTTGGAGCTGTGATGTTCCCAGGTAAGGCAGTGATATTTATGGTTAATCAGTTATTCATTGGGTTAAGTTTGCTGCTTTTATCTCTGCAGGTGCATTTGAAGTAGGACTCGTGGAAAAGAACTTAAAAGATTTCCTACAAAGTTATTAAAGATAATAACTGAAATAGTTATTTTGCCTGATGATAAAGCCAATGGCTAAAATTATTCAGGCTTTTAAAAATCAGATAATAAACTAAGTTTTTCTTCCTACTGGTAATCAGCTCATTTCATGGCAAAGATCTTAAAAAATTCAGCTTTGTTAACCCCAGTCTTGTCAGAGGTTATTCAGTGGTGTGTAGGTGCTTTGTTTTATTTTATTTTGGGTTTGGTGTTTTTTTGTTGTTCTTGTGCTTTGTTGGGGGTTTTTTTGTTTGTTTGGTTGGGTTTTTTTGTTAGTTTATTTTTAAATTGTATAGATACCGGGGAAGAGGAAGGGAGATGGGACCACATGGAATATTTCTTTCTGCTCAGCTGCTACTTTTAACCCATGCTGAGAAGTTCACTCACATGAAAGCATTTACCCTAAAACTCTCACAGACCTTGGGAGCTGGGACCATTTCTGAACAGACAGCCTGTCCTAGCCTGGCAAGGAGAAGTTCCTCTCCTCCAGCACAGTTTTCAGTGTAGAGAACAACCACCATGTCTTGGACATCCACAATCCAGTGACAGCTCCGACTGCCACCCCTTCTGTGGTGACATCAACCAAGAGAGAACTTAATTCAGCAAGCAGCCAACAAATGTAATAATTCACCAACACTCACAGACTATTACCTGCTCCACTGTGGGAGTGCAGGTACATGCCCTCCCATCTACAGTGAGCATCACCTGAGGACAGCAGCATTTCTGCAGTGATTGCACCTCAAACAGACCTTTTCCCTTCTCTTTGGCTTCATTCCCTTTTCAGTGCCTTCCTGCCTCATTTGGGCTCCTTTCACTGTTTTCCTGCCCCCCTCCCTCCTCATGCTACAGGTGATCAGAAAGGGAGCACACAGGATTTCATGTCACGCTGTCACAGCAAGAACGAGGGAACAACTCTGTAATTAGCCCAAATCAGCCCCACAATTTCTTTTGGCAAAGAGTGATTTTATACAAATTGCAACTGCAGCCTCGTTTCCAGAGAAACAGATACTCAAGGTTTGGACACAAACTGCAGCCCCCACGCCACAACCCTCTCCTCCATGGGAGCAGCGTGGAGCCCACACACCCAGCTGCAGGGATGAGCAGCCTGACACAGAACAATTTCTCCATCCTTTCCAAGACACCAAATGTGCTGTGCTTCACAAGCCCCCAAAGCCAATAACAGCCCTCTGCACCCCACACCTGCTGGGATAAATTAAATCAATCCTCTGCCCAGCATGGTGCCAGCAAGGCAGGCAAAGCCAGGTGCAATTCTCACTTTTCCTTCTCAGCTCTGCCACAGCTTTTCAGGAGAACAAACACTGCTGCAGTTTTGCAGCCCATCCCTTTTGCTTTCTTCTCTAACCCCTGCAAAGGGGGACCAATAGGAGCTAATAGAGCCTCCTGCAAGATTAAAGTAATTTAGCAAGTCGGAGGTGTCCTCATTTAATAATCTCTGGATCTCTATCACCCTGACAGCATGTCTTCGTCAAGCCATTACAGTCTGAAAAGAAGTGGGGACATGAGATAGGGAGGCCTGTCACACTCACTGGTAAGCTGGCTCCACAACTTACCTGTCAGCTGCAATCAGGAATCCAGAGGCTGCTGCTCTGCTGCAGATCTGAAAAAAAAGAAAAAAAAATCAATCACCATCATCCTGATGTGATAAAATCCTCAGTGCTCTAGACATGCCAGGTAATTGATCACTTCCCCATAACATACATCACGCCCTTGCTCTTCATAAAAATAAACCCACCAAAAACTGAAATACAGAATGCAGCCCTGCCTCTGTGGAGCAGTGCCAATCCCTTTGCCCCAAACCCCCTAACAACAATTGTTACAGAGCTGCCCACCCCAAAGAGTCAAGCATGAAAAGCGTGATGGGGTGGTGACACAGTCGTTAAAGCAAGGCTTCTCCCAGGATTAGGAGCAAGAAAACTGTGGAGACAGGTTAGAGCTGAGTCCTTTAGGAGCCCTGAGAAGAGCTTTAGATGATGATGGTGTCATCATCATGCCCCCCTTCAGCAGCCAGATTCCAGTTACCCAGATCTCTTGTGTATTCTCAGCCTGCTACAGAGCTTCAGGACAGACAGGGACAAAGAAAGAGGGGGAGTCAACACCCAGCATTTATCCCTCTGAGCCACTGACCTACAGCTATGGAAGCTGACTGAGCCCATTTGAGGCTTTGGGGCTTGGCCCTGAGAGTTTCTCACATTTCTGTGGTACAGAGGGAACTCAGGCATCAGCACAAGCACGTGGCTCCTTCTGGGGCTGAGGGTGGGCAGGCAGGGACCCCCGAAGGGCAGACAGGCAGTAGGGCTCAGCCCCACAGCAGGATGCAGCTTACAGCCCAAACCCACACCTGCAGCTGTGCTGCACTCTAGGTTGGCTAAAGCACTCTTTTGGTGCTTGCACTTGAAGAGCAGAGCTGGGTGTGGGTCTCGTTTCGCAAAGGAACTTCCATTTCTTTGGACTTCATGAACTGCAAAATTACAAATTGCTGGCAAAGAGATTAAACATTGTCTGGCTTTCCTTGAGGCTTGTTCCTGGAAGACAAACCAGTTCCTTTCAAAAATGGTCCTGAATCCCTGTATTTCCAGCTTTTTCTCACTGCTTGAACAAATACCATGCTCCCAGTATACCCTCCCCTCTGCTACATGCTTGCAGAAATGTTGGGTCTCTTTTCATTTACCATCTTAATTAATTGCCCTGAATCTTACCTTTCCCTTCTTACCTTTTGCTTGTTTATCAGCTCATTCTAATCAGCAACATTTGCTAATTATGCAGACGTTTTTGTTTAAGGAGGATTTGCTCCTTTCCTGCCAATCTCCTCTCTCCACTTGACCCCGCAGTAACGTTGCCTATGACAGTAAACACAAGCTGCCTGGTTTGCATATGGAAGAAGAACGACAGAAAGTGGCAAACAAACGGGCATTGCTGCAACACCTGATGTTTATGGCTGCAAGCTCCCCACCTCTGCCCTAGTGAGGGGAAAGGCACTTAGTTAGAGGAGAACAAACAGCACAGTCCCTCCTCCATCCCCTGCCCCAGTGGCTTGGCTGGGGACAAATTGCATAAAGCAGCAGAGGTGGAAGCTGAACACTGTTTATGTAAAGCAGCAGATGGTGGCATTACATAATCTGAAATGTTTTTTTATATATATACATATATGTATATATACACACACATATATATAAATTTCACTGAGGCAATAGGACATTACATCACAGGGACAATGTGTGTGGCTGGTTCTGGGGTGGGCCTACAAACCATGTTACAAGCTGAACATGTTTTTGGCTGCTGTGCCTCAAGAACAAAAAATTTAGGTGCAGATTTCCATCTCAGAGTTTCTCCCAGCAGAAGAAAAATGGAAATGCTAAAAGTCATCAAAGAAAAAGTAAGCACTTTCCCTGCAGAGGCAGCAGCATAAATAACCAAACATACAAATGAACGTGGAATTCCAGGTGTGTGCCACATGTTGAATCCTTGCAAAATCTGGCCCAAACCCCTTTCCTGCAGAACCCAGGATCTGTTGATTGCCACCACAGATGTGGGGGACACGTTGTTTGAACCACAGGGCTGTGTGTCCCAGGCTCTCCTGGGCTGGTGTCAGTGAGCTCAGCACCGTGGACACCTGAGGCCATGCAGGAGCTCTGCACTGCTCCAGTGTCCTTTGTCACAAGCTGCCAGACTGAAGGAGTGACAAGATTGTTGGATGAATCCCAGGTGTCCATCCTGAAGTGGCCATGGAGCACAGGGCTCCCAGCTGGAGGTGGCTGACAGCACCTGTAGAGGAGAATGCTGCACATCCTGTGATGTGGCCATTTTGGCAGAGAACACAGGCATTGCCCTGCAGGATGGTGCTGGGCTTGAAATGGCCATTGGCCTTTAAATACAGAAAGAGCAGCAGGCATTGAGTGCACATTAATTTAAAATTTAATTTTTATCCTCTGCCTGGGCCTCACGTGGGATTTATGCTATTAAATATTAAATACCAAGACCTTTATGCAATGAGGCAGCTTTACTGAATAAAATTACATTAAACAATGAAATCAGAACCTTTGCAAATATTAACCATGTAACAAGCTCCAGAAAACAGGGTGAGGACCCAGAGGGGACGTGACCTTTAGCCAGTGACCCCCAAAGAGCTTCTCACCCAGAGGCTTGTGGCCCCTGAACGAGGGGTTCTGTCCTACAGCTGCACTGTGCCAGTGTCTGCACCCTCATGAGGGCAAGGCTTGCACATCAAAACAGGGGCTTGAAGGGGAGCTCAACTTCCAATTTGTGAGAAGTCCAACAGCAAATTACAATTTTCTTTTGTTTTCTTTTTTCTTACATTGAACTTCAGGGAATTATTTGAATATTCTGCATGAGAATGGTGATTATTTTGTCAAGACTGGCTGTTGGAGTGACTTGGAGCTGATTTCATTCCATGTCTGGATGGGAAGAGAAACACTTCTGTAGCAATTGCCAAAACTGGCCTCTAATTAACACTGGTACCACTGAACCTCAGTTCTCTAGGACCTGCAAATAAACAACCACAATAGAGTCCAAACTGTAGTGCTATTCAGTAATCTGTTTTACTCTGAGATTGTATCAGGATTTAAAACAATGGGATATAAGTTATTATCCCACCCCACAGCCTGGCTGATACCCAAGTGTTAACACAGGTCTGGGCCAGAGCTGCTCTGTGAGCCTCGATTTCAGAAAACCTGCTCAGATGTGGCCTGGGATTCAGCTGAGCATAAGCCCAGGTTAAGCACCTGCTCCATATGAGCACTTCTCTGAAGTTCCTATATTTAAGTGTTTTCCTCACCCAAAATGTTTGAGTCTTCTCTCACATGAGGTCATTTGTCAGCAAGTATCCAGAGTATGAACTGGGAGAGGTAAAAGCATCTTGTTATTAGAGCAGAGAGACTGGCCCTCTTTTCAACCAGTTCACTGAGGTTTTCTAAGTGGAGAAAGGAGAGAGGAAAGCTCTTTGTTAAAATGCTCATCTTACAAAAACAGAACAGGAAGAAAAAGCTCTTTCCCAAGTTCTCAAAATGGACTTCATGTTGAGATTGAGATTTTTAGAACACAAGACTAATGTGATGAAAAGTAATTGGAAACCTGTTTGAACTGCTTTAAAAAGATTGTCTTTGGGGAAAACATCCATTTAAGAGGAAATAAAGAATCGTAAGGGCCTGGAGGCAAAGCAACCTCCAATAAAGTGCATGGCTTGCTGCTGCAGCCCAGGGAGTGAGCGTTCCAGGGTGAGCAGCCCCAGCTCAGGTGTGTGCTCCCCTGGCCAAAACACTCTGTCCATCACTGCTGCTGGGAAAAAAAACCCACAGAGAAGGCCAGATACCACAGAACAGTGTAAATACAGACATTAGTATAATTTCTGTCAGAACAGATGACTGAAGGAATTTCTACCATTCCATTTGCAGTTCCAAATTTAACCCATGCCCCAAGAAGGAGATTTCCAAACATTAAACATGTTTGCCATGTGCTGTGTAAGGACTCTGTGTACCTTTGAAATTAGCTGTCTCCACCATTTCTGTTGCATCTGCTTACAGTCCAGCAACCTGCCAAGGACAGAGCCAGCCAAAATAGCAATAAAAATAATTCCCGAGGTCAGGGGAGTGCATCACGCTTGGGGCATTAAAAATCTCAGCTTTGCTCTAAGCTGCACTGATAATCAGCACCAGAGACAGCAGGGAGGACTTTCCACAGGAGCGTTGTGCTGCTTGGTGTCCATATGGCTCCGTGATATTTTGCTCGATTTTATTTCATGGTTGGAGAGATCAGAGTTTTCCTTGAGGAGCTGGCAGGCAGAGCAGACAAAATTCCCGCGGTATTTTCCTGTTCTAGCAGCAAACTGCCAGGAGAAGAGTTCCTGCTGGGCTCCTGTGGGTGAGAGGGCTCTGGAGCAGCAGTGGCGTGCCAGCACACAGAACTGTGCGGCAGCTGAGGACAATTCCTCCAAGTGCTGGCTGGCACTCCCCTCCCCTCCCTCCTGCTCAAGGGGGGGAGCAGGCACTGCCACTCCATGCAGAAGTCACTGGGTGACCATGCCCACCCCTCTGCCTTGGCATCCTCTTTGGATAGCACTTACAAAAGCACCCAAATGTCTTAAACCTCGGAGAAGCCAGAAAAGTCAGTGTGGTCTGGGAAGCTTTAGGAAAAGATACAAAGTTAAATATTGCCACCTCAATAACAGCAGCTTCACACTACTGCAACTATTCTTCTACAATATTTTGATGTTTTCACTTACAGTCATTACAAATGACTTATTCCTGTCCCCAGACACCAATCAGAGCCACCATTGGTAATATTCTGACCACAGGCAGGTGCAATAAAATTGATCAAGGTGTTGACACTTAAAGATACAAGTAAAGGAACATGACAAACTGACAAGAGCTGCCAGCAAGAAACACAATGTTCTTTCTTTGTGAAATAGCACCTGGCAGGGATGGGTCTTTTGACTCTGTTTTGTGTAGACAACAGCTTTCAAACGCCCCGGGTGATCCATTTGGTGCCCTTGGGTGTCCCTGCTCTGGGCACTGCATGACCAGGGGAGCTCCATCAGCATTTGTCCCACCCTCTCACACACTGGAGATGAATCCACGTGTGTGCAGCTCCTGGCAAACACCTCTGCACCTCTCCCTCCTGCCCCATATATATTCCAGTTGTAATTAAACTGTGTGTTACATGCCAACAAGATCATTGTGTGGACACGCCTAGTTTGTATGAATACATCCATCCCAGCCAAATAAAATATTTCTGTTATTTTAAGCTTCTGCAACTGACAAAAAGAAAAAAGAAGGAAAGAAAAAAAAAAGCTGAGAACATCACTGTGGGCTTGGCTTACCCTGAACACAAGGATCATGCCCTGAACTGAGGAGAGGATGCTCTCCTGGTCCTTTTGCTGTTTTACACAAAGCTGCCACTTCTTCCAGCAGCCCCGGGTCTGTGATGTGCACAAAGGAAAATTAGGAAGATGCTGTTGCTGACTGCCTGACAAACCACTGTGGCAAATTCCCTGGAAAAGTGAAGAATTCTAAAGGGCAGCACAAAATAATGGATTGCTCCAACAAAGGTGGTTTGACAGCAGCTGCACTATTTGAATTCAATGAGAGAAAAAACAGCAGGGCCTAAACAGGAGTGTTGACCATGAAGTAGACTTTCCTGGAACTGAAGTGGAAAGGCTAATTCATCAAGCTGTAATGAGAACCTCATTGTCATTCATCTTTTATGTGAACATTTGCAGGCAGGAGCCTGGATGTCAGGGGAAAGCCCTGTAATTAATTTATCTCTGTTGTGTAAAAGGTAACAGATATGAACAATAGGTTCTGGCCCAGCACAGCTGCCTCAAATAAAAATAAAAGTGATTATTTAGGTATTATTTCTGCTCCCATCAAAGGAAAACGGAATAGCTGCAGAAAAACTGTAACCATGCAAAATGCACTGCTTGACAGAAAAGGTGCAGAAGACCACTTCCAAAAATCATGTTGGCAAGAACAGCCCAAACCCTCAGCAGGGAGGGGTGAAAAGAAGTATCATTTGTTTGCAATGGGAGAATTATATACCTATCTGAAGGTACCAAGATAGGATTAAGGCCAAATAGCAAGTAAGAGTCAACAATCAAAGTTATTTCCCATGGTAATTTGCCCTCAGTGTTCAGAGGACCATGTCAACACTCCCTACAATTAAAAAACTCCGGCTTGTTGTGTTTGCTTTAATCAAAACCCTTTCTTTTTTGGAGCAGGAGCACCAGTAGACTCACGAGGGCTGCAGAAATTCTCGGTCACAGGGATGAGCATTGGTATGTAAAAAGAAGAAAGAGCAGCCCGGGTCGGCTGTTCGCAGCCAATGCCTTCGGTGAGCTAATTAACTCTTTAACTTCTTTAACAAGAAGGAAACACAGTCAGTGGAAAGTCGGGCAGTTGATGTCTGAGGAAGGAAAGAAACAACCTGCTGCCCATGGCAGACCTGCCAGGTGTCCCTCCATGGCCAGGCTGTGCTCAGTGCAGGGACCGTGCAGGGCCAACAGGCAGAAGTGCCTTTTTTAGGAGGATAAAAGCACAGCAAAGAAGAGAGAAAAGGCAGAGAAACACTGCTGAGCCTCGAAGCACAAAAGCAGCAGCAATTTGGGTCTGTTCCTAGAGTTGAGATCCTGTTTTTCTTCTACTTTATACATCACCGTGCAACTCTTGAGATTAAAACAAGCAGGGTGCTCACCAATGTACTGGTGAATCCACAATAGGTCTCCAGGGCTTTTTAAATCTTTTTTTTTTTCTGTTTGCTGGTGTGGCTGGAATTCAGCCTTTAAGGATGTTCTTGCCAGCTGGGATATCCCAGAGGACATGTTTCTTCCTCTGTTTTGCTGGCAACCATGAGGAAAAAATCGTAATGAATGACCTCTTTTCTCTTCTCCTTCTGCACCAGCTGGCTCTGATACCCTTCCCCAACCTGCACTTGCATCTTCTACCAAAACAGAATCTCATTTCCCAGAGACTTCTTCAGGCTTCTCAAGATAATGACAAAGCCAGCATAATGGAATTACTTTGCATGGGCTTTCCTCTTTTAAACCAACTAGCTTTTTTATTTAAAAAGCTATTGGGATAAGTAATTTCCCTCTATTCTGTTAATCCCAGCTCCCTGCACATCAAGACACAGCCTAAACTGGCCATACTGAAAGCCATTAGATAACCTTCAGGGGGCAGAAACAGAGTTCCTGCCATTGCCAGAAGAAAAACACTGAATGGGTCTTCAGAAGTGTGAGGGAAGGAAAAAGCAAGAGAATAAGATTTTTTCCTGTAAGTATTTCCTCTTGATTCTTTATTTCCACAGAGGGTGAGCAGAGTGGACGTGCCTGGGGAGTGGGGTCAGCTCAGAGCCTGCAGTGCCTGGACCCCAGACAGGAGGGGAGCACCCCAAAAAGGCAGGTCTCACCCTCCAGCCGAGCCCAGAGAGTGGCTCTGCAAAATCTGCTACTTGACCGACATTTTCCCTCCTTTAGTATTTTGTTTTTCACATTAAGTTTTCTCCAGTTGCAGCTGTTCTGGTCTCAGTCCAGTCTGCTCCGTGGGTGTGACAGGTTGCTTAGCAGCCAACTTTAAAGTTCGATTATTGTATTAATATTGATGCTACCGTTGCATGAATCATGACTCCTGTAGGAGGAATAATTTAAGTTTCTTTAAAATATTGATTTTGGAGAGATACCAAAGTGGAGGCACATGGGGCTGATTCCTGCTGGCACAGCAGCTCGAGGATGAGCATCACAGGCTCTGCTGGGTGAGATGGAGACCAGGAAAAGCAGATGGAAATTCTGGGAGAGTTTGGATTTTAATGGATCTGCCTCCACTGGGGGCACAAGCTCAGGACAACACAAAAGTTTCTGCATTTGGAGAGCTGATGTTCTCATGTGTATGCTTGGATATTTCCAAGGCCATAAATGTAAGTGCTAGAAATCTTATCTGGAATGTCTAGAATATGATCAGAAGTCAAAAGAAGTCATGAACACAGAGTTCTGGCCAGAATGTCTGTATTCTCTCCATATTTTCCACATAAAATGCAAAAAATGGGTTATATAAATAAGATTTTATGAAAATGTCCTTAATGGCTGTGCTTTGACACATCTTTAAGATCATAAACTTCACTCTTTTTAATGTTTTTGGTAAGACTTGTAATGAGAAAAGACAATTCTGAAGTCCTGACATTAATAAGTCTATTGTAAAAAGGTCACCTTTGCCTAAGAATGTTTTATTATCAGTGGAGCAGAATAGCTGTGAATATGTAATGACTTTTATCTGATGATTGCCTTGTATTCTTTCTAAGGAAAGACAGCTTCAGATGTTGATAATTTACATATAAGCGTTGAAGTGTTTGGCAGTAGAAAAACAAACTGGTTCAGAGAAATTAATTATAAAGCAGCCATAGAAGAGACATGAAAATTAACTTCTGATCATTGTGTGTCTCCAAGAGGTTTTAAAAATCACCGCAGGACTGCCTGTCCTTGGGACACCACAGCATGGCTGGAGGCAAACACACACACTGGAGATTCACTGGAAAGGCAACTTCTCATTTTCCTTTGGTTTTCCCACTCTGGTGTAGAACCTCCACCACTTGCATTTAGCAGAACATAATGGATTGGGAGGTACACAGAGAGGAGATGGTGTAGGTACAGGTACAGGTGTAGGTACAGGTACAGGTACAGGTACAGCTATAGGTACAGGTACAGGTACAGCTATAGGTACAGCTATAGGTACAGGTACAGCTATAGGTACAGGTACAGGTACAGGTACAGGTACAGGTACAGGTACAGGTACAGGTACAGCTATAGGTATAGGTACAGGTACAGCTATAGGTACAGGTACAGCTATAGGTACAGGTACAGATACAGCTATAGGTACAGCTATAGGTACAGGTACAGCTATAGGTACAGGTACAGGTACAGGTACAGGTACAGGTACAGGTACAGGTACAGCTATAGGTATAGGTACAGGTACAGCTATAGGTACAGGTACAGCTATAGGTACAGGTACAGGTACAGCTATAGGTATAGGTACAGGTACAGCTATAGGTATAGGTACAGGTACAGGTACAGCTATAGGTATAGGTACAGGTACAGCTATAGGTACAGGTACAGCTATAGGTACAGGTACAGGTACAGCTATAGGTATAGGTACAGGTACAGCTATAGGTATAGGTACAGGTACAGGTACAGCTATAGGTATAGGTACAGGTACAGCTATAGGTACAGGTACAGCTATAGGTACAGGTACAGGTACAGCTATAGGTATAGGTACAGGTACAGCTATAGGTACAGGTACAGGTACAGGTACAGGTACAGATACAGATACAGCTATAGGTACAGGCACAGATACAGCTATAGGTATAGGTACAGGTACAGGTACAGGTACAGGTACAGGTACAGGTACAGGTACAGCTATAGGTATAGGTACAGGTACAGCTATAGGTATAGGTACAGGCACAGGTACAGATACAGATACAGATACAGCTATAGGTACAGGCACAGGTACAGCTATAGGTATAGGTACAGGTACAGGTACAGATACAGGTGCAGGTACAGGTGCAGGTACAGATACAGCTATAGGTACAGGCACAGGTACAGCTATAGGTATAGGTACAGGTACAGGTACAGATACAGATACAGATACAGCTATAGGTACAGGCACAGGTACAGCTATAGGTATAGGTACAGGTACAGGTACAGATACAGATACAGCTATAGGTACAGGCACAGGTACAGCTATAGGTACAGGCACAGGTACAGGTACAGGTACAGGTACAGGTATAGGTACAGGTACAGCTATAGCTATACCTATAGCTATAGCTATAACTATAGGTAGGTAGGAGTGTTAGTGGCAACAGGAGCTCAGATTCACAACAAAGATTAACAGCCACATGCAAACCCAGAGCTCTGTGAAGGTCGCTGTCCCCAGGAGCTACCAACAGGAGAGACAAAGGGGAATCGTGCAGTCAGGATCAAACTGAACACATGTGAGACCAGCGACCTCATGGAGTCCCTGCAGGAGCTGCCAGCCTGGCACAGGTTTGCTGTGGGTACAGAACCTGTTCTGCAGCCACTGACACGACTCTGCAGCTCAGAAGTGCCCCTCCTGCCTGCCATGACCCCGAGCACACCTCACACTCTGTGCTCATGTCAGATCAGGTTTCCCCAGGAGAGCTGGGTGTTCATAAATAGCTATGCAGAGCTTGTTTGTTATTTTGAGTCATTACATTTCACTTAATTACTCCCAATCCACCATCAATGAAGGTTTTTCAACAAAAGCTGCCTTTGCTAAGAAAGCATTTTTATATACTAATGATCTTATCTCAGGAATGTTTTTCAAAGAGCAGTTAAACATCATGGTACATTTGCCAGGGGACACAGTGAAAAGGAGGGAGGTTTTTATAATTGTAGTTTCAAGAAAAAATATTTTCTAGAAGTGCTATCTGGGACAAAGGCTTTGTCCAATTATCTGGGGACCAAATAACTGCAAAACTTCATCAGTGCACCAGTGCTGTGCCAACTCATCAGTATTTCAGAGGAAAGACGATGGACATACACAGAGCATGATGTTCTGCTGCAGGGTGATGGCTGCTGAAGCCATTTGAAGGTTCTGCAGGGGGGCAGCATGCCACCCCTCACAACAGCACTGAGCTCATTTCGTGTGCCAGAGCATCAGAGAACAAACAGGAACAGTTCTGAGGGATAAGTGAGACACTGGGAAGAGGGGTGGAGAGGAACCAGAGGAGCAGGACAGGCAGCAATCGAGATTTGCCAAGAATCCTTTTGTCAAGAGGCTGGAGAGACCTGAATTGCAAATGAGACTTAGCCAAAGGGAGAAGGGAGGACAAAAGCAATCCAGAACACAGTGAAAGCACGAGGATGTGCAACTGCAGCTCTCCAGGAGTCAGATGAGCTGAAGCTGAACCCTTGAGGTGCTTCCAAGCATGTCCTGTGCCATTTGCACCAATTACAGGGCTGCTGTCCAGCCTGCCCTCCTAATATGAAACAGGAGGAGCCTTAATCTCCCTGTATAGGAAATGAGTATTTAACCTAATTTTTTTAAACCCTAATTGCATCCTTATTCTTCCTAATACTGAGCTAATAAATGAGGCATTCCAGATTCCACCCTGGCATTTCAGCGCACTATAAAAAAATACACAACGGACCAAGCAACCATTATTATCTGTGCTGTGCATTCCCAGCCAGTGCAGCTCCAATCCACATTTCACAGATGGGTTCGGAGGCTGCTGCTCTGTGAGGGGGGCAGGAGCAGCAGGGAGGGCTGATTAAAGCAAGCTAACAACATCATCTGGGGCTGCTGCTTCTGTTTTTATTGTAATAAGCTTGAGCTGGTTTGTGCTTTCTCCATTCTGTCACCAGTGTGTTTTTTCCAGCAGAAGAACTCCAGTTCCAGGGGTGCAGCCCCTGAGCAGAGCCCACCATGAGGGAAGCCGTGGGCACTGAGGTGCTTGTGTGGGACCATGCTCGTGTCTCCATTAAAGAATGGTCACTGACAGATGAAAATATCCACAGTTGCCACAAAGCTTGCTTCATTTTTCATCCTGTCGTGGATGAAACCCCTTCTTAATGCCTGTTACATGAAAGAAATAATTTCTTTATCTGGTATCATCCATGTTTTCTGTTTTCCATTCCCAATCTCCATTCCCTTAGAAAGCTGAAGACTAATTGGTATTCAGTGAAAAAACTGTCATTACTTTTATTAATGATATCACATTGTTCAACTCCCAAGGTAAGGGAGTTACTGTTCTCAATGAATGATGCTGCTCCTGTCAGGAGAGAGGGGTGAGGGATAAAAATTCCTGAATACTCCACCAGTGAACGGCGACTTTTGTCCCTTCCTCCGAGCCCCCAGCCCTGCTTGGAGCTCTGGCTGTGGAAGAACCCCCTCCTCCCCGTGGGAGCAGCCAGCCCCCCAGGCACCCCTGTCTGAGCCCCCCGTGCTGTGTGAGCACACAGACTCCTCACTGTCCCCCAGGGCAGGCAGGGCTGCAGCCCAGGAGTCACCACTGAGCTTTAAAAACCCACAGGTGGCGTTCACAAAGCTCAAGTTAATCTGTAAGCTGGTGTCTGATTCAGAGAAGCAAGAAGAGGCTGCTCCAGCTCCTACACAGACAGAATTTATTCCACCCCATCTTGGAAGAGATGTGGTGTTCCTTTTGTCTTGTTTTTAATTTTTATAAGAGGAAAAGACTTGAAAAAGAATATATCTTCACAGCCTAATTCCCAGTTGACATTTCAGTTTTGAGTCCAGAGATGAACAGGATGCAGTGGTGTGAATTGTTACAATAACATTAAAAATGCAGCAGAACTCATTACCCTAAATTTAATCTCTCCCTCTGAAATTCTGTCAGGCTCATTATGTTGGTTCCCTTTTTGACATGGTTTAAGCACCTCTAGGGACCAGCTGTACAATACTAATAACAATTATTAAATTGCTGTCTAAAGCTTCACTGGACACCGAAAATAAGTAGATTAAATTCACACTTACAGGCACTTTTTAAAGAAAATTATCAGTGTACCAAAATGGTGGAGCTTATGATTTGCCCTTATGGAGTAACTAGACACCAGCTCACAGAGCAAATGTCCTACAGACCTCACGGGCACAGGACTCAAGGGTGCAGGTCACAGCCCTGAGGGAGGCTGTGGTTCCAGGGGAGCAGAAAGTGGCACTTCATCCAAACACACCACAGACTCCAGCTTTGGAAATGTGTTGCTTCCTGCCATGGCAGGGCTCCTGCCCTGTGCTCTGCTCACTGTCCCCCACGGTCACACAGCCCCAAACCCCCTTCTGCAGCAGTAATGCAGGTGCAGGCTTGCTTTTTGGAGGGGAGAGTTTTAAACAGAGCTACATAGAGATAAATATCATCAACCAAATTTGTAATTAATTCCAGCAACTCATTAACTGTAGGAGTAAAGTCACTGGAGCTTCACTAGTTTATGAGACCTATGGATGGGTGTCCATTTACTTACTAAAGAACACAAATCATGCCAGGGTTTTATTAGGTGGTGTATTCATTAATGTGGAGACTGTCCATCAGAGCTGCAAAGAACCAGAACAGCTCTTTAACTGAAATTCACACCAGCGCTCAGGAGTTAAGTGGGACACAAACAATATATAAACTTCGTGTTCATTTCTCCTTAAATTATCAGTATTCCCACTGAGAGTCAGCAACACTGACCTTCAGCTGCCCTGAAAAGTCATGGTTAAAGGAGTGGGGATCCTGAGCTGTACCTCTCCGTCCTTTGAAGAGTGCTGGCTGTGTCCTAGTGTGCATCCCTAAATAAACCAAAAGCGAACTGAAAAGTCGCTTTGAATTATTATTAACAAGCACTGCACTATTTTAATTGGCCCCCTGGTGAATACTGGCCTAAGCACAGGGACAATAAATTGCCTTACTGTGTGAAATTTCTGTTTTGAATCCAACAGTAAAAGAAGTCCCCCAAATTCAGAAAAAACACTGATGTGCACATAAGCACGTGGGGAGAGCTGAGAGCACCAGGTCTGGTAAGAGCTCTCTGTTCAGGCAGCTCTGGAGCTCCCACAGGCAGACTCCAGTGTCCTCAGCACCAAACCAGCGGTGGTGGTTGAGAGTTTGAACTCAAGACTAGAACAGTCCAGTTTTTGTGTACCGGGAATGCTTGGAAATTGTATTACTTAGTCTTCTATAAAGGCTGTTTCTTTTCTGGAGGTTGAGGGAGAGCATCTTGTAGGGCCCCACTGATGTGTTGCACCTCGTGCTGGACCTGGGTTTTCCAGCATCACTCAGAAGTCAAAACAGAACAAAAGAAAGGGGTCAAATCCTCCTACAGAAAGGAAGAACTGAGCCAAATCAGCCTCCAAGTAAGCTCCACCAGGGCTGTTGCCACCTTCTATTCATCAGGAACAATGAGTGCAGGCATTGAAATTCCACACTGGTTTGACAAACAGAGTGATGCTTTTTTAGTATGTCACATTTAGGCAAGAGAGCGGATTCTGGTTGTAAAAGAAGTACCCTTGGAACCTGCTTTTATAGTTCTTACTTGAAATATTTCTCAACAGTCCTCTCATCACATGCATTTAAACAACTGCAGCCTCAGGAGTGTAATAACCGATAGCAAATCCACCGACTTTTCCAGGGCAGAAATGCAGGTCCTACATGCAGGTCACAATTTAATGAGTTCACAGACAACAAAGCTCCCAAACCAGAGGGGAATCAATGCTAATTACGACAGGGAATCCCAGTGTCTCCGTTGCATCTGTAGTGTCACTTACCTGCAACCACCAGCTGCTCACTTATTGATTTTAAGGTTAGCATCAGGCACAGCACCTCGATGTGAAACGTGTCCCTCTGCCCTCAGATTTACACTGACAGGGATCAAACAGCCAGTAATTGGTAGGGGGGAAACATCCCATACTCCCCAGGCACAACTGGAACAAAGGAAATCCCAGATTCATGAATATTTAGCAAGTTTCCACACTCGTATGCATGACAGATGTATTTTGGTTTTAAAAGAATGTCAAAACCATTCACTGCAGCTCCCTTGTGGGATTAGAGTGGCCTCTTTTCTGGGAGCAGTTGGTTTTGTGGCTTCATCCTACATCTTCTTGAGGATTGGTTTAGGGCTAGAACTGTTCAGGGAGGAAAATGGCATCCATACAGACATCTTTTATTTTCAATTTTCATTTCAATTACATTTATCTTTGGGCTTTGAGGTTGTTTACAGCTGAAATACGTCTGCCAGGAGTTCATTTCCTAGTCATTGCTCACATTAGTTGTTTGAAAGGACTGTCAAGACAAAGGAATCGCACAGAACCCAAAGTGTCACCTGCGGAAGATGTGTGAGCAGCAGGTTAGAGCAGAGGAGGAGCCCTGCCGGCCCCCTGACCAGCCTGGCTGCTGGGGCTGCACAGAGCACTGCCCTGCTGGCCCCATCCCTGACCAGCCTGGCTGCTGGGGCTGCACAGAGCACTGCCCTGCTGGCCCCATCCCTGACCAGCCTGGCTGCTGGGGCTGCACAGAGCACTGCCCTGCTGGACTCCTGACCAGCCTGGCTGCTGGGGCTGCACAGAGCACTGCCCTGCTGGCCCCATCCCTGACCAGCCTGGCTGCTGGGGCTGCACAGAGCACTGCCCTGCTGGCCCCCTGACCAGCCTGGCTGCTGGGGCTGCACAGAGCACTGCCCTGCTGGACTCCTGACCAGCCTGGCTGCTGGGGCTGCACAGAGCACTGCCCCGCTGGCCCCATCCCTGACCAGCCTGGCTGCTGGGGCTGCACAGAGCACTGCCCTGCTGGACTCCTGACCAGCCTGGCTGCTGGGGCTGCACAGAGCACTGCCCTGCTGGCCCCATCCCTGACCAGCCTGGCTGCTGGGGCTGCACAGAGCACTGCCCTGCTGGACTCCTGACCAGCCTGGCTGCTGGGGCTGCACAGAGTACTGCCCTGCTGGCCCCATCCCTGACCAGCCTGGCTGCTGGGGCTGCACAGAGCACTGCCCTGGGCTACCTGAGCTGGGGACACCTGAGCTCGGTGTGCCCAGCTGGCTAAAACAGGGCTTGGGAGCCACAGCCACCCCCTCACTGGGCCAGAGCAGCCACAGCCCCTGGGAATGCAGGGCTGGATTGGCCAGGAGAGCTGTGCAAGGGGCAGGGGGGTACATAAAATGCTCCATCAGTGAATTTAATGCCTGGTGATAAAACACCTTATCCATTCCGAAGGACGGTGCTTAAACAGATGCTGTTAGTGGTTGTATTTCAAAAGTCAATGGGGCCAAATAAATCTAAAATTTACTTCTACTAAAAGTGTTATGAGGCCAAGGTCTTTTTTTTCTTTAGGTGTTTAATTAAGCAAAAATCCAGAGATCTGCTGGAGAATTTAAGACTACCATGAGCAGGAAAGCGTTTTAGTTAAGCTTTCATCTCTTCATGTGAAGAACTAAATTGATGATTTTTAAATAATTTACATCCCAGAAGTAGTGTTAAAAAAAGTCCCAAATGGAGCTAAAAGCATCGTAAATATAATTTCCTGTCAGATTATATGAAATGCCCTGATAAATGAACAGCTCTTAAAAGGACACTAACAGTGGACTTGGAAGGTCTGACTCCAGCTTTCTGAAAATGCCAGCTCTGAGCAGCTGCTGTTTGACTTCAGCTCTGCGTGCCCTGAGCAAGCCATGAGATACAGAAGTATGAGTGTGCACTTTTTTCCTTTCTCTGATTTATTACATCAATGCTTATGTTTTGAAGAGCCTTATCCATCCAAGACACAAAGGGAAACTAGTCATCAACCCAGGACTAGGGGAAGGGGAGAGAGACATGACTGTTTATCTGCTCAGTAAGGATCCTTTTGAACGAATCACCAGCTGCCGAAAAACGCAAATGTCTTTTATTTTCCTTTCACTGAGTGCATGTGGGAGGGGAGGAGAGATAGCAGGGAGTCTGTGTTAGCTCTGCTGTTACACTGCTGAATTAAGATAGTCACCTACCCATCATCTACTTCCAAATCCCTCTTGATTTTTAGACACAACTGACATTTCACAGCCTTCTGTTGCCCATCCTGTTTCAATATTATTGCATCCAAAGGTTCAGATGACTGAAGCCATCCAGAACACAGAATCAGAAATTAAAAGCAAACAGGCAGAACAAAGCCTGGTAACAAGTGCGTGGTTCTGAATTTGCTGGGAAGGCTGAGATGAGCATACAGTCAGCTTGAGCTGTGAGTCATCCTTTCTTGTTATTAATGCAGTATTTATCAGCACTCACTCCTTTCCTCATGATTTCTGCCAGCTCTGTTTTCACACCACGTTCATCACCACAGCTTTCCTGTTTCTCTGCCCAGCTAGCACAGTGCCTGTTGTGCCCAGCAGGCCCAGCTCCTGTTCTCAGGCTCTGTCTGTGTCCTGTGCTCCCATTGTGTCAGCAGCCTGTTTCTCTGGGTGTTGTACCTCTTCTACAATTGTTTGTGCTTCTACATGATGGGGCAGCAGTGGTGCAATAAAAGGTGGCAGCCTACACTGAGTGTTGCTATGACTCCATCATTTCAATTTTCAAGCAGATGGAGGCAGCACAAATTGAACACAGCTCTTGGTCACACAAAATGGCTTCAGTACAATGGCAGCACTGACCTCTGAGCCCAAGGGATTATCTCACTTGTCCTACTACTGCCACTGGCCATCAGTCAGAGACGGGGCACCTCTGGACAGGGGCTGTGCATCTCTGCTCAGGAGCCCTGGAGAACAGCGCTGACCCTGGAACTGCTGCTCCCTGCACATCCTGGCAGTTACACTGTCCTGTGCACAAGGAATGGCCCTGGGCTCTCCCACCAGCTCTCAGATCACCAGCACTGAATCTGCATGAGGAACATGACCTGTCCCCATCCCCACATGGACAGCAAGGCCTGAGGAGCACACGGTGTGTCCAATGGGTCATTCAGTAAACTGCCAGAAGAGATGAGAACAGACACCAAACACTTCTGTGACACCAGTCCCACCTTCCTTACTGACCTGTCAGCCATGGGGAAAGCAGAGGAGGAAAGCCAGGCTCAGGAAAGAGAAGATGCCAAATGCAGACATTATGGGAAGTGCTCAGTGTTTCCTTCCATTCAGCCTGAAAGTCAGAAATGATAACGGCTGAACCCTAAGGAGAGGAGGATGAAAGGGCTTTGCTCCTGGGCGTGTGACACTGCTCCCCTTTGTGGTACCAGATGCAGGCAAAGAGAGGAGGGAAGAAAAGCAAAACCGGAGCTGAAAGGCTCTTTTTTTTTTTTCTTTTTTAAAGAAAGAACAAAATTAAAACGATCCTGAAAGAACAACTCTTCCTTTCAAAGACATTAGTTTGGGAAGCTGGCTGTAAAAGGGTACATTTTTGAAATGTGGCTGCAGTTACCAAGCAACCTGCTCTGCTGCCAGCAGCGCGTCCAAATTTGGGGGAGGCAGAGCCCATGGCTCTCCCCTCCCAGGACAGGGAATGCAGCCAGACAGTCTGGACAGCTGGCACACCACGATGTGTGGAGACAGGACCCTCCACCCAGAGTGGCCTCAGAGCTAGCTGGGCCTTTGGAAGTAGTGAGGATGGCAAAACAATCAAGACATTGCACTGACAGAGGAGAGAGGAACAAGGAGAAGAGGAAAATCTGAAATCAGCTCAGTAACTGCAGCAGAAGAGCTCTGTGTTTATGCATAATTTGATGTATATTACTAAAACTAAGGCAAACAGCAAACAAAATTCTCAATTAACATTCACAGTTCTCTTATGCATTGGACACACTGCAGTGCTTTGCAGGATTTTCTATAGCCCAGGGATCTAACAGTGGAAAGAAGAAAACAGATGCCCTGGGACCCAACCTTTCCAGGCTGAAAAACCCACAACTCTGCCTGGGTCCAGAGCTCCATCAGAGCTTTCATTCCATTAACTCCACACAAGGATATCATTACACTTTCCTAATCATGAGCTGTTTTGTTACCTCCATTGCTGTTCTAAATGAAAATTAGGCACAACATGCACTTAATTTAGGCTATGAGTTGAGTTGGCAAAAATCTAAGCTTATATCCAAGCTGTACAAAGAGCTGAGATGTTTTATTTCCCCCCACTTGGTGAAGAGAACTAGCCCCAAAACTTCACAACCTCACACTATCCCAAATATCTCTTGATAGCCTCTGTCCCCAAAATGTCCTGAGCTGCCTGGTGCTCAGGGCTGGGTTCAAACCTCCTGGCTCAAAGCATTAACAGAAAGACTGTGATTAAACATTGTTTGAGATGCCTGGGGACGCCAATGCTAAAGATGGGATTTGCAGCACCTCCCAGCACCTTTTTCTACCCTTTTGAGCCACCCTCCAGCATCACCTGAGCCAGCAGCAGCAGCGTGAGCCCCTGTGCTGCACAGAGCAAACTGCACTGCCACTGTAGCATCTGCCTATGGCCAAAGCAAACTCAGAGAAACCTTAGGAGTGTAAGATCCCTCACTGATCTGCACAATCTTCAACAAATGTTCTGTGCCTGGCACTTGGCATATTTATTGGGTGCTCTGAGATCATGCAAAGGTTTGCCAATAATCCTATTAGACTTCACAGTTTTCCCTACACTACACCTAATATGGCATGTATGTTATAAACACAGTCGTTGTGAAAAGAGAGTGATGTTGTCACTAAACAGCTGTTTTGCTCAGTTCTTTCATGAAATAACTGAAAATTTTAGGTATGCATTACATGGAATGCCTAATCTGTGAGTATTTAGGATTATTAGGCGAAAAGGACAAGAGAGTTATTTGCTACATTACATTCCTTTATGAAACCACACAGTCTTTTAGATATTTCTTCTTGAAACCACACTGGCAAAACCTGTCACTTCCCTGAACTGATCCTTACTGTTACAATTGAGACTATTTTCTGAAGTGACTGAAAGTTTGAGTCATTTAGCACAAGAACTGCTCCCACAACAGGATTCTAAAAGTAATGCCACTCATTCCAAATTTCTTTGCTGTATTTTGTGCAACAACCATGCAGAACCATCAAGCACAGAAAGCAAGTGCCCAGGATTTTACTGAGACACAGACTGCCTCCAGCTGCCACTCCTCCCATCAGTGACTGGTTTCATAACATGACCAGCACACACAGGCTTTTTCCCCAAGTTTTGCCCCTTTTCCCTCAGTATTATCAGGTATCGTTTTTCCATGTCTGTACCCTGGGTAGAACACCCTTTGGATTTACAGTCTGACCCACTTCCCTCTTAATCTAGTAGGAGCTGCAGTGGTCACTCACATGGGTCTTGTCAAGGTACAATTTCTCTGCAGACAAAGGGGTAACACAGGTGAGAAAACTGAGACTAAATCACGAGAATAATTTCCTGTAGGCCTGACCTGAAAATATTCGAAACAATCTCACACATCCCTCTTCACCATCAATGCCACTCGTGCCTCTTCTCATACAGTGCATCACATTTCCCACCTCCCCATCATCCCAACAGTGGGTGTTCCCACAGTGCCCCCTTCCCGGGGCCGGGGTGGTGGCTCAGGGGCTGCTGCAGGGCACAAAATTCACCTTCAGCACACAGCTTCAGGTGGGCTCCTCTGCCCACCCTTCCCAGCCATGGCTCTGCTCTGCCATGCTCATGTCTGTGCTGGTGCCTGAAGCACTGAACAGACATTTCTCTTTAAGGCGTTTTAAACTGCAGCTGTGAACAAAGTACGGAAACCAAACACACCACCCCCCTCTGCCATCAGGCTGGGTTAAACAGAGCTGAGCATCTCTCAGCTGTGAGGAGGAGTGTGCATCTCACAGCCAACCTCTCGCAAAACTCCTTGTGAGAAACGGAAAGCTTCCCCAGCGGGTGAGATAAAAACTGTATTACCAACCAGACTGGAAATTAGGGAGCTGGAGATATTACGGCCAGGACGGGGAGCTGCCGGTGCCCACACCGGGGGGCCGAGCTGCCTGTGTGCCGCAGCATCAGCCAGCAGGGGACACAGAGCACCTCCTTGCCCCACCACGAAATACTCCCCCGCAGTCATTTCAGGAGAGGGGACTGCTGCCATCTCCCCGGATACAACACCACCCTTCCTTTATTTTCTTGCCAATTTCCCCTAAACAGAGCTGGTTTGAGTCTTGATTTGTGGCTTGACGCTGCCGTTTGCAGCCCTTAACCCCCAGCCAGGTAATCCCAGCAGGACTCCTGCCCAGGGATGCACTGGGTCTCGCAGCTCCCCACCTGGTATTTTGTACACGAAGTCCTGGAAACAAATCGGCATTAGAGAGGGCTCAGTGCAGCGGGGCTCTTGTTTTATAAACCCTGCAGTTTGTCTGGGCTTCACCTGTGTTTAGAAATCAAGGCAGAGCAGCTGTGAGACCCTCAAACAACAATGCTTGTTTTCATGTCAAATCTGTGCAAACAGCTCATACGTCAAAGTGACAGCGTCTCCCCGGGATGCTCCTCACACCGAGCAGGTCTCTCCAGAGCTCTGAGCGTGCCAGGTGGCTGCAGACCTCGCTGCTGTCCCTCCTGCAGCAAAGGGGGCTGAGTGCTCTGCCTGCCCACACACAGCTCCACACACCTCTGCTGCCCACACACACTCTGGGGCACGTCAGCACAGTTCTACTCACTGAGAATGCTGACTGCATTTTCTGCCACTGCTTCACCTGGGCACAGTCCTGCAATTCTATTGATTTAGGCCCCAACCCAGCACATTTAAAAATGTCATTACATTTAACATTTGATTAATTTAATTTCAGTAAAACTAAATTAATTTTACAGCCTTAAAGCTGTACACCCACATGAAGGTTGGATGGGTTGCAATCTAACAGATGCGCAACTTCTTGGGGTTGAGAATAGACCTCCACCCATCAGCATTTTAAAATTTGAATGTTACACTGCTAAGCCTCAGGGTTTTCTGTTAATCAAAATCACCAAATCACTCTAGGATTGCAGCACTATCAGTCCATCAGGTCCCAGAGAATACTTCTTATGAGCAAAAATACTTCAGTTGTTCATGCTGAGCTGAACAACCAGGTTCCTCTTCTCCAATGTCATGTGGAGATGGGAAAGCCAAGTGTCATTTAAGTAGTGTCAGCATCCCATTGTGGGGCTCAGACCCCACTCATGGGGTGCACTGCATGGAGAGATGCACACACCTGCGTCACTCAAGCCCATGGGACTGGTCAGAGCTTGAGGCACAGTGCAACATACAGAGAGGAAACAGGATCAGTCCCCACATGGCATCCCAATTCCCTCTTTTCTCCCACATCCAAGAAACCCCTGAGTGCTGTTTTCTCAGCCAGGCAGGTGTTAGGTCTGATGTTTCTGATCCACTCTGGCATAGTGAGGAACCAGAGATCGGTCCCATAGCCACATTCTGTCTTGGCTCCAAGAGATGGATCTCCACAGGTTTCATCAAATGTGTGTAGACCATAGGGTATTCAAAACCCTAGGCAGGGGTGCAGCCAGCCCCATTTAAATGCAGATGCTTTAAGAATAATTACCAACTGCTCAATCTCCATGTGAAGCAGCAGCAGAATGGAGCTGGAACATGCAGGGAAGGTGGCAGCACAGGCAGTCCTGAGGACACCAGCAACGGCCTTTCAGCTCTCACATTTATAAATAATTTATTTCCAGCCACCTGTGCCCAGAATAACAATTTTCTGCCCGAAATCTCCAGCTGGTGCTGGAAGGCCGTCAGGGACTCGCTTTCCCGGGACCCTCTCGACCTGTTGGGAAGGGGTCCGGGTCTCCAGAGGGGCAGCTCTGAGGGATGTGCCCCTAGTGGGAAGAGGCACGAGAAACAAACACGGAGCATCCGTTCAGCTGATCGCATTAGGGCTTCTCGCCGCTGCTGCCGCCACTCAGCTCTCCGCCGATGCAGCCATCCGTGCGTTTGGACAAACACCCAGGCAGAGGGAATGGGTAGGTCCGGAAACGTCGGCAGCTGCAGAAGGCTGCAGAGCTCTGCTGTGAGGCAGCCTTAGAGGAGAGGCTGTTTCCCCGGGCAGGGGAGCGTTATGAAACACGAGCGCACTGGCTGTGCTTGAGGATTTTGGCAGCGCAGCGCCGAGGCTGCTTCCATCCTGCCTGTTGGCGCAGGAGGCCATGGAGCGGCTCCCGCCCGCCCGCTCCCGCAGGGCGCAGGACCCTGGCGCCCCGACCCGCTGAGCCGCAGGGACCCGGAGAGCATCAGGGACCCCGGAGAGCATCAGGGACCCCGGAGAGCATCAGGGACCCCGGAGAGCATCAGGGACCCCGGAGAGCAGCAGGGACCCCGGAGAGCCGCAGGGACCCGGAGAGCAGCAGGGACCCCGGCGAGCCGCAGGGACCCGGAGAGCAGCAGGGACCCGGAGAGCAGCAGGGACCCCGGCGAGCCGCAGGGACCCCGGAGAGCCGCAGGGACCCCGGAGAGCATCAGGGACCCCGGAGAGCATCAGGGACCCCGGAGAGCCGCAGGGACCCGGAGAGCAGCAGGGATCCCGGCGAGCATCAGGGACCCCGGAGAGCCGCAGGGACCCGGAGAGCCGCAGGGACCCCGGAGAGCCGCAGGGACCCCGGAGAGCAGCAGGGACCCTGGAGGGCCAGGGCGGCAGCGGTGAGCGGGGCGCGGAGCGGGGCCGGGCGAGTCCGGGGGCAGCGGGAGGGAGCGGAGCGCCGCAGAGCCGGGCACGGCACCGAGCGGTCCGCGCAGGATTACGGCTCTGCCCGCGGGAAGCGGGATGCAGAGAAGGATTAGCAGGGAAGGGCAGAGGGAGCAGGATTTATCAGCTTTTCAGATATGCATTACGGCCTTTTGTAATATTTCACTGGATTGTACAGGACTTTGCCTGGCTACGACAGGAGTTCCTCAGCCACAAAAGAAAGGTGAGATTTTTCCTCTTTTCCTTCCACCGTTCAGTACCTGCCTCTGCGAGCCGTGTGCCAGCTGGCCTGGGCACGAGCAATAACCGAACAACTTTTTGCAGAGGCTGAGGTATCAGCGTTCATTGCAGTCTCAGTGACTGTTTGTTTTATTAAATCAATCCACAGCATCTAAGTAAAGGGGCTTAGTGGCATTATTTACAAAGGCTGCTCTCGGGATGCCCTTCCCCAAGCATCCACAGAAATCATACTTGAAAAGTCAGCAATGGATACTGCAAGCGTGTTTGTGTCACAGCCTATCGCAGCAGGCTGGAATGCTCAGCTTCTCCCATCAGTTTCTGGAGCATCGCTGTGCTGAACAAATAGACTCTAACAATGTAGGTGAATGTTGCAGGAATTGAGATATTGAAGGGTTTATGAAAGACACTTTTAAACCACCTTTGATTCAGTTACAGAGCTGTGTATTATTTTAATTCTAGTAGATTTCCTTGCAGACAGGGAAAGATCTCATCTGTAGTTCCTGTGAGCTAAGGCAAACATAAATATATGGTATATTTATTACAACATTCTTGTGCAAAACTTCAGCCACAGACCACTTAGGGGCTTTTGGAAACTGCAGATAGACCATCATTTGCAGGGCACTTGAACTCTTAATATCTAAGAATGTACATCATGCATGAATGTTTTATTGTTAATAAAATACTTTTGAGATTCAGTAATAGTTTGCTGAAAGCTTTCAGTTTATGAGAGAATGGTGAAGCAGAGCGCATGTTACCTCTGTAGCACACATCCCTCTGCTTACAGAATGCACACACATGGATGTGGATGCACATGTACACCTGAAATGTGGGTATGCAAATGTCTGCATGCATCTCTTCCATACTGGCATGGAATCAGTCCTGCTGATTACTGCATTATGACTTGAGCTAGGTAAAAATGTGGGATTAATGGAGAAATACCAGGGTGTGATTTTCTGTCCCTGAGCACTTTCCAAGTCAGTACTCTCACAATAAGCCTTGCTGGACCAACTGCCTCCCGCAGGCTCTTCTGCATCCCTCACCTCAGGCTCACCAACAACATTATTGTCTGGATTTACACCTGTCTATGCTAAAAAATTGGTCTTTAAAAGTCGAATAACTGGTGAAAGAGCCACGGGGACAGGATTTGCACAAGTTAGTGCCGACCTCTCCAGCCTGAGGCTGGAGCTCTGCTCTGTGACATTGCCTTTCCCTTCCGAAGCTGAATTATCTGTCACTGTAAAATGCCTCCTGTATTGTATAAACAGGGTATAATATATATTTAAAATTTGTATTACTTGACCAGTTTATGGACTACAGAGTTTTTCTATCTGCTAACTCCTCAGAAAGATATTTTTTCTTATTTATCCCAGTTCAGTGTTATTTAAAGGTTTTAACACAATCTCACCATCAAAGATAACTTTGCAATCTAATTACATCTTGTAGCAAGCCCTCATGTAGCAAGCAATGATAAACATGCTGGAAAACCCTCTCAAGCTGCAAGGCTTGTCACCACAGCATGTGGAGAAATTTGGGTTCTGCCTAATTTCCAGCTTGTTGGCAGACCTAACAGGGAGACGTGTGGGGTCAGCACAGACACATCCTCTAGCAAGTAAACTTTGAAAGTCATAAGAAGTGCTTGAAGTTTCTCAGAATGATTTTAGCTATTGGAATAAAGGGAACTGCAAATACTTGACAGGGTCCCAACATCAAATTTGTGGCTTCTTAAGAGTTTTACTTCCTATGTGCATTCACACAATATAATATTTGTCTTGGCTTTCCAAAATGCCCTGAGAAAATGGCAGTGTGTATCCAAGAATAGGCAAGACAGAATCCTTCAGCTGAGGCCTGACTGCATTTGTCCTCAAAGAAAGCTGACAAAAGAAAGGAGAGATATGGAAGAGGGATGGATTTTTCTAAAAATAGTAATCATGAGTCCAATTCCCTTCAGTTTACAATAGGAAGCATCATCTTGCTTCCTTGCCAAGAACTCTGAATTTGCAAAATCCTGCTGGTCTTTAGACAAGGACCAACTCTTGATGACCTGCAGCTGTCAATGCAGCACTGACCTGAGCTTCTGCACTGCACACACATCCAGGGACAGCCCTCAGTTAAGCAACTCTTCACCTGCGAGTCTGGGGCTGTTTTTCAGTGTCTTCACCCTTTACCAGCACTCATGGCATTACTGAAAATATTCAGACTTCTCTTAAAAATTCTGTAAATGCTCCTTCAGCTAGGAGAGTAGAATTGCCAAGAACTTTATCACGTTTCTTTTATTTCTCTGTACAAATACATTAATGCAGCTGCCTAGTGTGACATCCTCTGTCACATTTCGCGAGTTCATTTTGGAAGCAAGATACTGACCTGTTTTTCCTTATAGCAGCTTTTTTAGTGGCAAGGGATCCTTTCTCAGTTGAAGTTGAGCACCCTGTAGAATTGTGCTTCCACTCACTATGCCCAAAACTGATATTTTCTAGTGCTAATTATTGCACTTTTTCCAGTACAGTGTTATCCCTTTCATTGCCTTCTTCACATAGAGGTCTCTTCTGCCATTTAACAGTTCTCACTGCCCATCAATTATCCATCATTGTCCTTTCAATTATAATTTTATGATTTTACTAGCAACTTCCAGTTCATATGGTCCTAAGCCCCCTTTGGCTGCGAGAACTGATAAACAGGGATAGAAAACTTGTTTTCTTCCATTTCGCTTCATTCATTTTCGCTGAAACATGCATGAAAAAGACAAATGCTGCATTTTCTATTACCAGATACTAGTTCTTTTCTCCTTAGTCTTTCCTTTTAAATATCATCATCAGAAGTGATGCACTTCAACTCTTTTAGGCATACTTTGATGATATTGCAATATGCCGTTTATGGAAAAATCAAATGACAGTTTTTATGTCAGCAGCACTTTGCTATTTCCCCACTAAAAAGCAACATTTAATTTTTGAGTTGCACATTTGCAGCAGTGGTTGTGGGCGGAGAGTCTGCTTATTTATTTGGTTGGGTTTTACTACAATGTACTGTCATGGCAACTGCTCTAAGGGCGAGTGCATCTGGAGGTAATTCGTACACATCATGTTGAATGCAGCAGAATTGCCTTGTAACATTTGAACTTTTTTCAACCACTAGGCAAGGGCAAGGTCACCCCTTTGAGACTCCGAAGCAGCTTCTCCTTACTAAACAAGCAAATACATAAACAAACCTGGCAGAGCACTAGGAGCAATACCAAACATTTCTTATGTTTGGATGCAGAGCCTGCTGCACAGTTACATTAGGTCTGATACCTTGGGTGTTGTCTCCAGCTCTGCTGATGCACAGCAAGCTTTCTGTCCTGTTCATGTGGAGGCAGAACATCATGCCCTGCCCACCTGCTGTTTGGGCAGGCACTGGCCAGACTAGTGTCCCTTGGCTCCAGGAGGCATCACCACATGCTGCCCAGGCAAGTGCCAGATCCTCTCATCCTGGTGAATGATGCAGCCTCCAGCTGTTCCACTTTGCATCACTGCAAGCATGGAGAAACTCTACCAAAATCCACTGACCAAGCACACGAGTGGCATTAAAAGGGACCAAATTGGGCCAGTAATGCAGTTTCAAGCACAACATGACTGACCTTTGCTACATGGTCTTGATGGCCCTTCTCCAGCCAAGCTGTGGGCACTGCTTGATGAGCCAGAAAGCTCCAGCTGCCCCAGCACGCCCTCTCCAACACCAGCAACTGGGACTCGTCTGAGAACTTGGGCTTGAAGTGTCTCTGTCAGTGAATAAACCAAAAGAGCTGTGAAACCCTGAATTACAGCTGGGCAGAAATGACTGCAAATCTGTTAGATTTATCTAGCCTTATCTTGCTGATGGGGGGGAATCTTAAACCTTTTGAGATGGTGTGTGACTGCAGCCATTGCCATCTCACTGCTGAGGGCTGGCAGCAGCTGCACAGAGCAGGGCTGCCTCGGGCAGCAGGGACACCTGCCCCTATGACCCAGCCTCACCTCCAGGCTCTGCACAGAGCATGGGAGCCCCCAGCCCGAATCTCAGGTGGCTGATACCTGCACACTGCCTGCTTTCAGACCACACAGCCTCCACTGGGAACAGCTCAAGTTTACGGTAGTCCCATGGCAGGAACAACTAGTGAATTAAATCCCACCTATGCTCATAGACAGTATTTCTTCAGATGAATTAGTGCAGTAACAACCTGCAGGATCTAATTATGGCTAATTTTCCATTCATTTGTATCGGTACTTCTGACCCTTTTACTGCAATTCTTGAGCACTCACAACATTGATCAGAGATTTTCAATAATTTAACTCTAAGGGTCAGCTCTTTAGCTGGTGTAAATCAATGCATTTTCTTTGGCTTTGGAGCTGATCCGAAGGGAGGTGTGTAACCGTGGAGAGAGCAGTTGGAATTCACTGAAGATGCTACAGCCTGGCAGTGCTTCACACCTGCTCATGCTCACAGCCCTTGGAGAAAGAGTAGCAATCAGCACATTGAATACTTTTGGATATTACTCAGTCCTCTACAATTAAAATCAGTATGCATGTACTTAAAAAAAAAAAAAAGTCATTAGCAAAATTGCCTAAAAGAGGTCTTCAAAATCACCTGAATTGTAAGATTAGAGACAGAGACTCCTGGCTTGTGACAGCCTCATCTAGGAATTGAGGCTAAAAGGTCACACAAAAGGAATTCAGGCTCAACCGACAAAAGAATCAAATGAGCCTTAATTTATTTGTGTCCTAGAAGTTTTGGATCTTTGGTTTGGTTGCTATTTAAGACAGAAAGAATTTGCACAGCCAAATTAAAAAGGTAATGGGTGGAGAGTTAATTGGTAACATTTATTTAATAAAGCTGCACAAGTGAACATCCACAAAACTTTAAATTAACTATTGAAACAAGAAACAGTGAGCAGATGTTTGTTTCCAGGACTGATTTCAGGAGCATGCCCCAACTGCAAGATAAGCAAAAGCCATAATATTTTCTTTTTTGGAAAACACTGCATCTTTTCTCAGCACTTGCTTAGCTCCACAGAGAAAGGGTAGACTGGGAAAACAGGAACTTATGGGGACATGCCAGCTTTTATTTGCCATGGGAGGTTAAAGGTTCCCTAGAGCACAAAGGAGCTTTTCTTGCCCAGACAATCCCACCATGGTACACATCAGCACAACTAAAGCTGCAAAGCTCAGCAGCAGTCAAGAGAGATCTGCTGAACTTGAGCTGAAATTTTTTCAAACATTCACTAGTTTTTCTCTACACACATCCCCACATCAATAGTTGGCAATATGAATCCACTAAAAAAAAAACATAGCAGGATCTCTGGTTTCTGTTAAAACAACACACACAGAATCTCCAAATATCCTTCCAGCATAAAGCCCAACTTCTTTGTGCTGCACGGAGATTAATAATTATTATCTTATCTATTGTGAGTTGATGCAATTTCTTTTTTCCTCCCACACACCCACACTTCTGTTTCCTTCTGATCTGCATTTGTAGCTGAGCTACTGTTTAGCTGAAAGGAAGGAATTTGGTAATACCTCCCTAAAAAGATGCCTGTTCATCCAGTGACAAAGGATGGAGATGTTGGCTATTGACAAAAGAAAATAAAGGACTTCTTTTCCAAACATCCCAAGAGAAATAACCTCATCATTAAGGTATTTCTTGTGCATTACAAGTTAAAAGAAGGAAAAGAAAAAAGTCTGAAGATCTGAAACTCACTTGAGCTCAATCAATTGATCTCATTGGACTACAGTTCTTAACATGCATAATTACAAACAACAGATGGAGAAGTGCTCAGATAAAGCCAAAAGGGGTGGGTGGGGGAAAGTCACCCTGATGGTGGATGTTTCCAATTTGGATGCGAACCAGCCTTACACCCCTTGGTCTTTCAGGTTCCAGCATCAGCTGTCCAGAAGCTCAGCAGGGCACCATGAAGGCATCGACCCAGGAGCCCACGGAGCCCCTGGGCCACCCAGGCGCCTGAGGCTGGCAGCAGTGCCACACCAGGCTGGCTGGTCTCTGCTGCAGCTGGCTGGGAAGAAGCTTTTCATCAGGAGAAAGCACTGAAGTGATGGGCTGAACTGATGGAAGGAATGAGTGCCTGGCCAGGCAGAGATTCGGGGGCCGGTTGGGAAGTGTGAAGGGCCAGTTTCAGTAAGGGCATGGCCAAAGCTTTCTTCAGGCTACAGAAGTTTCTTCGTCGGACCCAGTTTCTGCTCTTCTTCCTGACAGCAGCTTACCTGATGGCTGGCAGCCTCTTGCTGCTGCAGCGGACCCGCTTGGTTATCCAGCAAGGTTCGCGTGGGACCCCCAGTAACCAGGCCCTGCCAGTGCCCGAGGAGATGAGCAGGGGTGGGCTGACAGACCCCAGGAGCCTGCAGAGCCCCGGCCCCAGGCTGCTGGTGCACATGGACACGCCGCAGGAGCCGGCGCTGGACCAGCGGCACGGCCCGCACTGGCTCACAGCCCGCAACTCGGAGCTCAGGCAGCTGAGGAGGAGGTGGTTTCACAGGCTCACCAGCGACCAGGAACCCCTGCAGACAGCAGGATTGAAAGCAATGAGGCACACTGCTGAACACAAAGGTAAGGGATGGACCCATGTTCTGGCACACACATAGACTGTGCTCTGCTGATCCCAAGCAGACACAGGTGAGCACCACACACCCCTGCAGGTCTGCCTTCCTCCTCGCTCATCGCCACTTTCAAAACACTTCTTAGGCATTTGCTTGGGCCAAAGTACAAAGGCTCCATGCTGGGTGACTGCTGTGCCCTCACTGCAGCAGCAAAGTATCGGTTTGCAATCTTTGATGCTTTGCCTTTTGGAAGAACTAGTTGTTCTTGGAGATATTTCTCTGATAATAGAACAGGATCTGGATGACTAGACACCACATTTTGGAACTGGTTTTTGTTTGAATAAATTTGCCCAAACAAAATCCCACAAAATGGGTGCCACATCATGCTACCTACTGAGGGAACTGTCAGAAATGGGAATGAGAAGGCGGTAGTGGTGGGGGATGAGTCAGACAGTGTGAGTCAGGCAAACTGAACCGCTGGAGTTACCTGAAGCTCCGAGCTGGAGCTGCTTCAAGGACGCTTCAGGACAGCCTGTTGATGGCAGGTTTTGGTGGCAGAGGAGAGACTGAGAGCTGCTCATCCAGGGCCTTGCTGAGGTTCTAACTACTGATGTACTGAGAGGGGCCAGAATGACTATTTATTTGTACATTTCACCATATTGAACTGTAGATTGAAACACGCATCATTTGAATATCTGATTGAACATGACGGGACGTTATTAATAACAATATTTTTAACAAGCATTGGAATGCCTTTGAAGGTAATTAATTAAAACTTAACTGCCTACGTAAAGCATGTTATCTTCTCCAATTCACTTCTAGTAAACTTAGAGGCTTGTTATTTCATTGTGGGTCCCTTTCAAGACCTAATGAACTCCTCCGTGCTTATAATGCTTAATAAAGTTTCAGTGATGCCCTGTGGTTCCTGCTCAGTACAGCAGTGTTGCCTGACCATGGGGGCTGGTTTCCCTCACGGGTGCCATCCTAACACGGCTGTGGCTCCGAGGCAGTGCAGCTCTGGCCCTGCCCTGCTTGCCTGGGGGCTGCTAGCCAGCCCCTCGAAGGCTTCCCCAGGCAGACCCTTCACCCAAGCCACACACAGTGGCACGGCCCAGCCTGTTGTGAACCTCCCAGCTCACTTTGTCACTCTGTCTCCACCCAGGAGCACGTAGCCTTTGGCGAGAAAATCCAAGTCCTTTTTTTCTCCAGTCCTTTTTTATCTCACCTGCTGACATTGCAAATGGCTCAGGGTAGGGATCACACTTTTCCTGACAGAGATTGGCTGGCAAATACTGTTAGTACAACAATGAGATTTTCTATTCCCATTGCTCCCAGAGGATGGAATTTCCAGTTCCCCTGGCCTGGCTCTGCCATTGAACAGGATGCAGAGGTGACAGGGACTGTATCACTGACATACATGACATGACATGACATGACATGACATGACATGACATGACATGACATGCTACTCTGAGGCCCTGGGATCTCTGTGACTCATTCATGGGAGGGTGTGAATGAGAAATGGGAGGGACACAGGGAGGAGGGCAGATGGTGGCTGGCCTGCCCAGGACCCCCACTCAGGCACTTTAGCCCAACACCCTCAGTTTTCTGCTACTACAGATTTGAGTCGAAGTACCCAAATCAAAAGTCTCCAGTAAAATGTGGAGCATATTTGTTGCAGGTGCCTGACTCCCACCTTGTTAATGGTGTGGTGAGGGTGTGTGTTCACAGCTAGAGAATTTTCTAACTACACATTGGCAAATTACCTTGTGCAGGTCTTTGAATCTACTGTTGTGTTTGTAATATTTACATGTTTGATTTATTATTCCTGGCTCCAAAATCCCCGATGGAGCAACTCAAACTTATTTTTTCTTGTGGATTAGTTAATATAATGTTTTTTAGTTCATTTTTCACCGTTTCTTTTCCTATCCACAGCTTACATTATTTAATTTCCCTGTGTTATCATCTCAGTGTTGCTATTTCTAAAATCAAATTTCCTTTTTCCCTTCATATTTTGATGATAAAATGTACTTATAGACACACAATTGCTGTATAATAGTGGGACTCCACATCATCATTCCAATTGTATATTAAATAATGGGCTGGATTTTTACAGTATTTTGTTCATGACAACAAAAATTAGGCTGAGCACTGAATGCAGTCTAAGAGAAACATTTATCTTTCCTATGCTAAGTAAAGCAAGACATATTTGAAGACATTCCTTTGCACCAGAGAGGAGATAGCTCAGTGCGATAGCTACATTGTGCTGCCTAGTTAAAAGTGAATTTATCTTTCCATTACAGCTTTAATGTAACCCTCTATATCCAAAGAAAATTGATTTTCTTAATATTTCTCTTGCACCATCTCATTATCAACTAGAGATTTTAAAGAACACTTGGGAGAAATCCAACAGGATTTCTGTAAGTTTTTAGCATTTTGAAGGCTACATTCTCCTGTACTTTAGAGAAGTGCTGTGTTTTGTCACCCAAAGGAGGGAGTTGAGCAAACAGCAGCTGCATGCAGGAGCTGCAGTCCGGGGTGGGTCGTAGACTCTGGGTATGCAGCAGCAGCAGGTCTGCTGAAAGGAAATCCTCATTTCCTTTTTGTCCCTTTCAATGGAACAGTGGCACTGACCCCTACCAAGGTTCAGCAGCAATGGAGAGGTCTGCAGAGGGACCCCAGACAGGCTGGGACAGCCCTGCTCGCAGAGTGAGGCACTGGATAAGCCTGGCATGGGTTTTTCCCTTCCATCCCATCTGCATTGCCTAACCCTGGTCTTGCATGCACACAGGCACCTACAGGGGTTGCTTCACACACGATTCGAGGGAGAGGACACTGAAGGGAGCTGTCTTTTATGACTTACGAAAAATGACAGTAGCTCACTGTCAGGAAGCTTGTGCTGAGAGGTGAGTGGTATTTTTTCACTGCAAGTTTTCTTTTTCTGACAATAAGTGGAACTGAATTTCAAATGGGAAAAGCATTCCTATGTTAAACATACAGCATCTATGAAAACAGTGATTATGGACCTTCAGGCACAACATAGCTCTGCTCTGCTTGAAGCAGACTGTTGCACTGCTGCCTATTCCCTATGGCACCATGACTTACATTATAGTCCTTATTGTCCTGGACAAAAATTACAGTTCGGTTAAATATTGAAGATATCTATCTTTTGATAGATATTGGTCTCTAGTCTGTATCTTGTTGAGGTGCTGCCCTTGCTGAGGAGGCCACGCTGTCTCAGGACAGGCTCAGCTCCAGAGCAGGGCAGCAGGAGCAGGGGCTGTGTGCAGGGACACGGGGACAGGCTCCTCCCTTCCCCAGGTACGGGCTGGGAGCAGAGGGACACAGCCCTCGGTGACAGCGCTGGCCTTTCTCCCCGCAGGGCCTACAGCTACGCGGGGCTGGCCTACGGGGCCGAGTGCTACTGCGGGAACTCGCTGCCGGCGGCTGCCGCCAGGCCCCAGGAGTGCAACATCGAGTGCAGGGGCCAGAAGGGCTCAGTCTGCGGGGGCGTGAACCGCCTCTCGGTCTACAGCCTGGAGGAGCTGCGGGCAGCGGCCAGGAGAAGTAAGTGGGCGTGTGAGCGGGCAGGGAGGCCGGCAGGGAGAGATGCCAGGGCCGGGCTGCGCGCAGGGGCCGGCCCTGCTGCCCGTCTCGCTCCGTTTGTCACCAGAGCTTGAAGCGGCAAAGGACAAAGGTGCCTGAAAGGCACATTGTCCCTTCGCTGCTGGTCTGATCCCTGGCTCCTCCCCAGAATAGCAGGGCTGCTCATCACCCCGGAGCAGGGACATGTGCCTGGCACGCTGCCTCGGGGCTGCCACAGAGGAGGTTCCTGTCACCAGGGAGGAAACTCAACACAGTGCTGCAGAGTGACTGCAACAGAAGCACAATTTCAGCTGAGAAACACACTCCCTTTGGCATCTATTGAAGGGGTACAAACCCAAGTGTGTTTAAGAAATACCTTGGAAGAGGTGCCCTGTAACAGCAGGGCAGAAAATCACTCATATCAAGGCCACTCTATGCTCAGATGATCCTAAACCTAATGAGTCATCTGTGACTGCGAGGAATAAGTGGAGGCCAGAAAGAGCCACATCAACCCCTTTCCTGACAGAAGTGAGACCACAGTTCTGCTTTTCCATGGAGTTCTGTTCCAGCAGCGGCTGGGAATTTTGTTCCATCTTTAGATGGCAACACACTCTACCCATCACTCAGTTAGTTGCCATGGGGGACTCAATGGATAAACTTTTAGGCAAACACGAAGCACTTAACAGATCTAAACAGCTGATCACTCTTTGCAATTGGCAAGCTCACAAGACCTTATGGATGTTATTTGCTGAGAAGAAGCACCAAGACCTTAGGCTGTGCCAGTATTGATGGTACTTCATTTCTTCTTAAAGACAAGTCAAGGTTTGTACAATAATCCAACCAGCTACATATAAATTATATATCAAAGGTACACAGACCTAAATTGCCACTGTCAGGCTGACAAGCATGTTGGCAGGTTTCCCAGGACATGCATCACTGCTTAAACCTCCAGTATGAAAAATATATACACATTCCTCAGCATTTAATTTTTTTTAAGTATTAATGAATTACTCCTCAAATTAGTCTAGCCTGAAGCTAGAGTTGTAATTTTCTTGCCCTCAGTAATACCTGATAGTTTTCTGTTTGAAGAATCCCCCTGACACAAGTCAGCTGAGGGCCAACAGAAGTATTAATCACAATGAACAAGTACGTTAGAAAGTAACTCTGAGACTGTAAAGGCCCCCATGATTTTACTGTAGAGCACAGACCTCACCCAAGTCTTTTACACGGAGCAGATTCAGTGACATCTCCACTTACACCTCCCCAGGCAAGGCTTGCTGTGTCCCCTCCCTGCCCCGGCTCCCCGGACACGCTGGCCGTGTCCCCACGTCAGGGAAGGATGCTCGGAGTTCACAGCTGTGGCGGGCAGGGGTGGCTGTGGCACAGAGCCCTGCGTGCCTCAGGGTGTCCTTCCCCCGAGAGGAAGCAGGCAGACCACACAGACCCACCCGTTTCCAGTGTCATCCATAGGCTCTCAGTGCATCCTGCTCCCTCCCGATGCCGGTGCAGGTCAAGCTTTCTTCCTGACCGCTGAGAAAACCCTAAACACGTTTGTAAACATTTTATTTCAGTAATTAAATATCAGTGTGAGATTTAGTAGAAGACTTTTCAAGAACATTCTGAGAAGTCCAAACACTCCTTTTCTTCTTCGGTGCTGTGCTCAAAGGGACCTCGGTGGACTCCTGCTCCTTTCAGCTTGGGTGGAGTTATTTTCACATCACCGGAGTCATCCAGCTCTGCTTCTAGTTACAAGAACAAAATTTAAGCAGCTTCTTCTTAGATTGCTCTAGGCTCTTGCTAGGGAGTCTGGGCTTTTCTGCCACGAAATTCATGCAGAACCAATTTTTTTTTTTCTTCACCACGTCTCTCCTGTCATTCAACTCACTTCCCATGTCAGTTCTGGCAATACCGTTCAAGGGAGCGGCTGCAATGGTGCCAAGCTCTGGCGGTGTTTCTACAGAAGCAGGTGAAATCAGAGGCTGGTGCTGAAGACACAATGGAAGCTGATCTCCCTGAGCAGCTGACAAAAGCCCGGTTTAGAGTCTGAAAGGCTGCAGCAAACTCCCCTGGCCTGAAAAGGCATAGGAGCAGAGGGGCAGCTGAAGAGGAAGGTGGGTCCCATGAGGGGGTTTTCAGGAGTCATTTACATTCCTTTCCTTTTCTGACAGAGCAGAAGCTTTGTAGATTTTTATCAGGGCTTTTAACTCATTGAGGGGAAGGCAAGCGTTCAGAGGAAACGGGGAGCAGCAGACAATAGCAATGCCCTCCGCTGGTGGAATTTAACTCAAACTCGGTGCTGTAGCGCTGCTTTCCGTGGTTTGCACAAAGATAAAGGCGTGTGCTCCTTTCAATACCACACGATTTGGAACACGTTTTTCTAGCGTATATTATAGTTTCTCTTATTTCTGCAGCCTTTGTAATACAAAATTTATTTTATTATTTTTGGCTTCTGAACCTAATATTATTCTTTGTGAAAGAGGCAGATACTACGGACATCGTTTTCTTAAAGAAACCTATTTCATATCCCCGCAGGGAGGAACTTTATCTATCGAGGATGTTTTAGAGCTCCAGAAAATTTAACAGACACCTTTCCAGCCTCTTTGATACAGCCCAATTTGACGGTGGAGATGTGTTCTGAATTTTGCTCCAAGAAAGTAAGAACAGTTCTCATTTCACATCCTTTCTTTTATTGTTATTTTAAATTCCAGCCTACTGAGGGAAGGGCAGAGATTAGTGCCTTAGAGCTCTGAATTTGTAAATGAGTTTCTAAAGGACAAAATTAATCAGAGTAAATACCCAGTGATACATCTGGTCCAACTGCTGGAGTGGGCATGGCAGGAGGGAAAGTCATCAGAGCGGTGCCACTAGCCATGATACACAGGCAAGCTGCTCTAAGTGATGAGTATCGACCACAAGGAAATCAATACCCTTTCCGTGTCACATTCCAATCAAGCCCTGAGCCACATCTGACCCCGGGGGAGGTGGCTGCAGCTCACGGGGAAACATGCTGCCAGAGGGTGGATTGGGCTGCCAGCATCCCTCTAGTGCCCTCCAAGGAGCCAGCTCCTCTCAGGGAGCCACGCACAGGGCACAGGCAGGGCACCTTTTGCTTTAGTGGCTGTTGGTTCCCTTCCCTTCCTCCCCACCCTACTGGGGCTGGTTTTTTCTACAGAGGGTTCACTGTATGGTCAGATTTTGCCTGCAGCCACATTCAGCCTCTTGCACTAAACTCAACATTCAATTACTTTTTGCAGCATCACAACATGGATTAAAACTATTAGCTGGCTGATTACGGTGCTTTGACTAGGACCCATGGCCTCAGTGCAATCTCCTCTCCCACAGAATTAGCAAATGGCCTCAAGTTGCACCAGGGGAGGTTTAGATTGGATATTAGGAAAATTTGAAGATTTCCCATGCAAAGCCCACTCCAGGTTTCTCTCCTTCCTCACTCATGTGCTGCCCAAGCCGTGGGAAAATTGTGCAGCTGAGGGTCAGCCTGTCCACCCAGCCTGCCCTGGGGACAGACACTGCACCACTGGCACCCTGCACTGCCCACCTTCTGAAGACGCAGGAGTACAGAGGAGCAGCTATTTTGTTGTCTCACAGAACCTCCAGCCTTCCAGAAAAGTTCATCACTTCCAGGGGCCACTTGGCATGAGGTACAAGGAACATTTTTACTCTAGGCTGTGTTTGAGGGCAGGAAAACTTACTAATTTCTCAAACTGAGAAACACTGCTTCATTGTAAAGGAAAAATTTCTGTTTACAGGCAAACCCAGAACTGCTTTGCCCTTGGATCAAATCTGTAAATAGTTTTTGACAATGTCATGTCTCATTCACTAAGTAAATGTTGGCTGTTGGGCACACACGGCACACGTGTTGCATTCGACTCCTTATCAGAGGATGAATGCATGGAAAGAGCAAGAGATAAGCTGCTCAGCAGTCCTGTCACGTGCTCCCACACTCCAAAAGACTTTTAAAAGGCAAAAAGTGTTGATATGGAATAGATGAACTGGAACGTTCTGCACTCAAATACTCCCTTAACTTCCTTCAGCCTTCTGCCCTCCCACACAGCCCCATGCCACCGAGAGAGCCCAGGGGGACTCTAAGGCAACCCAAATCTTTCCGGTAAACAGAAAATCTGAATTTTAGGGCCACTAAGCAACTGCTAATTTCTTTGGCAAATATTTAGCACATTTCCCTCAAACTTGTTTTCATTCTTACCACTATTAGCCCAGCAGCTGGGGTTCACTGCCCCACCACTACACAGCTTTGCAGCCTATTACCCTTCTTGGGTACGATTGGTGCACCAAAACCTGAATTACTCTGCATCATATCCATAAAAAACCCACTTCTTACGGACAAGAATTTTCCTTAGGAATTCTTCCTTACAAACAACACTAACTATAACTTCATGATTAAACACCTCAGAGGGTTTCCTATCTAGAAGCAAGGTAACACAAATATGAAGAAGTAACAGGAAAGTAGCACAAGTTTTAGATCAACACTGCTTTGATCTTGACAGCGGCCTGGTGAAGATTTATTTTCTTTGCATGGCAGCAGCATTCCCTGCAGGCTGTTGATGCCATGGCGTTTACACCCCAATCCATTTTCCCTCTTTTGCAGGAGTTCCCGTTGGCAGTGGTCCGAGGGCAGGAGTGCTACTGTGGGTACCCCACCGGGCGCTTCTCGCTGCGCGAGGGCGCGGACGGGCTGCGCTGCAGCGGCACCCGCAACGCCAGCAGCGCCGCGGGGGGACAGTACTGCCTGGTTTATCAGACACCTGTGCAAGGTACCAGCTCCAGCCCCGCTGTGCCAGGGCCACCGCTGCTGGAAACAGCCCTGTGCCCCTTGGGCAGCGGGTAAAAGTGACCTCGTTTACAGCAGTCTGAGCCACAGGAGTGAGTGTCACCATACGGGCAGGAATTTAGGGAACGGTCTTTCTCTAAATTCCCCCCTTGCAATCGTGCTCATTGGTGCATCTTTCCATTCTCTCATTACACAACACCTTTAAGACAACTTGCTGGCAAGTACAATAGTTTGTTGCAGCAGTATTAGAAAAGCATTGCCTTACACAAAACCAGCAAAAACCTCTTTGAGGATAATCTCTTTGGCCTCATACAGCTGAATTAATTTTAGGAAGTAGATGACTCATAACCAGACCAAATTGATACCCTGTATTTCTAAGAGAGCAAAGGAGGAAGCAATAAACTCTGTAATCAAGAGCTGTCAGTGGAAATATTAAAAAGCCATGGTGCTAACAATGAAATATCTTCTCTACTCACAGACACCCGCTGCACGGACAGGAAATTCTTAACCACCAAATCCAAAGTGTTTGTTGCTTTGTCAAGTTTTCCTGGGGCTGGGAATACGTGGGCACGCCACCTGATAGAGCATGCCACAGGATACTACACAGGAAGTTATTACTTTGATGGAGCCCTCTACAACAAAGGTACCGTGGCCCAAGAGATGGGACAAAGGCAGCCCTCCCGAAGCACAGAGCTTTGCTTACTGCTCTGCCATCCTATTGCTTGAGCCAGCAATGGCTATCACTGTCAGCGTGTTTGGTACAATTTAAACACACCTGGACCCAGCAGCCTCCCGCAGTGCAGATGGCAGCAGGGACAGCTCCAGCAGCATGCTGCTCTGAGAGAGCAGCTGCCCTCACAGACAACAGCCAGCCTCTCCATTTGTGTGCCTGCACTGGTATCCTGTGCACACACACAAGTGCAGCTCCCACCTGGCAGGCTGATCCAAAAGACCAGTTACCTAAACGCTGTGGGTAAGACCCTTCAGTAAACACGTAGGTTAAATTTTCAAATGTTACTAATTACTGCAGAACAGTATCCTGAGGCAGCAGAGGTTCAGCAAGCATCAAGCACTGGCCCTGTGAAAAGCTGCCTCATTGCATTGAGGGGCTAGGGGTGCCTCCCCCAGCAGAGGGATAGCCTGGCTGCCAGCACGTAGTGGCTGGGGCTCCAGCCATGGTCTAGCTGGTACTGTCACACCAGCCTTACACCACTGTCAGGAATGATTTACTGGGAACAGGCACAGGCATATAATCAGGCAAAAATGCCAACAATCCTGTCTTGTAAAACAGGTTTTAAAGGAGAAAAAGACCACTGGAGAAGCAGAAGGACCATCTGTGTGAAAACACATGAAAGTGGCAAGTCCGAGATTGAAATGTTCGACTCAGCGATCCTGTTGATCAGGAACCCGTACAAATCCCTGATGGCAGAGTTCAACAGGAAGTACGCCGGGCACCTGGGCTACGCCACTGACCGCAACTGGAAGAGCAAAGGTGAGCATCACCCCAAAAACCGGCTGGTCTGCCACCCCCTCCTCGGTGTGCTGGGAAGGGGGGACACCTAGAACCCGAGTGAGCACTGCAAACAAATTCAGGAGGACTTGAGTCCTGCTGCAGCTGAGATCAAAACCTCTGACACCTGCACGGTGGGAGCGATTGTGGTCTTGCTGTGTATCCACCCCCAGAGGGGAAGGGAGTGCAGCCACAGGCACATGGGAGCATCGCTGCCAGGGCACTGTTGGGCACAGAAAACATGTCTGTACAACGCTCCTGTGCACAGCCCATTTGCCAGGCTGAAGTGAAGAAAATTTGCCCCTGCAGCATGTAATAACCATGAGAAATCTAATTTAAGATCTGGAGGATTCAATGGAGCATGACATTTCATGAAGGATATTTTATAGCACTGCACAGGTGCTACTGCACTGCAGAAAAATAAGGATAATAGGAATAAGTGGACCTGAAATTCAGGCTCCCCTGAACACATGAAAATACTCCAGAACCTGTCTGCCACACTTTCCATGTAAGACTGGCAAGCTCGCTGGTGGCTGCAATTTCCCCACTGGATACACTGCTGCATTCAGACTGCAGCAGAAAAGCCATTTGGCTTCCATTTCTCCTTGTACATATTTTAGGCAATAGAGCTGTGGCTTGGCAGAGGGCTGGGGGGGAAGTGTCCTGTGTCACAGCACATTTCTTTCCCAAGCTGATGTATCACCTTTCATCAGTCACAACTCAAGTCCTATTCATCAAAAACTGACAAAATAGGCCCCAGAAAAAAGAAAAAGTCTGCTGGGAATAGCTTTCCCATACTGCAAACTGCGAATTTTTACATTTCAGCCACCAATGCTCTTTGTCCAGCCCAAAAGCTTTCACTAGGACTGTCTTGACTTCAGGAAATTAAATTATCATAGAGAGCAAATAGAGATCAAGGTATCATTAATGTCTAAGGCAAAGGAAAATTGCTGACATGCAGCCTGGCTAACAGTGTCTCATTTTCCTGGTTTCCTGGTCATCCAGAGTGGCCCGATTTTGTGAACAGCTATGCCTCCTGGTGGGCCTCCCATGTCCTGGAGTGGCTGAAGTACGGGAAGCGCCTGCTGGTTGTCCATTATGAGGAGCTGAAGCAGAGCCTCATCCCCAAGCTGAAGGAGATGGTGGAGTTTCTGAATGTGACAGTGACAGAGGACCGGCTGCTCTGTGTGGAGAACAACAGGGACGGGAATTTCAAACGGTCTGGTGCTAAGCAAAAGAATTTTGAGCCTTTCACCCAGGAAATGAAAGATCTTATCAACAGATACATCCTGACAGTGGATGAAGCCCTAAGGGGAAGAAACTTCTCAGGGCTGCCCAGGGAGTATGTGCCAAGATGATAGGCTGGTATCACGCTGCTGTGGTTAAAAATGAAGTGTTGTTTTTTTTTTTCTCTTAAAAACCAGAAAACAAACAAACAAAAAACCCTCACAAACAAACAAACAAGAAGAAAAAAAAAGAAAGAAAGAAAGAAAAAAAAAAAAAGACGAGACCTCTCTAGCAGTTACGCAGATTCTTGTGGAGGCTGCTGAGCAGTGCAGGTGTTGGGAGAGCCTGGGTTTTGTCAGCCCAAACAGCCCTAAACCTGGCTCCAGGGGCATGGAGGAGACTCCAGAGGGGTGGCAGAGAAGGGAGTGCCACCTGTGCTGTGTTTCTGCACCTCCATCTCTTCACCTGGAGAGTCACAGTGGTCTGGGGAGACACCAGGGACAAATGTCAGCACAGTCAGTGCTCCTGGTTCTGGAAAGGGCCATGGTGAGGCCGGACTGATGCCAGCTGGGACCACCTGGAGAAGAGGGGCAAGGGGGTGGACCCCAATCCTTCCAGCCCCGGCAGGGGTAGGATCACACCTCCACCTCCACCTGAATCCCTGGAGGAACTCCAACCTGGAAAACCATGGCTACTTAGAGCTGCCCTGGAGCTCCCTCCAGCAGCCATGCAGGTTTGATTTTTAACTCCTGCACTCACCTGAGGCTTGTTTGACCCTGCAGGGGGCCCGTGTGCAGTGGGGAGAGACCAGGGGCACATGGGGCTGGCAGTGCAGCTGGCCCCGTGATCCTGGGCCACTGGGCAGCTGGGAGGTGGTTAAACTCTGTGCCCAAAGGGGCTGCCCTGCCGCGAGGTGCTTCTGTGCACACGAAATAAAGGATTTCTTAAAAATTTGAGTGAAAATACTAATTTTAATAAAACAAGTTTATATAAAGGGAGCTGAACTTCCTCTGAAGCCTGTGTATCATTGGTGGTTTAAAAGCAATGCAGGACACGGAGTACACTTCAAGCTGAGTCTCTCCCTGTTTACACCCCACACGTGGCTCATCTCTGTGCCACCTGCCTGGTATGGGGCTTGTTGTGGGGCTGACACATCCCCATCCCCAATACTCAGTGCCTTCCCTGGCAGTAAAGGGCCTCAAGGGCCACAAAGGGGTGAGGGATCACAGTGGACTGAGCTGGTTCACAAGGAAAACAGAAATTCTTTTTATTTATGCAAAGGGTACAGCTTTAAAAAAACAATTCAGTTTGGGTGCTGTGAGACCAAATAAAGACAAGTGGTAAGACCCTGTGGTGCCTGCACAGGGTGGCACAGCCCTCCCTGGGACACCACACAGCCCCTGTGCAGAAACACAGCTCACACACACATGGACACCAAGAAAAAACCCCAAATAATATTGTGCCAGTACCAAACACCACAGAAACAGAACAGAACAGTACAGAAACTCCCAGGTACAGAAATGTTCCCATAAAGCAGATAAATAAGGATGCTACAAAACAGGACTATCACCATCTCTACTCTGAATTAGCGAAGAGCTGATTCTTTTGAAATTATGCATTAAAGCTCCCCCAAGTTTCATTTGGGCAGCAGCTGCTGTTGCTGGACATGGGTCACAGCCCACAAAGTTTGAGCCTGGCCTATGGAAGGAGCACAAATACTTCACAGAAGGAAATTGCTCTTAGCCTCACTGAATTACCTGCCTGAGACTGCAAATCAGGATTTGGGCCCACCACAAAACATGAAGATTATGAGAATGACATTTTATTATACTGCCTTTCCAGCCTTGTATAGCATTACAGGATCATTTAAATTTTTTTTTCATCATTTCAAACCTGTAAATGGTGAGCAAGGACAGGCTGTAAACTCAAGAAGGCAATTTATTTATGCATATGTCCTGTAATGAAGACTCCAGGTGGGTAAAATTAGAGCTGGCAAAAAGTTATGAATATGCATTAGCTCTGTAATGCCAAAAATCAGCTCATTTAACAAAAAAGGAAATTGTAGCCAACCATTTCTTAATAACTGAGGTACAGGGGCTGCCTCTTTATTTTTATACATTTTGTACAAAATATGTATACACGTTATATATATTATACATCTGTATGTAGTGACACACAAAAGTATCACTTGCATATGTCCTGCCAGGGTTCTTTTAGGATTTTAGGAATAGTGAAGGGCTTCATGGGTCATTGCACACAGTCCACACCAATAGCCTGGACAGAAGCATAGCTCACACTCTTCTTCCCTGCCACATCTTTTCTGGTCAGCACTGTCTTTTAGCTGAAGCAGCTCCTCATCTTTACCTTGAGATGTGTTCACAGATATTGATCACGTCCTCTCTCAAGCTCCATCCTGCAAGGGCAAATATTCTGTGGTGCTTTACCCAACTCCCCTGTAAGGCAGGTTTTCCCCTCAACAGCCTCTATCCATCTCTATGCTTATTGCACTTAGCTTTAATTAACCAGAATGTCTCAGTAGGAAAAAAAAAAGAAAAAAAAAAAGCTATCATGCCACAGAAAACCATGTTGATGTTCACTCCACGTAGACCTGCCTTCTTATTTTGTATTCGAAATATTAGAAATGGAAGAAATATGCATGCAATTCCCTCAAGCGTTCAGTTTTCCTGAGGAAGTCATGAGTCATAAGCAGGCAACCGGAACAAAACAGAGATGCTACATTTGAAAAAGAAGAGCTTAACACTTGAGATTGTTAAAGTGAACAGCGGGCACGCTATACAAGGTGGAATCCAGATTCTCCATTGAACCGCAGCTAAAAAGTGGGTAAACCATACTAAAAGAGAGGACATAATAGGAGAGAAAATGGTTTTTCTTCCTGGAAACCAACTGCAAAATAAAGCCCTTAAAGCAATCCTGAAAAAGCATGAATGTCATCACCAGCAGTTCTCTTTCTGCACTGCATAATGAATTTTCCATTAAACCCATTTCTTTTAAAACCCATTGCTCACTGCTAAGACCAAGCTACTATACTACTGCAGCAATATTAACCTCCATTTAATAATTAAAGGATGGATTATCAGCATGAGACCTTACATGACACCTCTCTGGAACCTAATGTGTCTTCCAATGGCCTGCAATATAATGAGATGTTCAAATATAAAACGTTGAGTTACCGCTTTTGTCGGTTGTGGCATTTATTCAATCAGAAAGATCTGACTTCCCAACTGCATTACTTACACTTTGCTTTTGACCTTGGGTGGTTGAGAGCAATCTTTAAGGAAGCTATCCCTTTGAATCTCCTTTTTATATTAGCATTTAATTAGTCTAACAAATTTCCTGATGTACAATTATAATGGACTGTAAATTGGCTCTTCCCCTTTGAAGCACGACGTTGCATTTTTTAGCCTTCTGCATACTCAGACCAGCAAACACATCCATCTCTCAGCTCTTTCTACACAGCACCTATTCATCTTCAGTTGCTGGTTCCCAGATCAGGAGCTTTTCCCATCGCAGGGCTCCACCTGCCATCCACACACCCCCGTCCTTCAGTCTGAGGGCCCCTCAGGTGGCACCATCACACTGATTCTGTTACAAGCAGGGCGATTCACAGGTGTGTTCAAGAAAATGCTAAAATCTTATCGAGAAGCGTATCATTTCTAGACACAGGGCATCATCACCACTAATGGCTGCATGGTTTTGACCAAGCTACCTGAAAGAGCACCAAAGAGGAGGATGGCTTCTCTTAATCACCTGAATCAGTGTCAAGCAATCCCTCAAAGGAAGATGAATAGGATTGAAATGCATTATTAAATGTTTTGTGCAATAGTTAAGATGATGTGAAAGGCCCAAAGATTTTTAAATGAAATCAGCTCTAATTGAGGAAATGTGATCTCTTCAATCCAGTCTCTCCCTGCCCTCTCACTGCAGAGTTGTGTCCTGCCCCTGCTCTTGGAGCCTGCTTGTCACACCCCTGCCTACAAGAGAGTGGTCTGCAGGTCCCAGCTTGCCCCCTGCCCACCCTGGAGACACCAGGTGGGGTTTTTCTGCAGTTCAAGGCTCACCAAAGCCTTGGCTAGAGCTCCTTCAGGTGCTGCCCCAGTGCAGGGAACAGCATCCAGCTGCCCACATGGCTCTTGCTTGCTGTTGCCTTTCAGCGTGCCCGATGGAGAGCTCCAAGGTGTGTGGGCAGGAGAGGCTATGGAATCACAAGCTCTTAAAAGTATTGGAAACAAAAATTATTTCCTCCCATGAACCACGGTGAAGAGACCTTTCCAGGTCTGTTCTGCACCAGCGGGGTGGGTGGGAAGCAAACTGCATTATCTGGAGCAGTTGCTGCAGACACACAGTGACTGGATTATGAGCACTTATCCCAAAGGCAAAACAGACAATCACAGCCTTTGGATTTTTAGGTATGTCAGAAGCTGCATTAACCTATAATGCTTCTGAAATAAAGCACTTAGTACCACCCTAGCAAAATTATACAGCTCATTTCAGAGGAGGAAATTCAAGTCGCAATGAATGAAAAACACAGAGAGGGAAGTGATTTAAAGGTAACACCTTGCTAATGACAAGAACATTTCTTTGATGAGTGAGGTTATACAGAAGCAGTCTGCAGTACAACTGCATCTTTCATGAAGCATCAAATATGCTGGAAAAGAAACCAAATCTTCCATGCTGACTTACCCTATTACAATGATCTGGGAAATTGTCAAATACAAGAAACACACGCACGTGTGATTGCATGGGCAGGTGGTCCCACATCTCCCACACAGGGACCAGGAGGTCTGTCCCTGCCTGGAGTCCCCTGGAGCCTCTGCACTGCCCTGGGGGGCACAGGGCTGGGACCCCCCCCCTGCAGCAAGGAGAGCAGGGCTGGGACAGCACCCACCACCCCAGGGGACAGGCACAGCTGCACCTGAGCCACTGTGCTCTGGGGAAGATTTCTGTTAAAGGAATGTGTAGAACATTTGTTTTCTTAGAAACACTCTTTTTTTTCACAGTCACTCATTTAAATGGATTCCACTGTGCCTATTTTATGCCTCTCTTTATTCCAGCAGAGACTAAATTAAGCTTTGAAGTTTAGTGAGAAATCCTAATGACATTCGACTTCAATGCTATTGCCTGAATCCTGGGGAAGTAAAGAAAGGGGGAGAGCAAGAGGAAAGAAACCACTCTTCTCTTTTATTGTTTTCTACAGCTTGATTGTGAAATGACTGACTTTGAAAATAACCTTAGTGCCTAACTTTATGCATTATTCATATATACTAAAACATGTAAATACAGTTTCCAAAGGTTAAAATAAAACTCCTTTCCTGTACAGGTTACAATTATTTAATATTTTGACACAGCAACTTACATCATTAATATTAAACAGCACAGAGGGGAAAAAAGTGACCTGAAACAAGCATGAACTTTTCTCATCAGTATGGAACATCCACACATTGCCCAGGAAGCTGACAGACCACAACTATGCCTAAGGTCTGCCAAAAAGAGGGAAGGATTAAGCATTTTAATTTTGTATAAAACTGTAGATGCCACTTTGCCACTGACTAAGAATGAGGTCTGTCAAAATCTTTATTAGCGAGGAATTTTCTGGCATGGCAACATTCTTGGGGGATCAAGTAGTGGTATTATTCCAGTTTTCAGGAGTAATAAAAGCAGGCCTGCATCCCCAGTGTGGAGAAATAAAAGTTACATCCATTTCTGGCCAATCCTGTCAATTTCATCTGTATTAGGAGCACAATAAAACTGTTTTTATAAAAAGAGAAGAATGAAAAATTAGAATAGCTTTTATTTAATTAATCTAAGAATTAATTGAAATAAAGATTTGCTGTCAGTTGTGTGCATCACAACAAACGAACACAACATTATTCTAATAATGGCTTATTACATTATTTCTCTGCTGGAATGAAATATTGATTGGAAATCCTTGGGATGGAACAAATTGATTATTTGTGCAAATTTAACAACTGTTTGCTTACAGATGCAAATTCTTATTGTGTAATTTGAAATAAGTCTATAGGCAAGTCCCAGTGCACCCACAGCTCTGAACATTTACACCTGAGATTAATTAACCCTGCTCAGTTTCTCTGTGTGCTCGGGTGAGACTCAGCCCAGCCTTTCCCAGAGCCCACCATTGGAACCTGGCTTCTACCAGCTGGTGCTTCCGTGGATCATTCAGCCGCAGGAGTCAGCTCTGCTGGGAAGCAGGGCTGGCACATCCCCGCGGGCTCCAGCATCCCCCGGGCTCCCGCATCCCCTGCGCTCCAGCATCCCCCGGGCTCCCGCATCCCCCGGGCTCCCGCATCCCCCGGGCTCCCTCCCGTCCACAGCATCCAGCCTGAAGCAGACCCAGACATCACCGGGGCGTTGGAACACCCACTCCTAGTGTTCCACATTTTAATGAGAGTCACGAACAGCCCTCTCCACATAACGCCGAGCCGCAGCTCTGCCCGTGGCCCTCCTTCGGGAAACTGCTGCCAAATTGCCGGTGACCACAGGTGGCGAGAAGAACCTCCGAGGCAGAAGTGCTCAGGCAGCGTTTGACTCGCAGCCCAGCCGGGCAGGACGTGGGAGGAGAGCAGTGGAGGGAAATCTCTTGCCTGTAACGTGTCATTGTTTTGGCAGCACTTTGCTTCCCCTGCTAGGGAGCTGTCATCTCCTGTGACACTCCAGGGATCCCTGAACGGGCAGACAGCATTAGATCTTAATCAAAAATCTCTGCAGGCCAGAAAGTGGAGAGGGGGGGTGGGGTTCTGTCTCTGGGAGTGAATCTCACAAACCATGGTACAGTATCACCTACAGGGAAGCAAATGGCACAGCTCATCCTCTGAGATAAACCCCCACTGAATTTACCTGTGCTCTGCCAGGCAGTGACATGGTTCAGGAGTCAGTCATCCTGCTGTTCTAGGGCTGTCAAGAACCATTGCTTTAGCTGCTAAAAGTTAGCATTATTCTACTGACTTCAAACAGACTTCTTTTGGTTTATCAGTTGCTGAGGATCATCTCTTTCAGCCATTTCAATGCAATAAAAATGTTGTTTAAAAAACTTACTACAACTGATAAACTGTCCATGCAAGGAAACATTAAAAGCAATTTCAAAGTGTAAGTTGCAAGTCTGAAGAGATGCCTATTGCTGTTTGCATGGTAAAACCAACAAGGGAATCATCAAACAATTTGGTTTTCAGTACAGAGGGACAAATAGAGGGGGAAATGCTGCCCTCAATTAGCAAAGATTTCAGGTTTTCACTTCATCAGATTAGCAAGAGAAATGGAGTGTCACAGAAGCTGCACTGTTAGCCTCACACTGGAGCAGAGTTACCAAAAGTTTGGCAAAAACAGGAATGAAGTTTAACATGGAAAAGCCTCAGATGTTAAAACCAAGGTCTGTTAATATCCACAGGCTTCTCCCTCTGTTGGGAGTAACAGTATCAGAACTACCAAAACAACTCCCAGACATCAGGAAGAAGAATTTGTAACCACTCTGAAGAAATAAATACCCTCAAACCTCTGTTTGTGGGTCCAGAACGGTGAAAGGCAACCACAATATTAATTAAAAAAAAAAAAAATCTTTGAGGCAAAGAGCAAGAGAACTTATTTCACCCAAAACAATGAAATGCCTCAAATTCAGCCCTTTTCCAGCTCTGTAAATTGCAATAATTGAAAGAGGGGAGAAAAGCTTAATGCTGATAGATTATTTATTTCAGTGAGTAACAGCTTTTGAGTTCTTGCAACCTGATAAAACGGAAATGACCCAGGGGTCTGTTTGTGCATTCTCCATTACCATTTCACATCACTTCCACTCGCAGCTTACCTGCCTGAATGAGGAAGAACACACTTCTGCTTTGGCTGAAGAGACTCAGAGCTGTCGCCAGCAATCTGCCCAAGATCTCCTGTGTCCTGTCAATATTCATGTACCAGTGGGGTGAGGCGGCAGCAACCCCTTCAAAAGGAGTCAGGAATGCCACCAGCACTGGAAAAACCACCCAGTGTCTGTCATTTTACTCTTTATTGAAAATATTTTGCTTTCCCCTTCTTTCATACAATGAAATTTGCCATAGTGAATTGGCATGCAAAATTGCCCTCTCCATATACATTGTTGTTAAATTACTCTATAATTAGTACTAACATATTGTACTTAGAGCATTTACTATGCTTGATGGTTCCATCAACATACCCTTATTGTGATCTATAGCAGCAAGACGACAATTAAAATGGTATTACTCACTTTTAAAGAGCCACTGACAAGTTCTGCCCACATTTGCAAGCATTCTTTTCAATCATGCTTAGCCACTTCCATAAACTCTATTAATAATTCTATAGTGCTGATTTCCCTGTGGAGAGAGAAACAGAAAAGTCCTCCCAGCCCTTTGGGCAGGACCAGGAAGCAGAGAATCCAGAGCCACGATGGAGCACCTGCCTCCCGTGGAGTAAACACCAGGGGCTTTTGAATGCCCAGGAAATCAGAGCTGGAAATCCCCCACATCATTCAGCAGAATTTGGGATCCTAAGTTCTCGAGGCACTTCTGCAAATCCTGGTTTATTGCCCAGGAGGGCAGAATTTACATACCCCCAGGGACCCAGCAAAACAGAGAAGTAATTCCTCTGTTGGAACTTTATCCAGTCTCATGGGCCTATTCCCTGTGCACTGTCTCAGAATCAGGACAAAGATTTAGCCCTTGGTTAGAAAGAATATTTATATGTCTGCTTCATGCAAGCTGAGTGCAAGACCCACTATAAATAGGTAACTTAACACTAAAATTACTTTTTAAATGAAGCCTTCATTTTTCATGTGGAAAAGGAAATCCACTGGAATACTAATAGCCTACATCTTTTGGATTTATATTCAGGTATGGGGGAGCAGGGTGAGGAGGAGGGGTAGAAGTGACCTCAGTTCTGACAGTCACATAATTTTGTGGTTCAGAAGTTATTGGAACGTTTCAGAGCATAATGCCCAAAGATTTGCATTCCAGAGACCTTGCCCAGAAACTGAAGGATTGCTAAAGGGTGCGTATCTCAGCTCTAATGCTTGTGCCCTTTTCTCAAATTAGTGATACTGTCAAGCTCTGATGAGATCATATCTGACACAGAACAAAATTATGGTAACAGTCATGTGTGATCTTATCCAGCCCAACTCCTATTTCCATGGGAGTACAAAAGGAAAGAAAGTTCCATTAAACTGTATTTGAGAAGGTGTTATTCACCCTGCAGCTATAGGACTATATCTGAGTACTACTTATCACATCCTCAGAAAAGAGTAGGAAAAGAAAATTCAGAAACAGCACCAATGATCTCAGCCATCATATAATACAATCCCAACTACAATTTAGTGCTGATTATAATTCTAGGTTTCTAGATGCAAGTGAAGGAAACTAGATGAATTTTGGGGAACTGTTTTCACATGTATAATTAAAAGGGTGCTATAGCAGCTGAGGATCTGGCCTTGTTTGTGAGAGGCAGGGTTTGAACAGTGTGTTTTGCCTATAATTTGGCTATGGCCAGAACACATCCAAATACTTCCCACTAGCTTAAGAGAGGGATGATTAGTGACTGAGAGAAACATGGTCTGAGAGCCATCTGTGAACTGGGTGCTAACCTGGAATCGCCTTCCAACACCCAGTGCACCAAGAGACACACCACACACGGCCACTAAAAATAGGATGAGTGGGGCTGAATTATTTGTTCAGTTTCTGAGCTCAGCACCAGCTGAGGAGCCTCCTGATGGATGTATCTGCCTCAGGTCTGATGCTTTCAGGGAGGAACGACAACTGCTGTTGTAGAAGGAGAACTTAGCAAGAGCTCCAATTAAAAGCATCAGTGGTCTCAGACAAGCACCCTAATACGGATTTAGTAAGAATGCCTATGTTAATTATATATCCATTTATTGTTAGAAATTCACTAAAGATTTAGTAAGAGATGTGTGCTAATTAGCTGAAAGCTGTATGAAGGGTAACACTCCCACCTGCACCAGGTGGTGTTTAGTCAATGCTGATTTGGCTTCCACCTATCCCTGGTGCCATGAGGACTGAGCTGGTCCTGAGCTGACCTCACTGCACAGACACAACTTCACTGCAAATGCACAATGACCTTTTCATCAATACTAGATACTTGCAAAGATATTTTTGTAAAATCGATTTAATGCTCTACCTGCAATTCAATACCAATGCAATCAGACCAAGATTATGCACATACAGCTATGACTCACTGACTGCCCTGCTCAGCCACAGGGGGTTTGAGCAGGAGAATATAAAGCAAAGAACTTCCCTTCAAAATATAGTGTAATGTTAAATTCTAATGGGTATTTTTTAGAGGACCATCTTTAAACATTTGACACATATGTGTTCATTTGCAATCAGGGTTATCAGACACTGTTAGATGTGAGCCAGACTTTGCTCAGAGTGCTGACAGCAAGACCAGGACCTGGAGGAATTATGGATGTGATCCACCTTCCTTCCCATGGCTAGGCCAAGAAAACAGTAACTTAATCTTTAAAGGTCTAGACTATCTGTTGCAGAGCTCTCTGATGCCAAGAAGGCTTTTCCACAGGGAAAAAGCATCTGCCCATTCTTTAGAGTAAAGGGTTGGATTCCAATGTCTGTCACCATAAAGTACAGTGACTTTATTTAGACCTCATGCAAGTGAAATTTAGTCACATTACTCTGAGCAAACAGGTATTAGAGAAGAGAGTTTTGACTTGAATATCAAGAACATCCAACCCCCCCCCCCCAGTTGTTAAACAAAGAATCATTCAGAGTAAGACTAACTCATGTTAACATTAAAACAACATACAGGGGGGGAAAAGTGAGAAAGCAAGCAAGTGAGAAAGAAAACTTGATATAAATCAAGCATAAACACTCCACCAATCATCAGCTCTCTAAATCAAGAAATCTGACAGATTTTCCAAGTGAGAATCAATCTTCCTGTCTCTGCAGTAAGTATACTGTAATCGTTTTTCCAGCACAGTACAGAAAACGTAACTGCCACGTTCAAGATTTATTGAAAAATATTCTGCCAGACTGTTTGAATGCTGCTGTTGCAAATGTTTTTTAAACAAGAGGTCAGAAGAGTTTTCATGGCTCTATCCTCTTCCTCTGTCCAAAACAGCTTTGCTGAAAGACAGTTCACGTATCTCATGCACCTTTCCCAGCAGTACTTGTGTCCAGAATCTGAGGTGAAGCTCCTGCCAGATGACACCCCCTCACCTCTTGGGTGTGGCAGATGCTGCTGAAAGCACAGAAAGTCAGTGTGGGGGAAAGGAGACAAAAAAGCAAGGACTGTTAAGCAGGAAGCTAAATCCCCCTCACCCCCAGCACTGCCCCTGCCTTCCCTATCTGCAGGCTGCAAATCAAAGCTCAGCCCTCTGCCCAGAGGACAGACTGGGATAGGAACAGATTCTGACTATAGGGAACAGTACTGGAAAACAACCCCTTAATTCTCAGTACAATACAGCAAATCAATGCTGCTGGCATTGGAATCTGTTCATGTTACAAGAAATTCAAGTGATTCTGCAAAAGTAACCCTGAGGCAACATGTAAAGGGAGAGGCAAAAGCCATTGGATTAAGAAACTATTTAAATTCAGAAGCCACTGAAAAATCAAGGAGCTAAGGTCTCACCAGAGTTTCTAGGGCTGTTTTTAAAGCACATTGATGAGCTGACCAGAGATATTCTTCTCTTCCCAAAGTCCCCATTGCTTACAGCCAGGGGACTTCAGCACATCCATCTGAAGAGGCTACCTTGCAGGCATTTCAGACTTGCAGCAGACATTGGCACTGTGGTGATGTTCCTGGGCTGGTGGTGCCAGTCACTGAGCTGTGAAGTTGCAGAATTGCAGTAAATCTGGACACCTTAGAATGCTAATTTTTGACACTGTGTGCTAACACTGGTGTCCTGGCTCTGTTTGAGTTTGCTTGGTTACACCCCAGCACTCTGCACCCTGCGCTGCTCCATGACCACGGCATGGCAGCACCGGTCAGTGCCAGTGAGGCTGGGGGTTGGTGAGGGCACAGTGACAGCCACGTGTCGTCCCTGTACCCACCAGAGGTGTCGAGGTGTGCACTTCCCATGGGAATTTACAGCAATGTCAGAACTGCCTGGTTTATCCATGATAACCCAGAGGGATGGGGAGGCTCCAAGCAGAGATGTGAAGAAGCAGCAGTGTGAGGAGCCCAAGGTCCAGTCAATGTTAAATGAACAGGCTGATGTTTTAGGAGCTGGCCTGGCAGGGAGGAGGCAATGAGATGCCACTGAGCTTCCTCACTTGACCTTCAGAGGAGGAAAGTGATCTGGTAAAACTGTAAGAGAAGCATGTTCCTGCCGGTGAAAAAAAGGGAGCAGAGGAGAGGCTGTTTCCTTCCTGTTTATACTTTAGTCTCTCTAAAAACTTACAGTGAGAGCTTAGTATAGTTTGGTTCTTAACTAGGATAATTTGTATTCCAGGAGAAAAGCTGAGGTTTGATGTTTCTTCTAAGTCTATATGATACAACAGCCAATGTGTCTGTTCAACAGCAGAAGGAGACCTTGCAGGTATTGCGTACATTGGTAAAGATGGCTATTCTTTTTCAAAATGCATATATATTTTTTCTTTGCTTTCTGCATACATTTTCACTTTTATAATAAGCAAAGTAACATATTTAATGCAAAAGTACTGTGAGAATGCCCCCAGAGCTCCAGTGCAGATGTGTCACTGTCCACTTTTCCCATGACCTGCACCTGCTCCTCACCCCGTCAGTCAGGAACATACCCCTGTGGGGAACAGCCTAACATCCCTGCAGATGAACATGCAAGAAAGATGGGATCTGAGCGAGTGTTCAAAATTCAGCAAGAACAGTTTCCTTTAAAAATTAATTACTGCTGACATCTAATACAATTGCAGCATGCAGGCAGACACTAGCAATTAATTAATAGGCAGTTTTCAAAAAATAAGGTATTGATTTGTTGTTCCTCATAAACCTGGAATATTAGATTGAGGACAAGACAATTACATAAAGCAAGGGGAGGAAATTGGCTTTCATGAATGAGACAAATGGAAAGGAGTCTGGGTGTCTCTGGTTTTCACCTGAATCCCTATTTAGGGTCATACACCAGAAGATACATTCAAAACAGCTCACTCATTCTTCTGAAAAATTCTCTCCAATAAATAAACTATGCTGTCTCATCCCCTGCTCCACCTCCAGCACAGAGCCACTTGCAGCAGAGCAAGACCTGGCTGTGCTGTACAGCCCAGCAGCCCAGTTCTCCACTGGAAAATGTCAGCTCTCAGCTCCAGAGCATCTTCTTGAGCAGTTCTGTTAAGTTCAGTCCTGCTTCCCTGCAAGCTTCCTTTCCTTCCAGACAGCTATGGCACATGAAACCTGAGTGGCATGGCCAAGGCAGCATGTTATCAATCACACTCAGTTTATTCCTGGAGCACAATTGTCTCTTTTTAATTATCTGCCCTGTCCATTGCTCTGTCACACCTCTCTGTTTCTCTCCACACAGGTTATTTAGCCCCTGTAAATACTCTTTCCCATGAGACCAAAGCTCACATTTGGGGCATTATTTAGGGGTTTGACAGGCACAGCTTCACTGATTCAAGAGGGAAAACCTCTGTCCATCCTCCCTGTGCACCACAGCCCTGGAGGGTGGCAGGGCCCTCAGCAGGAGCAGGGGCGTTGCGGCTGCCCTGGGCACCCTCTGCCCCTGCTGTGCCCATCCTCTGCCACGGCCTCCTGTGCACAGAGAACAGAGATCTCCCATGGCAGAGGCTGTAACTAAGCAGTGAATTTTAACTGGCCACACAGTGTCTGGTGACAACACCGCCAGCACAGAAATCCTGGAGAAAAACAAACAGGAAGATCTCACGCAGGCAGTTTCCATGGATGCAGCTGCTGCTTGAGTGGGCTAAAAAAACAAAATAGTCTCTGGTCCAGCATTTCACATTCCCTTTCTCCCTGCAATCACGTGTGTGGGGTTTGAAACTGTTAATTCCCATTTCTGTTCCTGCTGCTCCTCCCCGGAGACTGGGAACGTGCCCACCTCCTAATTGACACGGCAGGCCAGGGAACAGGGACGTGATCAGTTTGCCTGTTCAGCGTTCAGCATGCTGACAAACAACCCAATACTACACTGCCAAAGAAACTAAAGCCTGCCTCAGAAAGCCGAGGCTTCATTAACAGAAGCTGTTTACTTGCTGTCCAGACCAGGAAGGCGAGGGCCCCACCAGCCCTGCTGGGTTTGTCTGAGCACAGTGCTCAGACCCAAGTGCTGCAGCCTCGCTGGGCTCAGTGAACATGAGAGGAATGTTGCAACTCACAATGATACAACTTTTTGGCTTGAGTTCCTGAGAAAATCAGGAAAATCACCTTCTCTAACTGTGGTTGTCAGGGTCTCACAACTCTCCTCCTCATCTTCCATCACACCTTCATCTTTCAATACACTTTATCCTTTTTCTTTATTTTATCCTTTATTTTATTCCTCCCAAAGAATTTGGCAAAATCTTCAAAGCTTCTGAGCTACCCAAATTCAGACAAGTTTCACCCCAAATAAGCCTGCTGCTTGCAGAGGTGACAGGCTGTTTGGGCCAGAGGAAATCCTCCTCCCCAATGGTGCTGCTAACAGAGGTGTATTCCCAGGCGGCTCTGATCTCTTCCTGAGGGTCTCTGTGGCCTTCCTCCAGGCAGGACTCTCTTTGCAGGGAGCAGAGGCAGCTCCACCAGACTCAGTGCAGGATTCAATCAGTGCAGAGGTTGCAGGTGTGTGAAGGAGTGAGGGACACAAAGCAGGTGGGACAGGTGGGGTGCCCGTGGGGCTGAGCCTGGGAGCCCCAGCAGAGTTCCCATTATCAGCCTGAGATGCCCCAGTCCTGGGAGCCGTTAGGAGGATGCACCCTGCTGTAGGAACAGCTTGACTGCATCAGTTACCGACGTTACAGAAACACCCTGCTGGTAAGCATGAAGCCAGATCAGTCTAATTAGAGCATCTGAGAACTCTCAGGCTCAGCATAGCTGATCTCATTGTTTGCTTGGGAAGGTGTATCTTCCAAAGCCAGGAATGCACTTGACTTTAAAGGGCTTCCCTGCAACTGAGGCAACTCTCAGTATTGTTTTCAGAAGTGACTGAGGCAGATTTGGAGGTGGGAAGGAGAAAAGGACAGTCACATACGTGATTTCCAGTAAAAAGCCTCACCTCCACTCTAGGACATCACCCAGAGCATGCTGCCCAGGACCACCACCAGCAAGGCTTGGGTACTTCCCAGGACAGAAGTCACCCTCCCTCTCTGCAGCCCATCCCAGGATCTCACCACTCTCACAGCAAAGAAGCTTTTTCTGATGTCAAATGTAATGTTCAGCATTTCCATTTGTATCCATTCCAGTCACAAAGCTGAAAGATAAATTTTGGAGTGCTTGATGTGCTCAGATTGCGACACAGAGACAGCGGCTCTGCCCACAGGACTTGCTGTAAAGGAGCAATCCAATCACTGGGAGTGCTTGTTTTCACATCACCTGCAGAGAGAACCACTCTCCATCTACCCCAAATAAGCCCTGCTTCAGAAAACATGCTGTGAGTGAAGTCCATGGACAGAGAAAAACAACCTGCCTTTACATGTACAGGAGCCCTTGTGTCTCCCAGGAGAGGGAATGGGCTCTAGAATGTAGAGCCCTGGCACCTTTCATTGTGGCCTGGCATTCCCTGTGCATCTTCCCTGCCAGGCCAGGAGCTGGCAATGCCTCCAGTGCTGTGCAGTTCTCTCCCTGCACCCCAGATCACACCTCCACCAGGGCTGGTGTCCACCCAGCCCCGCAGCCACGAGCCGTGGGAAGGTTGTGGAGCACTCAAACATGGGACTGGAGATTACAATTATTATTCTGGTTTGTTCTCTTGAAGGTTCCTCTCTGCAGGCAGGGCCCCTGGGCAGAGAAAGAGGCATTGCCTTCCAAAACGTGACTTCTATCTCCCCCAGACCCAGCTTCAACAACAATAACGACAACAACAAATTGTGCAGCCTCGGGGTTGCATTCCTTTTGTAGCGTCTCCCTCCTGTTGCATTGCATTTTCCCCTTGCTATTTAGCACTTGAGAAACAAAACTTATTAGAGATGTCTCACTGGAGACTGGTTTCAGGGAGTAGAAGGAAGCAGCACTAAAAGCACACTGAATATTCATTCAACAATGAAATCCTAATTCTCCTTAGCAGCTCCTCTGGGCAACACATTTCAAAGTGAGAGGAACATCAAGGTGAATATTCATTATGTTGCAGTTGGCTTTTTCCTCAGCAGATCTCATTTCTACACCTCATTTCTGCAAATTCTCATGCACAACTAAACTTACTGCCAGGGCTGAACAGAAAAATAACATCCATGAGATTTGTATGTGCAGGGTGGGCAGCAAACACTAAAGATTTGTAAAATGCAAATTCTACAGCAGTTTAGTAAATACCAACATCTACCAACTCACCAGAGTTGTCCAGGGCATCTTAATCTCTGCTTGAGCCTTTGTCACGTTTTGTCATCCACATGCTGTCACCTCAAGGAAGAGGAAGATGGGGGCAGGAGGAAGGGCACTGTATCACTGTGAGCTGTACAGCACTCACACAGGGGCAGGACTGGGCTCTGTGCTGAGCTCTTCAAACACCTCTTTTCTAAAGAAGGGTTTCTTCACACTGCACTTAAAACTCTTCCCAGGTCTTCATAAAACGATGTCCCAGTTCACTGCTATCAGATGTGAATTGCAACGTACATGTGCAAAGAAAATAAGAGTCAGTTTTTATTGAGAGGCTGCCTCAGGGATTTAATTCAAAATTATTGTCTTCAATTTTATTAAAATCAATATGAGATTTTATTACAGTATAAATTAAATGGGAGGCTATTTGCTTCTCAGATACCAGAAGCAATAGTATGAACATTGCTTCAAGCAATGATATTCATCCACATATCTTAGCTAATGTTATCCATGTACAAGTGTGGAGTTCCATTTCTTTTTCTCTCTTATTTTTTCATCCCTTAAACACCAGGCACAGTTCATGAAATGTGACTGAGGCTTACAGATGATACTCAGATATTTTTAAAGGCTCAGGAAACTCAGAAAGGACTTGAAGAAATTATTGAGATTTGTGGGAAATGCTCTACAGTGAGTGATTAAAGAGCTCAGTTTGTTTAGTTTACTAAAAAGAAAGGTGAAAGATGGCTTGATTACAGGGTATTAATAGGTTCACAGGGAGAAAAGTACATGAGACTAAATGGCTTTTAACCTAACAGAGGAAGCGGCCACCATGCTCAGCAGCATGCACCAGCCAGGCACCACTGCCAGACACAAACCCTGCAGCAGACGCGCCCGTCCCCGTGTCAGACAGTGGGTTTGGGAGCTGAAACAAAGGGATTTGAGTTCACCTTGTAGGCAGCAGCTAGAGCTGGGAAGCTCTGAGCTCAAGCATAGGTGGCAGTCTGCTAATAGCACTGCTTTGAGATGGAAATTTCTAAAACCAGAGTGAGAAGATGGGAGATGTCATGGAAATGCCAGCGTGCTGGAGGAAAAACCTCAAATGCTGTGTTACAGCAGATGTAAAATAAACTGTGATAATAGCCAATATCCTGTCAAAGTTGATCTAATAATCACTTAAACTGGACTTAGATGCTTGAAAGGTTAATGCGCCAAGAACTCATTTCAGCGAGCTGCCATACATTAGCAGACAAATCATTTAAATAAATATATACACACTCAGAAGAAGGTCAGCAGAGCCCGTAATGCAGGTCATATCCTGAAATACTGCCAGTTACTGTCACTTGGAAGGAAAAAAATTATGTCAGGCTGATTTGCATAGGGAGAAACTGGACCTAAACACTCAAGATGGAGAAATCAAATGCAGATGGCAGCTGGTTACATGATATTTAAAGCTCATCCCAAAACATGATACAAAACGAAAGCACTCCCAGTTTCCCCACAGATCTTACTCTTTCTTTAATTAGGTCATTTGCATAAAAACTGGATTTCTACGTTCAAAGTTTAACAGTCCTAGCTGAGGTTTTGTGCAAGGGTTTTTTTCCTCTCTTCTGAAATTGCCTTTGCTTTGGGGACATAATAATTTCTCTCGTACTAATTATGATGTCAAAATCAAAGGATTAACTACTCCACTAGGAATATATACACAATGAGAGGTGATTACACAGCATTCCCTTCTCCATGCAAAAGCCATTGGCACAAGCCAGTTACACAGAAAAAACACAGACCAAACACTGGCTTGTGCCCCTGCGTGCAGCATCAGGTGGAACTGGATGTGGTTATGCTGCATTTATGCCAACCAAGACCAGCTCCTGCCCTCTCTGCCCATTGTCTCTGTCATCTCACTGCAGTTCTGTGCAACATCAGAAATGGGGCGCTGCTGTTTCTTCCCTCTGTGCTCTGCTCACCCATACTGAACAGAGCCATCAGCACAGATTCTATTCTTTTCCTTATTTTCTTTCTTATTTTTAAGTCTCTGAGTTGAAAAACCTATTTTTAATGAAAAGAGATGATCTTTCTGTTAGAAGCATGATGAATAAAACCTCCTGAATAAAAATTCCTGCAGGTTATTAGAAGTGGCATATCAAATACAAACTGGATTACAGGCACAGTGAAGTAATTACTTATTAGAGAGACACAATTAAACTAGTATGTAACACTTTTTGAAGCCCTGATAGGTAATGACCATGGGGGGAGCCCCTTGAGCCCCAGGGATGTTCCATACCGTGAAGTGCCTGAGAGCACTGAAAAGTGCTGAAAAGTGTCTGAGACATCTCATGACTAAAATTTTGCCCTCCTATTGCCACACATCCTCTCACAGTTCAGCAACACAGGAGCAGCCTTACTAGGAAAGAGACACACTCTTCCTCTTATATTTAGCTGAAATGGAAAATAACAAGACACAGTGTCTTACCAGTTATCAGAAGGAGATACATGATCCCTTGTACTTCTCTTTCTAAATTAAGAATAGGGGCCATTTTAATATCCTGCCAGATACAGATATTTATGGTTGAACATTCTCAAACACCTCCTCAAGCCATGATCCAGCTGCTCACAGCAGTCTCCCAACTTTCCACACTCAAATCCCCTCATTCTTGTGATCCTCACTGAAACAAATAAATATGTAATACTCCTGTTTTCTTCACAGGGAATTTATGTAGAACATCATTACTAATGTATAAAAGAATAGATATGCTCAACTGTAAGCAGTGAAATAATTAAATACAGCAACAAATAAGCAGGAGACATGGTGAGTTTTTCATCATTTGAGTTTTTAAAGATCATATTTCTTTGGAAAAAATGCATGTTAGTTTAAACAGACACACTATCACTGGACACAGGAATTAGTGAATGAGAGTCCAGGAATCAGGATGTAAACGTGGTGCATAAATAGGTCCTGGGCCTAGGGTAAACAATTAAAGGCTTTTTCCCCCAGGGTTATTACGTGGCAAGGGAGTTATAGTTCATACTGTATTAACCCCTCTTCTGTCACTGTCAGATATGTTCCTCAAGACAAACTTCCCCAGCTGCTTGTTCCAGAGGAAAGAAAAATTACTGAAAAAGAAAGGAAAGAAAAGCAGTTATTGAACAGAACCTCATGAGGTTAGGACCAAAGTTAAAATTGCCTCTGACAGCAATAGCAGTGCCCTAGGTATCTTGGGTGCTGACAGAACTAATCAGGAGATTTTTTAGATGTAAATAATAATTAACAAATGTAGATGAATGTGAATGGAATTCTAGCTTCATGCAGGTATTGTCTGACCCTTGGTTTAGCAACTTAATAGAGCAGAGCAATGTAAAATGCCTGCAGTGGAAGCACTAGTGAGCAGCAGGACAGACCCTTTCAACCCAGTCAAGATTAAATATGGGACAATAACTTGCTTTTTAAAATGTAGGACAAATGACCTAAATAGAAGATGCAGCAAAATTAGTAGAGCAGAAAAGTCCAAAGGATGTGGCAATAATTCTGCTATCAAATGCCCACTGACACACAGTGCAATTCAGTAAAGGCATTGCTACCACTCCGTGCTGGGAGGGAACAGGGGGGCAGAGGGACAGAGGTGCCAGGGCTGTGCAGGGACTGCACCACCCCAGCGCAGCAGAGAGGGCTGCCCTGCCACCCTGCCACTGCCACAGCAGCCAGCCACGGCACCAGCTGAGCCAACAGCAGCCACAGAAAACAGGCTGGAATGTCTTCAGAGGATTTACCCTTCCATGGAGTGCCACAGATAACAAAACTGCTCCAGCCCAAAACATGCGAGCAAATGCCTGGCTCTTGATCACCTGCTCAGACAGCACAGATACAAGTCTTAATTAACTCTTGATGCAGGGCGTTGTTATAATGATAAATAGCACAATGAAAGTGGAAAAATATTTTCCACCTGCTGCATTTGGCTTCTGCAGGGCAAAATGGCTCATCTGGATTGTTATGAAGCCATCCATCACTAAGATTTTCAGTTACCTTCTTACACAGAAAATTGCATTTTAAGAGTTTGATGGTGAGTCTGAAATAATCCTATTGGCTTCATATAACAACACATTCAATATGTTGAAGAATCTTTGCCTTAGTTCAAGGTTTCTACTTGATATTTAGTTGTGTGCCCTGCAGTGCTTACCAACCGTGGTCACTACCAGTCTGTGCCACAGGGCACTTCAGATGACTGGAAGTTGCACATCTCTGGAGAAATATGGATATCTGCCTTACTAAAAAAATTATGGGTCAAAACATCTACTAGCTTAACTTGACCTTATGCACAGGACTCTGATTTATCCTGTAGGTAATAATGGATGTAAGTGGCATTTAATCCTGTATTTATGCTCCTTTCAAGTGCTATGAAGTCTTTACATCACTGAAAACCAGTACAGGCAGAATTAGTGTCTTCTGAGATGATTCATAGAGAACTGCAATGGCCATCTAAAACTGGAGCAGCCTATGCATTCCTATGGATCACCACAAGAGAAACTACTTGTTCCTGGGTGAGGAACCTCACTGAATTCTGAGGAACCATGTCCAATCCCTTGGCCATTCCAACCAGCACAGGAGGGGTTCCAGTTTGCTATCAGAGATAACCTGATTAAACGAAGCATCCAGTTTCACAGGGGAAAAGGAGAAATACATTTTCCATCAGCCGTCTAATCCTAATTGCTTATCAAAGCATAGAAACAAATCCAATAGCATTACTACTGCCATGAGAAATTATGTACTAAAACATGATCATCCTCATCTCACAAGCTGTCAGCCAAAATCAACGCTCCCACTGCTGCCACGGCATCACCAGGGGACACAGGGATCTGGCTTGCAACCTGCTGTGAACATGGGTTAAAGAGTGAAATCACAATGCACAGGGTCTGTGGTCCAGCTACTGAATGGGAAAGAAATACTCTCTTTCCTGAAATCAGCAAGGAACAGAGCCCGTATTTCCCGTTGCCTAGAATGTATGTGCCCAGCATAGCAACAAAAAAAAAGTGATATTAATCTACAGGGGGGAAATGGGTGGCTTTAGCCAGGTCAGCACCCAAAGAATAGCTGAAACAAGCCTTTTCCTTGTGGAGCTCAGGTGTTCTCTCCATATCTACCCTCATACACTTCTCATTCTCCAGGTCTGCTGTGGGGCAGTAGACCTGGAGATCATCTGAAATTTTGTGTCAGATTTTCAGTCTCTTCAGGCTCTTTTTTATGAAATGACATTGAGGAAAAGAGAGCAAGCTGGGATTATGATAATGCTGTGTTTTTAACAGAATTATTTAAGGCTCCCAGGAGACAGCTATTTTGATAGTATGGTTAGGGTATCACTGAAAACCAGGAGAACGACTTTCCAACCAGTTTGTTGAGTTAGAATACTGTCATTACTTTGTTCAGTGCTGGGTACATGGGGGATTGCTCCACCTAACACTTATGTCATTGAATGAGTGGCTCTGTTCTCCAGGCAGCAAGCAGCTTTCAATAAGCAAATGCTCAATGTAATGGATGAAAAACATCATAAATAAATAATAGTGCCACAAACACTGAAAAATGATCCATCTTTCAGTAAACTGCACATGCTTTTCAGATTTTGTGACTTCAGATCTCTTGGAAGCAGTGTATAAATATAAAATATTGCAGCTACCACCCTTCATTTCAGCAATCAATTTTGCTCTTATGTGATATTCATGTTTAGCAAAAACAGCTGTTTAAAAGGAGTTTGCTCTGCTGTGTGTGAGCTAAAAACAAAGACAGACTGTTGCAAATGGAGGAGTAAAGTGGGCCAGGGGTAAAGCTGTTTTACAAATTTAATAATTAAGAGTGTGGTTTCCTGAGGAAAAAGGAAAAGAGGTCGTGTAAACTTCTGCCTTAAGCAGCTCTCAACTTCTCCAAACATCTCTGTTTTCAAAGCATGACCTTAAACTGTGCTAATCCTCAGTATCTGCATTGTGATGTTTACCTCTGTAAGCAGCTGGTGTTTAGAAATAACACCATATTTATTAAATACTTGGTTCCTCTGCTTGGTTGGGGTTTTTTTTTGCCTTATGGCTAGCAAAACAAGTGCTGTGAGCTGACTCAGCCTAGCCAGCTTCCTCAAGCACACAAAAAATTATAGATGTAGCCAGAGGAACATTTCTCTGTTGGAAATGCCATGACTGATGATTAGGATTTCACTAACAGCACTGTCCTGGGGTCTCCTCGTGCCCTACACACATCGAAACTGCTCAGGTCCGTGGTCTACAAGGGTCAAATCACCCAGGAGATGGGCAGCTTGCACATGGGACAGAGCAGCTTCTCCTGGGAGTAGCACCAATTAAACACAACTTCACTTTTGACAAACCTTGCCTTCTGCTGTTCATTATGAATGCAAACACAAGCCACCTGCCCACCTGGGGCAGGTCAAAGCTGCCCAAATGCACATGTACTGATTGTGTTTCCCTCAGCACTGCATCACTGCCCAAGGTGCACCTGCTCTGCCTGCAGCAGAGACAGCTCCGGGTTGAGAACACACCAAGTGTGCTTTTTACCTCACAAACAAATTTCAGGGGTGCCTTGTGGTGAGTTTTCATCTGTTCTGGCCACTTAGGCTGTCTGGGAGGCAGACTTGAAAAAATGAGATGCCTCACACCTGCGTTCAGTCTCAGTGGGATGTGGTTCACTGTCTGGTCTGCCCCAGCCTGAACTCCTCTCACTCTTGCCCATCACCTCCTCCAAGGGGATCATCTGCTGTGACAAATATTTTTATGGCTCCTTCAGTGCTGCAAATTCATGCACATGGTCTGTAACAGACACTGCAAAGTTGTGATCACAGCAGCTTGCAGCAAGCTTGCTTCTTTGGATGCAAATCAGCTATTTGGATCACTGAACAATAATCACTCTCAGTCGCAGAGAAAAGAAAGGGAAAACTTTCAAGAATGGGGACAAATATCTTGCTAGAGCAGGAAAAACATATACTAGATAAGACTCCAAAGTCTTGAGGTCGAACAGCAGTACAATAGATTTGAGCTCACCCCAGATTTCCATCTACACCTTTTCCTGGTGCCTGTACCTCCTGCAGCATTTTTCCAGCCACACCAAAATGACATTTTCAAGTCATTCATGCACCAGGATCACTACAGGCACAACTCTGCACCAACCTTTATGTTAATCTCTGGCACACTCATGGAGGTGAGGTGTGTGAAATTTAGCAGAACAGTACATTAATCATATCTGATGCCATAGTTGGGACCCCCAGACATATAAATACACTCAGTGCATCCCTGTGAGCAATCATTTCCTACCAAGCTGCTTACTAAGTTGCAATCCTGCATAAAAGCCCCTGTGTCAGATCCTCATGCTACAGTTATGCTAAATTTGCTTTCACTCTGTTTATCCTTTTAGTCTTAGGTTTTTTCTTTTGTTTGCCAATAGAATTCTTATGGAAAACACCAAAAGAATGAAGCACCTGACTGCCAAATTTCTTTGCTCCAGATTGGTAATTATACAGTGAGGGTAAAAAGGGCTTGAAGCTCTCAATGCTTACTAAATCCTTGAAAAATTTCTAATATTATTTCTGATTTCCCCATCACATGGCTCATTTTTCTCCTCTTATAAAGCATGAAAGAAGACAACCATGAACCATGAATTCTTGGAACCATGACGGTGTGCATTGCACAACCCAGACAATATTATTCAACTCATGAATAAATCAGAACCCATCCATAACCCTGATGTGGAATTTCCATGCAAAGGTGTTTTCCAAGGCCCTCTTTAAAACTTGGAACTCCAGCAGTGTATTTCATGTCCTGGAGGTAACATGACCATTCAAACATCAGTGCTGCTACAGTCACACCGCAGTCTCTACTGGCTTGAGCTGAGCCACAGACTGGGACCCTCTGCCCAGTAACCCACCATCACTCCCACCATCACTCCTGCCCAGCAGCAGCATTCAGCTCCTGTGGGCAGCACTCAGCTGCTGTGACCAGGGTTTGGCTCTGGCCCATGCTCAGCCCACCTCTGCCTGGGGGCAAAAGCCTCCAGGGATGCAGCCAGCAAGGGGAGGTGAGGAAGACCTGAGACCAAGTCGCCCTTGTTTCCCCTGGGAGTATTTTCAAGATTAATCTCTGCAAAGATAAGAGTCTTGAAATATTTACATAAAGAATTTCATGCTTCAGTGTAAATCCCATTGTAAATCCTACAGAAACGATAGGGTTTTTCCTTCTTCCTTTCTCTCCTTGGCTGTCTCTCTCCATGTATATAAAAATAAACTGATAATATCCAGCTAGGCTGAATAAATTCAAAGCTATTGAGCTGTGGAATTACAATTGCCCAGAGAAAAGCACAGAAGGAAGTGACTTTCCTTCCTACAATGCAGGGGTGAGTAATGGACCATAAACATGAGCTGAGCTCCTCACCCTCCTGACTGACACAAATACACATCAGCTGGAAGATGCCAGCTCCATTTGAGGCCAGGCACTGCATGTGTTAGAGCTGAGGGAAGAGGAGATAGGACCATCATTATGGGGGAAAGAACAATGCTGCCATCACAGCACAGAACTTCCAAACAGCATAAAGAAATCAAACAGAATTGGGAGAGGTACAAACACTAATTCACAGCATCAAGCTCCAAACTTCCCATTGCTATGCTCCCTCCACAGACAAGAAAGATATTTTTCAGCCAACACTGGTGAAGCACCAGCACATCCCAGCACCTAAGGCTGATGACAGATTCACCAAGAGACAGCTGGCATCACACTGCTGGTCCATGGGACTGATGGCAGGAGACTTTGACCCTCAAATTCCATGCCTACTCTGGTAACACAACAACCTAATAATGTGGTCGTCTTCAAGTTCAAAAATACTTCACATTTTCTTAATTACAATGATTTTTGCAATGAGCTGCATTGCTTTTGTCAAGCCCAAGGTTTGCATACTTGAGAATAATTTGTGCAGAGGGCCAATCCCAGTTGCTTCACCACACCAACCTGCCAGTGATGCAGAGCTAAGTCCCCTCAGCACCATCCCTGTTCCTGTTGGCATTGCAGCATGCCTGCTGAGGAGGGGGCTCGCTTTGATACACCTGGAACTTCAGGTGAGAAGGACACACCTGTAAACTACACCCCAGGCATTACTTGCCATGGAGAGCAAGGTGTGGTATCCCTGATGGATCAGCCAGTGTTTGGTGCTGGGCACACATTGTAAGTGACAGGCAGTGCCTGAAAAAGCTTTTTACTCTCAATGAGCTGCAAAGGTATTAAATTATGGTGAGCTATAAATAAAGCAGAAATGTCTTTTCATAAAGAGTCTTTTTCCATCCGCAGATGGGGAAAAATAAAAAGCCTTCACACAGTGTCCTCAAACAGCACAATACTGCCTTTTCCAACATCCTCAGCTTCTGTCTGCTCCTGGAGGTTGCTCCTAACCCCCCAGCACAGCGTCCAGCCCTTTAGGCACATGCCTTTGTGCTTAGCAGTACCTCCTACAAGAGGCAGTGCAGAGGGGTTTCAGCAGCCCCCGAGCTCCCCAGCCGCGAGCAGAGCCCCGGCAGGACGGAGCAGCCCCGGTCCGGGGAGGCTGAGCGTCCCTGCCCGGGACAACAGGCTCTGCCTCCTGCCCGGCCCCAGCCCGCAGGGAAAGCCACGGTGCCTTTCTTCAGAGCCCGAGGTCCCGCTGCACACGGACAATGCGAATCAGAGTGAATGGGGCTGACAATATGGTGATAATATATGATTTCTTTTTCTCGGTAATTGTTGCGTGCTAAATTTAAACATGACAAAGCACATTGTATTTCTGCCTCAACTTTATCACTTCATAAGGAAAATGCTTGAATACTTCCCAAATTACAGCCCAGCCTAGAAGAGCTTTTTAAGCTTCTAGCAGAATTGGTTATTTCAGGTTAATAGAAGTGCTGCGAGGTCAATGCTGTGAGCCCAGCACACGCCTCTGTGTGGAGGATGAGAGCATGCCAAGGGCAATGAATGCAATGCACAGCAGCAACACTCACATGGCCTGTCAAAACACTTCCTGTATTTCTTTAGTCAATAAAATTTAGGAAATTATTCCCAGCATTTTAGGAACAGTAAATGCTACAGTAATGTGGTAAGATATAGATAATCTATTGCAACATTAATAGGCAATCTCTTAAAATGCATTTACAGCCTCATATAATGGAAAGGACCCTAAAGTGCCAGCTCAGTAATGCACACCTGCTTAATTCTGAAGACACAGCTCTTTCCTGGCAAGCTTCCCTGGGAGACTGGCTTTGGGAAAGCAGAGTCAACATCTGGCTATCCTGACTCCAGTAAAGGGCAGCCCCTGCCCACACACACAGCACTGGCACTGCACACAGCTGCTGCACTCCTCACACCTGGGCTCCGAATTTCAGAGAGGGAAAATCTTGCAAAGTGTATCCAAAGATCAGCAGAATAGGGCAAAAGGCTTCAGAGCCCAATGAAGTGCCACGTTTCCAAAAGGAAATGAGATGATGGTGAATTAATCTCTCCTGTAATATTCCTGCTTTTTAAAACACGTTTGAGAGTATCCCTGGGGAGGAAGGCCAGGAGCACAGCCATCAGCTGCCAGCTGGTGGCACAGGCCACACAGATCATTCCCAGCCCATTACCGGTGACAGCTTAAAAGTTTGATCTGCTCTTCAGAAGTTAGTGCACAAAAACATAGTGCATTTCCATGCTGGGCACCTATTAAAGGAAGCAAATACAGTCTAAACCTTCCCATGTCGTTTTCATAGAGAAAATAAGTAAACTTTTTTGCCAATATTGTGTCACCTCATAAATTCCCTTCACAGCAGAGCAGCAGTGAGTTATGTGAAGCAGGCACTAATCCATTCCAGTGAATTACAGCATGGTCCTGAAAGCAGTTTCTTAACACTAGCAGTGGACTTTGGCTCCACTGGGTATTTATCTATATTTGGTTATTTAGCTGTGAATTTTGGCTGCTGAACTCCTCACTTCTTGTGTTAGGCATGAGAAGCAGCCACCCGGATGTGCAGCCCTAGCATGAAATCAAGGAAGAGTACTTAATATCTAGTCTCATGTCACCTGGGTGCTGTGCAAATCTTATACCACTCTGGGGACTGTCTCTAATACCAGACAGCCAGAAAACAGAAGATGGATTTAGTCTGGATCTTTTGCATTAAGGCAAAACTAGTGCTATGTCTTGGCTGGATGGAAATGTTGCACTGAGTATCCCCACTACCCAGCTTACATCTGCCAGTTGTAGAAACAGTAGCATGGACAAGCCAAAAAAAACATCTAAAGAAGCCAAAAAGGTTCATTTGTATAATTAAGCAACCAATCAAGACATCAGCTCAAAAGATGCATCCATGGTGTGGCAGGGATGAAATCAGGCAAGTGCATTTTGCAGTGAAAGACACAAAATCTAGACAATTTATTTTCTGTATCCATGTCCATTTGCATGGCTTCTGTTAGTAATCAGCACAGAGCCTGAGCAAGATCTTTTCCAGATCAAAAATATTTTAAAGTTCTAGCCATGAGATAAACAGAGAGAATTTACTGTAAAAACCTGTCTCGAGCCCAGCTGTTCCACCCATATGAAAAGGAGACAAATAGCCATGTACTGCAGGGGATGCCTCCAGAGAAAACAGATTCTCACTCACTGTCTCCTTGAACTGGGGAGAGACAAATTATTGTGGAATATTTCCATGTGTGCCTTATTAATGCAAACAGCTGCATAGCAAGAAAAAAAAATCAATAACTTGGAAAAAACTCCATAAATCTCCTGCACCATGTTGCTGTCTTCTTTATGGTAATGGTCAATACTGAATATTAATTGAAAATCAATGGTACCAATAATACTTCAACTAAATACAGACCATATCTCTAAATTTTCTTGCATCTCCTGTGTGAGGCTTTCTCCAAAATCATCTTAAGCACTTCATTTTTTGGCTATAATTAAAAATGTTATCATGTGCTGTCTGAAAACTGATCACCCTGTGTTCATAAAAACTCGCTAGGAAATGCATCTTTGTGATCACAGCTTTACACAGAAGCTTCTCCGTGGAGCCAAGGCAGGGGCATGCATCCATTCAAGATGATCAACTGGGCCTTCAGAACACACAAAGAGAGATTGTTTTTCCCATTAATGGGTACAAAGGCTGCAGTTTAATTTATAGAAATTATGGCCTTAGTACCTTCCCAGAAGCATAGCTTTGAATGACAGGCATCTTGATTTTGTAAAACAACATCTGAAATAGAGTGGCACAAAAATGCTGTCTCCAGTGTGTCCATAGGGCCACTTCACTGCCCATCAGGACAAATGTCCTGGAGCACTAAAGAGATTGCCTTTATAATAATTATGTTAGAATTACAATGATAAATTCTGACAACTGTAACTTCTTCAGGGTTATGACTGGAATGCAAAATTACATATTATCTCTTCATCCTTTGCCATTTAACTTGCATTTCCTTCAGCAAGACTTGGAAAGCATGAAGTTAGTGTTAGCATTAGTACACCTCCCCTGCAGAATCATGGCAAAAACATGACCCCATTTCAACTGATTGACAAATTCATACCCTTAAAAAAGGAGGATTTAAATACAGTGTAATATCCAAGTAGTTCACAGAATGGTACAACAAGAGTCAGGACATGAAACAATTACAATTTTAAAAAACCCTGATAATAGAACCTAAGCTGTAAAAAGAATAAAGCTCTGCAGGGATCAGAATATTCTGTGTTGTACAGTTTCAAACTACAGCTGATTCCAAGTCAGAAACTACTTTTTAACACGAAGATATTTTACAACATTTCAATCCATTATACTACAAACTACAAGTAAACTTTTGTATGAAATACAAAGATGCATTACTTAGCTCTCAAAAGGTGTATTTTGACAATGTATTTTGTGTGTCCCTGACTATTTCCTTGATATCAATACACCCCCATTTTCACTGTTAATGAAATAGCAATTCCTGAAAGAAAAATGTCCCATCAGAAAACTCTCTGGCTGTAATCATCAGCCAGAAGGCCAGGGTGCCAAAAGGCAGCAGGAAATTTGGTAAATGAAATGCTTCAGATGTCTTTCTGGAATACCTTAGCTATCAGTTCTGAGGTTATTTATCCAAACCTCTGACCACAGGTCCTGGGCTGCACTTCTGCCTTGCTCTGAGCACTTATGTGAAAAGAACAGCTCTAGGGAATGGGATTTTTTCAGGACAGCAGAAACCACGAACATTCATTCCTTGGTGCTATTCTTAGACTAAAATATTCATCCTTAAATTGCTTCTGTGTCTCCTACTGGGTTGTCTGGCAAGCTGACAGACAAATCTTAGTAAAAGACATACTTGATAAATATGCCAGGAGTACTTGCAGTCTTGTTACAAAAAGAAAAAAAATGGGTGAAAAATTAGGAAAAGAGCAAAAGAGTAAGACAGAATAAAATGCAAATTGCTCAGCTGCTCTGGCTCCGTGTACAAGTTCTGGGGAAAGGCAGTGAGGATTAGCAAGAATGACAATTTCAACAGCTGGGTTAATGTCTTCCAGCAGATACAAGATCTGTTGGCTACTGAGTTCAACAGAGCCTTGACTTGCACAGCCACACAATGCAACCTCACTTCAGCATGGTGAGAAAATGATTGATTGATTGATTGCCAAGGCTCTGGTGCTGAACTTTGTTTTGTCCCTGCAGTATTCACAGCAAGGTAAGCTACGTAAATAAACGGCCCGAGGTACATTAACTCCATTGAAAGGAAAACACATGATCCTGTCATAAAGCATTCATCCAACAATTCTTCAAAACCATAAGTGAGGCTGTAATTTGCTGTCGCTGTAATCCAGACATTCATTTACTTTTCCAAAATCATTCTTTCCATAGAGATCATACTGCCTCCAAAGCAAAACTCAAAATTGTATCACTGACCTGTTAGGAATAGGTGTTAGTTTTGAGTATTTTTGTTGTTTGATTTTACAATGAGGGATTAAATACCTCAGAGCTCAATTACCCCAGCAAACTGTCTGCATCCAGTAAAAGGAGTAAATTTCAGTCACTTCTCACAGTGACTGAAACCAGTGGGTGACGCCAAATACCCCACTTCTTCACAAAACAAAACAAACAAACAAAAAGGGAAGGTGAAAACTGGAGCAAGAGTCTACAGAAAAGAATTGCTACTATTGCATTCACACGTCTGGTAAAAGCCACCTCCTGCTTAAACTGTGTTCCTTTATGTTCTTCATTTATGCCAGAAGAAAGAGTTAAAAGCCAGAGCACTCCTAGAAGTAACTGCTGATGCCCCATCTCAGCTGGAGCTTGTCCATGTTTTGTTGGGAACCATTGTTGATACCAGCACGAGCGATTACTATGAACCTCTTCAGTATCTCTTCAAGTGACACAAAAACCTACCCTCAAAATTAACCCCAAATGATCCTCTCAAGAACTGGGGAGTGTTCCTCGATTCTGGGCTGCCATATCATCTGCCTGCTGTTTGTGGAGAGAATATTCAAAGGCTTCTCCCCCTCTGAACCTTCAAAAAAAGAGTGTCAAACAAAAGGACAGCACGTTAACATCTCCTCATTCTGGTGTCAGAGTCCACAGCAGAAAAGTGAGCAAGAAAGACACCAAACACAGAAAAGGAACTTCTCAGTTTTTCCAGAAAGCTACATGAGACACTGTAGGCATAGATGTTCAAGCAGCTAAAAAAATGCAATCAGAAAATCAAGTTGGAAAGATCAAAAGAAGTTTTGTAAGTTTCTTTATGTGCCAAACACACGACCAAGGAGTTTCTAAAGGACTTTGCAATGAAGTGCACTTTGCTTTCTCAGGGTTATCACTGAGTCATGTTAAGGAAGAGCAAAGCTTGTCTTCAGCTGGCATGTGTTTGTAAGCAGGAGGTGCTGGTTGTTCACACTTGTTTTCAGAGAATACGAGCCAAAACGCTAGCTGCAGGCTGCCGTGTGCTTGGAGATGAGCCTTCCGTGGGGTGTGGTGAAGTGCTGTGGCTCCGTCCTTTCTATGGATTTCTGTTCAGAACGCTTTCTGGTGATTTGAGGGTGCTGTCAGCATAAGCAAAAAGTATCTGAATTTGTCTTGGATACTAACATTTGCAGTAAATTTCAAAATTTATCAAATCAGCTGTGGCTCAGTTTCTGTGCCTCCTTGACCTTGCTGAAGAGTAATCAGAGTTCCTGATTATTCCTGGTACTGCACAGAAAAACGGGGTTCTTCAGCCTACCAAAATACTGCTGAATCCTTACCCCCAAGGTACACCATGCCATGTTCCTGTTCTCCCCTTTTCATGAGCAGGATCAGAGAGATGGAAAAACTAATTAGCTTCCCTAACCCTTCCAGAACAAAACCAAGCATAAAAAAAGAGACCAGGAAACATTGCCTCTTCACATACATACTTGGAAAACTAAAGAATGCTGGTGGAATTGCTGTTTCCGATGTTCAGATGTGACTTTCAAACACACCTTTCTGCCATTTGAAGAGCGCTGGCCCATGTCTAGAACACTATCTCCACAGCAGGGCAGAGTCCCTGGTGGAAGGAAAAAAAACCTCTAGAAAATACTCTTACTCCTGTGTGACCGACACTCATGGGCTGCCCTCTCCCAGTCCCTGTGCTAAGCCATGTGCTCCAACAGCTGTGTTTACTAGAGCAACTGTGGCTTGCCCTCTAAAACTAATTCTTAGCTGTTGTCAGCTGTGTTTATACAGATACAGGAAACTTCATGTGGCAAACGATTTGCCAAATACCCTGTGAATTCAGCTATTTTCCCTGTGCTAACATCGGCATTACCTAGTTTTAAACTTCAACACATCTGTATGACAGCGCTGCAGACAAATCCTCAGCTAAAAGTTCAGCCTTGAAAGCAATTCTTTGGCAAACACGTATATGCTGAACACAAAGGACACCCTGCCTAGCATTTCTTTGCTTTGGAGGATCACAAATCAAAGCCACTCTCTTGTTCAGCCACTGCTATTTTGGGAACAGCCCTCTTCCTCGTCTGAGGAGGGAGGTTCACAAAGAGGAAGAGGCAGGAGATCACATCATCCTGCGTGGTATAAGCGGGGTGTCGGGGAACATCCCACCTCTGAAGTAAGCAAATTCATGTCTTTTCATTACCTGGAGCCCCTAAATTCAACATGTTAGCAATGCTTAACACGGTAATTGTGTCACAGGCAGAAGCACACAGGAGATACAGAAAGTCTTGCCCATTATTTCCTCTGGATTCTCTTAAAACAGGGATAATTGACACCCTAAAGCCAAACGATGCTGTGCTAGAATTGTGGCCAAAGCAGCACGGATAGCACAGGGGCATCTCAACTGTAACTGAACACTGAGGCACAGCACCGAGGCTTTTTCTGCTTCTCTTGCTGCTCTCAGTCAGTCAATAGGGAAAAGGCAAGAATAACAAGCAGGACAAACACACAGGGTAAGAAACATGCCTGTGCAGCCTCCTGCAGGAAGGAATCTATGATCATCATGGATTATAGATGAAATGTGAATCGACTCATGATGTTGCTGCAAAATATCAACTGGAAAGAATGCCGAGGGGAATGATCTGAGGTCTCAAAATTGCTTAGGAAAAACAGGTGAGAGAATAATTTAGTCTAAGGAAGGTCAGACTAAGGAGATCAGGAACAGATGTAACAGAGGGGAAAAGCAGTGAACATTAACATTACAGGACTCTTTTCAGAGGCATTTAGACGTGCTGAATATCAAACTGTCGGGATTATGCTCCAAGTCACTCACCCTACTACTGAAAACAAATGCATGTTCTTAAATTAGAGCTAAACACTCATACAAGAAATAGCTTCTAAAAAGTCAGAAGCATCATCTCAATAGAAGAAGTAAGCTTCTGCTCTATGAACAGACCTAAATTCAGAGCAACTCAAATCAGACCTCGGGATCTAAACTCCAATTCAAACCATGTCTACGCAAATGATTCCAACAGGACTGCCTCATTTTCTACAAATGAAAAGAACAGAAAAATCCTGCTCACCTGCAGCAAGAGGCAGTTTCATTATACATTCCACATCAAGTACCTCTCAACAACTTACTGGAACATGATGGCTAAAAATTTGAGCAAACAGCTATCAAGGAATTTACCATTCCGATAACGTTTGAGGTACAGAAGTCAAGCGTTAATATACCTGCTACAGTGTAAAAGAGCAGGAAGTCTCGGACCTTTCAGTTCAAAGGGAATACTAACAAAAAGTCCTTTTGATCTGGTGATGACCTGCAAATCTGCACTTATCCATTCATTCTGCTGACTCCCAAGACAGTCAAGAAGAAAAACCTCATGACAGACAATTTGGCAAAGCAGATTACAGGCTACACAACAGAAAAATCACAGAGCTGTAGGAAGTTTATAGTGATCCTTTCCAAGTACTTATCTTAATAATTGCAACAATTTATCTTTTTCTTGATGTTTCAATTAGACCAGATCCCAGAACCAGTGAAATCAAGGAGAATCTTTCTGCTGATCTCAGGAACTTTGGACTAGTTTCTTCTGCATTGCAGGTTAAACTTGTGTTAATCAAAGCACTGGCGACACTATCAGAAAGACAATGTGACATTTCGATGCTATTCCACCAGTTTAAAAAATACTCCATAAAGAAGTTGACCTTTTCTCAGTCAAAATATAAATGCCAAAGTTGCAGGAGTCTATCTTTCAATTACTGTCACCTTGATAGTGAAAAACGCTGTAAGCACTGCATTCAAGACATTACCAAGACCAGATGTATTTCAAAGGCAATCTTCCCTTCCAGGGTGAATTCTTCATTTCTGAAATGCAATGAATCTTATGCAACTTTTCCTCACAAATGTGACAATACTGGGGATTAAGATTCACTTTAAAGAGGAAAGGACTATGAAAATGTTGGGGAAGGGCAGGAGCACCAGGCACTCCCCTGACTACAAGGAGGGGCTCTTGGCCACGGGCTGGTTGTGGCAATTGGTGCCCCTCAGTCTGGCAAAGAGAGATCAGAACTCTGGGTTCCACTGCATTGGCAAAGTTTCTGCCAGTGCTGTAGGGAATGCTGCCAGCCAGAGGCAGAAGGCACGGGCACCAGCATCAGGGAAGAGGGGTCCCTACTTCCTGGGGAACAAGTGTCTTTCTTACCCTCTTCCCAAGGTTCACACTTTTGCCAGAAAATGTGCTTCCAAATTAGTTCCCTGGGAAGCAGAAAATAACATCCCAAACCCTAATTTTTAAAACTCAGCCCGAAGCAACCACAGGAAAGTTCTGGTTGAGAAGAAATGCTGTAAAGAATACATGATCCAAAGTCCATGCTGCTCTTTAAAGACATTTTTCCTTTTGCTTTCCTTTTCCTTTGAACTGAATGAGGCTACAAGTCCAGCTTGTCAAAAGAGTAGTAAATATTGCTCTTGAAAGCTCACCAGAGCTGAAATTACACAGGTTCAACTCTATTTCAGTTCCATTTGATATTCCAGATCAGGATTCTTCTCAGCACAGGTGAATGGCAAATGTTTAATTCATCCCTCTGTGTCACTGTACGTCTGTCTTATTATCCATATACCCATGAAGTTACAGGATATTCACAATAATGATATATGAGCCCCTGTCCTTCAGGGAAAGGATTGCTACTTTTAACATAGAGTTTTGGCTCAGAGGAAAAAAAAAAGAAAACAAGTATTTATACCAAAGTGTGTGAAGATCCCTAAATTTCAGCTATTGCTTCAATTTCCCAAAGAAGGCACATACTTGCAGTGCTAAGTGACAGCATAAAACCCTTAGATAGATGCATAATAATTTATTAATTACCTCTAATGTGGACAGAAGCCCTTGGACATAGATATGATACAAGGAAACTGTCATGAATCACCACCACAGATTAAGAAACATCTGGTTTTTTGCTTCCTCTTCTCACTCATTCCATCTTTTTCATTTCCTATTCTTTCATCTCATGGTAGCAATGCTGAATATTAACAAGATGTATGTATTTAACTGTGCTCACTCATTTCCATGCTAATTAATTCAGGTTCCAATACATGCATTTTGTACAGGTTTGATAAATCCCCCTTAAATTGGTAATTTGAGCCCAAATCTTCTTCCAGGGCAGAGAGAATCATTCAGCTTCCAGCCATCTCTGCCTATGATGTCAGTGCAGGGATTATTTTAATTAAAATGTAGGTGAGAAAATCAATCAAAAGATATCAAACAGGCCAGATTACCCCATCACCTGTAGCCAGTATATATATGGGATTCTAATCCAATTTATGAAGCTTTCAAGCCAGTAAACCAATTAATTTTAAAATGTGTTTCAGTCAAGATGAAAAACTACTTTGTCTTGTGCTTTGTTTTTTAAGGTACAGGATGAATAAGTCACAGAAGACAACAGAAAAGCATTTTCTTCTTGTTTTTGTTTTTTAATGACACAAATGCAGTGATTACTCCTAAGTGATATCCATCAGAAGTCTCCTGGCAGTTTATATACAACTTTAACAATAGCTAAAGTACCTCAAATACTTTGAGAGTGATGTTAGCAGACTATTTTTCTGCTGATATTTGCTTTCATTTCGACACACTAAACCATGAAACAGAGGGAATCTACTACGGTCTCACTGTGTTCTCCTTGGTGCCTTGCCACTCACTGATGCCAGAAGCTCTGAAAGCCTTCAAGGGAACAGTAAATATTCAGGAAAAGATATTGAAATTATTAGATATGGGACCACTATGAAAGTGCATAGAATATAATTGCCTTACATCAGGTATTCCACTGAACTCAAGACTGTAATTATTATTTTAAGTTATGTTACAATTTTAAAAAATAGGAAAAAACCAGAGTCATGCAGCAAAAAAAGCTCTTCACTATAGAATATTAAGTGAAAGTATTGAAAAACAGAATAGTGTGTAATTAGACATAACATATACCCAAGCAGATATTTATAGTCTTCAGGACAGTAAGAAGCAAAACGAGAAGCAAAAACCTGCCCAAATACAACAAAAGTCACCATCAGTTTGGTGTACCAGAGGGTAATTTCATTTTGCATCACCAAAAATGGTTATTCAATTGTGACGTACTCCATTCTTCTGAGGATTTTTTTTCCTAGTTTTTCAGTTTGCTTTTTCGTCAGGGAGAACAAAAATAGGAGAAGGAAGGAAAACGAGAACAAAAAAAAATTCTGTCTCACCCAGCACAAAATGTGTTTCATAGTAAAAGCACTCAGGAATCAGAGGAGAAAAAAAAAAATCCTATTTTTATGCCAAAAATATATCATAAAATAATAGTTTAAGAACTGCCTGTATTCATAACCTCAGTTTCAGTACAAATGCTGCATTCATAAAAAGAAATATAGGGTGGTAGGGCTGGATTTATCGCCAGAATCTGCACACTGCTATAAAGAATGTCCTCTATTAGTGACAACAGCTGCTGGTTTAATAACCCTAGAAAAGATCATTAAATTCCTTCAAATTTCCCACAAACAGATGGAAGAAATGCAAAAGTGCTAAAACATATGGGAGAACATATTGGAATTCAGCAGCCTCCTGGAGCGGCCAGGAATCCCAACACTGCAACCTCCAGGCTGACACAGGTCCCCCCACAGCACTGGAGGTGGTTTGCTGTGGAAATGATGGAAATACTGGGAGATGATGGAATGGGCTGGATGTCCAGGGTCAGGGGTTGCACTGACAGTTCACCCTCATGGCCTTTGCAGGCACAGATTTCCTTCCCACTCTATTTCCTTGGGAAGTTCTTTGCACCCAGAAGTTCAGGACATGCAAGATTTTAACACACAGAGGAACCCTTTTCCCCAAGAGCTAGAGCAAACCTGTGACTGTGGATCATCTCTGGACTTCCTAGAACAAGAAAAAATTCATTTTAGGAAATGGGAATTTCGCAACACCTTGAAAGAAAAATCACAACAGGTCCCAGATGACACGTTTCCTGTGAGGCTTTCTTTTCTTGTGCTGCAGTAAATCCCCCAGGCTGGGACCCCCAGGACAGAGTGCCCTTTCTAGAGGCATTGGCACTGAAAACAAGATAAATTAAATCCTTCCTCACCAACCAGGCTGCAGCTCACTGCACATGGCCTGGCTAGGAAAGCGGGAGCGCCGCTTTGCTGACCTCACTCAGTGAGCGCCTTCATGCAGCTACACACAGAAGCCCTCACATTTTTTTACTCTTTATATATCATCTGCAATGGATTTTTTTAACTTTTTATCTTTCCAGTGAATCCCAATTCCCACCCAAACAAGCTGACAGGCAGTTCATGAGCCATCTGCAATATGCTGCACCTTCCTTGTGTACACAAAAAACTATAAGTTCACTCTTTCAAAAGACTACTTTTTCTTCAGCAAAACCCAGTTACAATATTAAGCCATAAATCTAGGTCTTGTCTCATTGTTTATTTATGGTAAATTTTCATAAACAAATGGTTCCTGTCTTCTCTAAATTGATAGCACAAAATGAACAAGTTTATCAAAGTTGTTCCAAACTATATATAACATAATCGTGGTTTTGTAAATCCGTCAGGTACATAATTATTGCAAATAATATTTCCCACATTACTCACTTGAGCAGAAAGGTAGTTCAGTGAAATTATAGCTAATAATTGACTGTTCTGAAATACAATATATCGAAGTGGAAGTTGTAATTTTACTAAAATTGCATCAATAGAGCAGTCACATTTCTCCACACAAAACTGAAGATGAAATTTTAAAGCAGGGTTCATAAATACAAGAACAGAGAACAAAATAGCTTCTTTTTTGATAATTAAACAGTTAGCAGCTAAATTGCATTGTAATTGATTGGAAAATTGCTTTTTAAATGAAATTTAGTCACTAGGAAATGGCTTTTTTCTTCAATACACAACGTGCATTGGGGTCATTTAAAGAGCAAATTGCCTTCCTGAGTTCTCTCACAGAGACTGAACTTTCTGTAAGAAGTCACATCACCCAGCAAAGGAGTCCCTGTGAGATTCAGCCCTGCAGCCCAGCTGTGCAGGGCAGGTGCAGGTGTGCACTCAGGGCATGGCAGGTGCAGGGGGTACAGGTGGGTACCTCACTGTCCCAGGAAATCGACTCTCACCCTGTCAGCTCTGCTGTCTGTTTGGCTGATGCTGGGGTGGACTGGGAGCAGTGCTCCAGCAGAGGCCTCAGCCTGCACAGTCTAAACAGACAAAACAATGTGAGAGAAAGTACTGAAGTATCTTTTTAAAGATGTATTATTTCAGACCTAATGTACTACTGTGATTAATACAGTGTGCAAAAAGATAAAGTAGCCTTTCTTCAACACTAGAAAGGCCATCAAAATATTTGCTTTTGAGGATATAGGAAACAGTCTGAAAGAAATCTCATCCAGCTAACTTAAGAGCACTGAGTAAGAACATATTAAGTGTAAATTATCATTTCACAACTATTAGTTAAAGGAATTTTCCCAATGCTACAGGAAAAAAATACTTTGAAGAATCCTGGTTTTGCAAACAACCTATTATGTACAACAACACATGCATTATACAGTTAAGTTAGATTTTTATTGTTTCATTTCCAAGATTTCTATTGATGTGACTTGGACTGCAATATAAACAGCGGTGATGGCAATCATTTGTTGCTGCCATAGCAACAGAGAAAATTAAAAGGGCAAACACTGAAGCTGAAGTGGCATCAGCAGTGGTAGCTTATAATTGCCTGACAGTAAAATGCTGTGTGCAGGGTGGCAGCAGCACTTGCAGGTATCTGTTAAGCAGGTTTACTTGCAGAGATAAAAGTCATTTAGGTCAGGTTCTGAAACCGAGAATGAGCACCAGCTCTCATTTTTCTAGAGTTCCTTCTCTCTCTTTTTTTCTTTCTCTCACATAGGTAGATTTAAAAAAAAATAGTTCAGAGCAATCTTGTGGAGATTTAAGCTATGTCTCCATTCTCCAGGCTTCTACTTTGGAACTCAGACATCACTGTTATTTGCCACTTCTGTTCTGGATTTTAGAATGCGGTGGAGAACAGAGTCCCCACTATTTTGTAGTTGCATGATATCAGTTTCCACAGCCCAGGGATGAATTTGCTTCTGCTCTGCTGCCTCTGCAATTTGCCATCCCTTGGAGACATTTCTGCCTACCTTAGTCCACTCACTCTCCCCCATTGGTTACTTGCACTTTTACTGCATTTCTTTCTGAATTTCAGGGACATGTTCATATACCACTGGAGAAGATGGTCCTGGTCATCTATCTAATAGTTTGTTTACTTTTTGCAGGGTTTTTTCTAAATAATCAAAAAAGTACTTGAGCTCAAGTTTCTGCCAAATTTTATCCCAATGTGACTCAACTCACGACACCCAGAAAGCCCTTCAGCAGCAGCTGAAGAGATGTCAGTCATGACATACTACACAAGTTACATTGTTGGGTATGGTTCATAAAATATATGCCGTTTGTTTTAACACGCTTCGGCCGTGTGGGGGCCTTGTGTTGGCTCAACAGATGACTTTTACCCTCTGGATTATTGTAAATCCACGCCCATAGAAGACAACAGTAAGACAATGAGATCCTGCATTGTCTTTTGCAACAGAACCATTGAGAAGCAGCAGTGGGCAAATTCAAAAATAGGTCATTCAGCTTTTCCCCATCAGCTCACTGCAGGGTACATTGTCAGTTTAATTTCCTCATTTAGTTCCTTCTGCTTCCCATAACATTGCTTTCGAATCACAACAGTGTCTGGGAGTAGGATATGCCAGCTGGCTTTGCAATGTTTTGTGTAGACACAAAAATCCTGTATTAAAATGAGATTAACCTTTGAGGAAAAATAATATACACACCACACACAGCACAGTGAGGAGCAGTCACCAGCACACAGCACCTAGGAAATGGAGAAATGTGAGGTGTCCTTCATTCTGGTGCTTCAGAGACTGGTGTTAAAATTGTCACTATAGCAAAGGATTGTTTAAAAAAATACCGTATGGAGAGACATGTAGGTAAGGGTTTACTAGGGAAGAAGGGTCATACAGAAATGGATTGTGTCCTGCCACTGCCAAAGTAAAAAAAATATGACTTAAGCTTCAGGGTAAAACACTGAAATCCCAGAGTATTTGAAACCTCAGCAGTGTTTCAGGAGTATGATGCCATGTCCTCTAAGTACCTGTCCTGGTAAGGCTGAGCTTCCTTTTCTTGCACAGAAATATATTTTTAATCTGATAATAGTTTTGTGCGTAGTAAATACAGCCTATCTAATTTTTTTTAAGAAACAGACAGTAACAAACCAAATCCTCATTCCCGAGCGGAATGACGGCACACGTACTTTCTTGGCTTCTCTGGTATTTTCCAGTTCCAGCTCCGGGGGCAAGTCCCGGCCGAGCTCTGCGCCGCTCCCCTTGGCCCTTTACCGCCATCTCGTGGCCGACGCGGGCCACCGGCACATCTGGGAATTCGGGCACCGACCGGCGCTGCTCCCCCCGCACCTCCCACCGCAGCCTGGGGGGGTTTGCGGGCCGGTGGGAGCTGCTGCTTTCATACAGTCCCGCCGCTCGGCAAATGAACCGGCCTTCACCCTCCCACTGGGACCCGGCAGTTTAGACAGAGGCCACTCACAAAACCAAAGAGCCGTGGTTTGTCCCCAAGGAACACACCGAGCTTGGGAGCAGGGTCGCCGCGCTGGACAGCACATCCAGGCTCACAGTGACATTTGGGGTGGCGTCAGATGGTAACAGCCATCTTCTCACCCTGGGAGAAGTACAGAGACAGATTCCTTACAGGTGTTTTGAAGATGCATCAGAGATTTATTTTGTTTCGGAGGCTCTCTTGGTACTGAGACGGACTCCTGGCAGCTGGTACACCTGCACACATGGCACCACAGCATGCCGGGGGGCCTGCAGAGTGCTCCAGACAATGGACACCCGGCTTGCTGCTCTCTTTTTCCAGATGCTGCTGTCTTTGACCCAGCTGGGACCTGACGTTATGAATTACCGAATGGTCCCACGGCCGGGCTGGCCAGGCTGCTCCCGCCTCTTCTCCCGCCCGAGCCCGAGCCCGAGCCCGAGCCGCGGCCCCGCGTGGGCGAGCCGGTGCCACCCGCAGCCACACGGTGCCACCCACAGCCACACGGTGCTACCCACAGCCACACGGTGCCGGTGCCACCCGCAGCCGCACGGTGCCACCCGCAGCCGCACGGTGCCACCCACAGCCGCACGGTGCCACCCGCAGCCGCACGGTGCCACCCGCAGCCGCACGGTGCCACCCGCGGCCGCACGGTGCTACCCACAGCCACACGGTGCCACCCACAGCCACACGGTGCCGGTGCCACCCGCGGCCGCACGGTGCTACCCACAGCCACACGGTGCTACCCACAGCCACACGGTGCTACCCACAGCCACACGGTGCCGCCCGCAGCCGCACGGTGCCACCCACAGCCGCACGGTGCTACCCACAGCCGCACGGTGCCACCCGCAGCCACACGGTGCTACCCACAGCCGCACGGTGCCACCCGCAGCCACACGGTGCTACCCACAGCCGCACGGTGCCACCCGCAGCCACACGGTGCCACCCGCAGCCGCACGGTGCCACCCGCAGCCACACGGTGCCGCCGCCGTACCGAGCGCCGAGCGCCCCGCGGGTCTTGGCGAAGAAAACACCTTTCTGCTAGGCCAGGCTTTCCCACCCCTCCAAAGGGAAGGGCTGGGAGGCTAAAGCCCGGCCCTGCCATCTGAGATAGTTTTGTCATCTGAGACTCTTTTCAGGCACAGTAACCTTGTTCCTGGTGCCGCATACGAGGTGTGACCGCATGTGTTCTCAGGACAACCTGTGACGGAGCACAAAGATAGCGTGCAGTACCCTTGGGGTAACGGGGCTGGTGTGTGCACCAGCCTGTTCCTGCCCATTTGCTGTCCTGTGAGCATCCACTCTCCCTGCACGTTTAGCTTTCCTGCCATTGGACTCTATCAGTTCCACTTGCAGTTCGGGAGACGAACACCCTCAGTTTTCCCTGGATGTTCCTACCATCTCCTGAGATGAAGGTGTTTGTGCTGGTCCTGGGTTCAGTGGTTCACTGAAGTCAGGGAAAGCAATATTTAATGTTTTCTAGTTTCACTGGGCCATGACTTGATAAACACCAAGTTCTCAGCTATCAGTGAGCACAAGAGGAATTGGTAGCACTAAACATGGTAAGATATTCTGAACTCCTCATTTCCTTCTCTTTCCCAGAACAAGCATTTTAAAATAAGCTGCTGTCCCTGCTGAAGCAGGTGGGAAAAGTATATTCTGAAAGCAAGCTTAAACAGAAATATTTGAAATTACAACAGCTGTTGATCTCCCATCCATTTTACAGTTTTCTGACAAAACCTTTAAACGCTTCTCTTGATAAGGAATAAAAAAATCTGAGTCACTCTGTTCTTAATCCAGAGTAGCAAGTTTACACTTCTATTTGCTGATAAAACTATCATAATTTCAGTGCCTTTTGCTAAAGCTGAAGCTTCAATCTGAAGACATGCCTCTATTTCCAAACTTAATCACAAATGCTGTAGAAAGAGTCTTCTGAAAACAAAGACCAGTTATGAGTGTTTTTAAAGTTTCAGGTTTACAGCCTTCCTATGTCATCAGTCAGTTGAAAAATATTTAAAAAAGCTGCTATGCAGTTCAAATAATCCACGTTATTACCATGTACTCACTTTCATTTCAAGACCACAGTCCTGTAATTCAAAACTAGGCATACCTCTTATTTCTCAGTTTAGTACTTTTTCTCTTTAATTCACCAGGAAAGGAAAGTTTTACAGGGAGAAGTAATACATCATTTACTGAACAAAGTAGAAAAAGGACAGATTGAGAACAATGGCTTTCAGTTTCCCTTAATTAAACTGGATCAACAGGAAATTATTCTGCCAGGAACTGAAAACCAAAGGAGGATATTCTGGTCTCTGCTTCAGTAGGGAAAGCACTGCACTGTTCAGAGTAGATTGATTTGTGAGGCACAAGACATGTTTGTCCGAGTCGAGAGAGTGAAAACAGACTGGCTCTGCAATGCTTCTTTCGTGCAATCTCATGGGAACCCACTGTGTGTTGGAATCTAAAGAGCTTTGTGATACTCTATTAGCTTTACAAGATGCAGTTCCTCTGCAAAATATCCCATTTTTCCAGTTAACTCAATCTAGAATCATCCTGAATAAGGAAACCTATTCTAAATTTCTGAAATTCTGCAGTACTTTTTTCCCCGTGGCTTGATTTTTGTTTCATCCTAGCATTTTGCAAAGTTGTCCAATGCAGACATTTGATCTAGAAAAATAAGTAACACATATCAGAGAAGAATTCAACATTATATGCAACAAGCCATCATATTCAGTACGGAGGAAACTAGACATAATCCTACTATTTGCTTAGCAGAAACAACATGAGTCTTCAACAAATAAGAACAGTTGCTGAAGACTTTACAGGATTTGAGCTTAAAATTAATTCCTTCACTCATGGTTATTACTTCCCTAAAACTGAAGCAGACTAAAGTCAATGGATCTTGCCTGTGTAGATGTGAGCATAAATAGTCTGTGGAATTACCAGATGCCACACTTTACAGAGTGTACCTGTGGCCAGCAGTTCACGGAGCTTTGGAATACAGAGCTGGGCGCTGGGGTCCTGTGCCATGTGGGGCTGTGTTTGTTACAGCTGTTAAGGGTTATTGCGGTGGCCAGAAGGCGCTGTGGGAACAGCACAGCTGCAGGCCCCACAGCTCAGAGTCGGTTGAGGGCTGAGAGGCAGTTATGAGTGACAGCTGGAAGTGACTTGTGATTGGCTGGAGGAACACCTGGACGGCGTACAAGCGGGAAGCTGATTGGGCAATAGGATGCGCGCGCAGCCACGCTGCACCTGAGCTGGCCAATGGCGCCCTTCTTCTGTTAAAGTCTGTTAGGCCTCGGTTTGGCTTCAGTTAAGCCTGGTGGAGATTAAAGGTATAAAAGGGGGCGATTTCTGCAATAAGGGGATCTTCTTCGAATGCATAAGGAGGTCCGTGCCACTTTGTTCCCCACTGTTACAGGGTCCCAGGCATTCGGGAGATAAGTTGTGATTGTGTAAGTATGGCCCTTTGCAGGTAGGAAGCCAAGTCCAGTGTGTCCCTTCTCACCTCATGTTTCTGAAGGGTTGGAAGTGGCAGCAGAATGTTGCAATAGTCACAGGTCACCAGTGTGTCAAAAGACTGAGTGTCTTTAAGAGCTTGAGGTGATGTGGAACGTTTCTGGGAGAGGGAAAGTTAATCATCTTTCTTTTGTAGAGTTTGTCCAATGGCCTTGCTACTATTCAAGACACATCAGGTTCTGTGATCCTCATGGCCCCTTTCAGTCTTCTATTCCATGAGAGATGGCCAATTACCCTGAACAAGGAAATGAATGTTCTATCACTTAATTGCAAACATATCAATAGAAAGACTCATCAGTGATGGGGGGAAATTGAGCCAGCTGCTGGGTTTGGCATGGTCCATGCACTGACTCCTCTCTCTGCCAGATACTGCAAAATCACCTACAGTGGTAGGCATTCTGAAAAGGGAGAACATGCAGCAGGAGAGAAGGCTGTGAAAGAAACCTCTGCACAGCAAAGTAGCAAGAGAACAGGAACTTGGAAATGTGAAATGCATACAAAATATTTTTTGTTTCCTACTCAATGGCTAGCGTACTCCTGCTGTGTGGTTCTTCCTCTGCTGCCTCTCTTACAGGAGATCTAGATAACACTAAGGAAAATCCTAGAAACTCTTGAAATCCCCCCTTTGTAGAAGAGAAGATCTCTTACCAGTTTTTGGAGAACTTTCTGTCTCATGACATTTTTCTTTTTATTCTGCTGGATATGCTTTCTTCTAAGAGCAAAGAGGAAAAAAAACCTGAAAGGCTCTGTTGCAGTAACTCCACCCCAAACAGCTGTTTAGACAAAAAATTCTTTAAAGGAGAAACAACAGAATTGCTAGATAAGTATTGGGGTTTGAGTTGGCTTGTGGTGAGCAGGAGAGCAGGGCCCTGCTGCCATCCCCTTCGCCTCTGGAGGGATGGTCATGATAGTATTCGGCCCCACAAACCCACCTTGGCCTCCCTGGGCTAACGCTGCTTCCCTTGGACAAAAGCTGCCAGCTCATGGGAGATGTTTTCCCTCCATCTCCACCCAGGAGAAACCCAGCATCAGTGCCCAGCCTCTCATCCCCAGGCGCACAGCATGGGCTGCTCCAGGGTATCCAAGCACGTGCCAGGTGAATTCTCCAGCCTGCATTAGGCAGCATTGCCTTTCCTCCCTGGGGACACTTTGCTGTGATTGGGATGGACCAACAGCACAGAGGCCCCAGGAACAGAACATCCTGTCTCCTCCTGGACCTCAGCAATACATTTTTAAATAGGAAACTTCAGAAGATACATAAATTAGAGAGAAAAATGAACAGAACTTTATGTTTTCAATGCCAAGAAGTTCCAAGACTTTCTGAAGCGAGAAGGAGCATTTGTGTACCTGCTGCTACAACTGATCCCTTATAGTGGTATGATGGAAGGGGTGTCTCTGATGTGACAGACCCTCCCCAGTGTGGAACAATGGGAGACAGGAGATGCAGAAAATATTCACTGACTTTCTTAGTCTGTCAAGTAGGGGCACTAATATTAATTCTTTCACTTTGCAGGAGTACCAGAAAGAGTCATTCACTAGTCTTTGCACAATGTATCTGTAGTGGTTTCAGCTCGCCAATTTCTGTTTCCCAAAATTAGTGTAGTGGTTTGAGTGCCTACTAGAAATATTTACTCTTTTTCTGCTGTGAGATAGGATTAGGAGAGAAGCAAAGCAGGCTCAAAACTTAAAAGGATATAAAGACAGGTTTATTAACAAAACTACAAGAGAGAAAAAAGTATCATAATGCCATAGACAACAGCTGCCACAGATGTTTCTCAGAAATTGGTGTGGTTCATTTCCCAGCTAAAAAAGCCCCTTCTGTCCCCCATTTTTCCCTGGGAAAAAATGAATGAAAAAGAAAAAAGGAAGCGCAGTAAGCCATTATTTAGATCTGAGAATAATGAATGTTTATCTGAATTTTGTAACACAAATTATGTAATGAAGCAGAGAAAAGGCTTTTGAACAAATATGTTAATGAGATGGCAGCTAAGGGAGAGGTTACAGAGCTGCCAATTCTGAATCAAATTTTTAACGTGATTTTCTTTTGGATTTTTTTTCTTTTGTAGTCGTTAGCCTGCACAGCATTCGAATGGGCTTTAGGGCACAAACTATATGGGAAACACCAACACTAGGTCAAGAAAGACTGATCAGCAACATACACTGACTGAGAAAACTCCATTGACTCAAAATTCATAATGAGGACTTTTATGTAGAAAGTTGTTGGGCACAGGGATTGTGCCGAAAGGACTGTTCATTCAGAGTCTTGAGGGCTTTTCTTGGAAAAATATCAGATGCTCCACTGGGAACTTAGCTGAAAGCTACTCCTGAAGCAGGACAGTGGACTGGCAGGAGCTGAGAAGGGCCGATTGGAGGGAAAATGGAGAGCAATGAAAGTAGTGGTTTTCTCTGAATGCTGGTAATAACTCTTTCTATTTAAATTCTGTGCAAACCTTCCAGTGCATAATGTTACAATAGAAGACCTCTTCTAGGCATCTTTTGAAGGCAAGAATCACAAAGAGGTAAGTTCTGAGCTGGTTATTTTTAAAATTTAACTTTCAAAAGCCTAAATAAAAAACATTCTTTTTCTGCTAAGTCCTAGAATATCCCAGGGTCAGTTGTTTTAATTTTTGTTTCTCAGTGTCAAGTATGACATGACTTACAGTCCTTGTTTAATTTTATTTTGTTAAAACTTTTGTACTTCTGCCTGTTGTATGGAGCCTGCAATATGAAAAAACTTTAAAAAGTATGTGAGGAGTTTTTGTCTCGAGAGAGAGTAGCAGTTATCTAGGTCAAATGGACTGCTTTAGAACAAGCAAACTGTACTTGTGTGCTTGGGCAGCATTTGAATTAGAGGCAGAAAATATGTCTATCTGTAATTAAATGAACCAGCTGCTGCCTGAAAAGCCACCTTTTTACAGACCATTCCTATCCTCTAATAACTGGAGTTACTGGGATGATTGCCTTGTAGAAAGTGCAATATAACAGAAAAGCAGCTTCTCAGGAATGAACTAAACTATTAAAAAAAATCTTTATTTTACAATTTTTCCATTTGGACTGACCCTGGAATTCCTGGTTTCTAAGTGGGATTGATTTCCAGTCCCTTTCTCTACCAAATAATACAGGTCAGCCTTTCTTTACTAGTCTTCAGCAGTGTCTCACTTCTGACTGCAACTCTTGGCCATGGTTCACATCATTGACTCTGGTATCTGAAGTATAAAAGAGAAGACTGCAGGACTCTGCATGTGATTTGACAATGCTGACAAGCTCATCTAGGCATTTGCTGTCTTGAAAGGTGCAGCTGTTCCTGCCACAGCTGTTCCTTGCCCAGCCATAGCTAGCCCAGAATCTTGAGCTGACTCTGGTGCTCACTGAACACTTCATTGAACCTATTCAGCTCACTAACAGCAGAAAAATGTTCTGCTTTCTTTGTCAAGTTAAATCAAATGAAGCCCAGAGCCACCAGCTAAGAAATGTCGCAAAGGCCAGGGAAGGTTAGTGGCAGTGAGCTACAAGATGGGCTCAGCTCTGTTACTCAAACCCTTGATTCTTAACATGCTTCAAAAAGCCTGTGTTTGTTAGGGCAGCAGAACAGCAAATGGGAGAAGTGGTATCTTGCAACCAGGAAAAGGGATTTCAGATACAAGAGACCTGATTCAGCTCCTGGTTCCACCTCACGTCACCACCCATGCCTAAGCCTCTTTGTAACACAAAAATTTGAGTTCCTTTGAAAACTGATTAGAAACTTACTACCAAGAAGAACTAGAACAGCACATTTTTCAACACTAGGGTATCAAAATTTGGCCCAAAGGATGCTACAGTCCTCCGCTTCTAAATGATGTCTTCAACCAAAAGCTAACTTTACCCACTGCTTCCAAAGCAGTTTTAAAGCCATTGCCTTCTACTGTGTTCAGAGCCATACTGACTGGAAGAAAGGATTCCTTTTTCTTGAAGGTGTGCAATTAGTGCTCAATTAGCATGAGCTGAATTTCAGGCTGTGGGAGACTTTTGTTTGAATGCTCTTTGGACCACCTAAAACTCCTCCTGGATTTTGTAAGTGCTTAGGCTCTGTGCAGCTCTCTTCTACCCAGCTGTCAGACCAGTTCTGTAAAGCAAGCAGCCAAAACTTTGTCTGTCTTCTCCTTGGCACAGTGAAAAGGAAGGTCATCATCAAATGATGGGAAGGCAAGTTTGCAATAATTCTGCACAATAAGGGAATATTGATTCCCCTTTCTGTACTGAAAAAAAAAAAAAAAAAGGACCGAGAAAAGGACTGAGGCATGAATCAGCTAATTTAATTGCCCATGGAGTTCCATGTCTCATCCCCAGGTACAGCAAGCAAGTCTCCTTTCACAAGATTAGTCCAACTAAAGGTATCAACACATTTTTTGTCTTTCTCCTAATTTTCTTTTTTCTTCACTGCATCTTATTGAAACAAGAAGACAACAAATCATATTTGCACTGGTCTATCAGAGTTAACCTTAGAACAACTCCTTTAGAGTTAACTATTTGCATTTTCTTATTTAAGTGCTTCTAGTCCTTTTTGGATTTTGACTAGGAACCATTTTTTTCATTGGATACAGGCCACAGGAATGCAAGTTTTGGCCGATTCCCCACTTTCTGCTAGACTTTGCACTGGTGTGAAGTTTCCTCTGTGTTGGTAAGTTACCCAGAGGGACTGCTTCGAAAGGTTTGAAGATTTGGAATCTGTCCAGATCCGGTTGGCAACTATTTTTCTTAGTGGGTATTCACTGCTTTTATAAATGAAAAGTAACATTGGAGTGTCTTGTTTTGAACTTCTGTCACTCAAGTTCCTCTGGTCAGCAGAGGACAAAGAGTGCAAGCTGTAGTCAGAGCTCCCTCATTACTTGCTGTGGAATCTGACATTCTTTATTTCTGTGAGTAACTGCTTGGTAAGGCTGTATTAAGAGACTGCAGGATCAAACTGTTGAGATATGATTTATGCTGACTTCAATTTCAGGTGGCTGTTGGCATCACAGAAGCAAAACCTAAAATATCAACCATTTGTCCTCTGTCTAGTTGTCCCTCTCTGCCGTCTCAGTCGTGCTGGCCACCATCAGTAGGGCCATCCCTTTGGATTCCGAGGCTGCGCTGTAGACGATGTCACTGAATTCAACAACATTAAAAATAACCTTTCAAGTTAACCTTCCTGGGTTATTTTAAACCCAGATCCAGAGGCACAATGCCTCTCACAATAATAGCTAAACACAGCCATGCATGCCTGCACAGACCTTTGTTTCGGAGAGACCCCCACTGTGGTTTTAACTCTGCATTTCCCTAAAGGAGCTCAGTTCTTCCCCACCACTGTGCGAATGAGCGAGGGACAATCCTCCCTTGGCGTCGCCAGCACCTCCCGAAAGCTCCCGAAAGGGGCCGGGTCAGCGCCTCGGTCCCCGCACCAGATGTGAGAGTCCGTGCTTGCTGGCACCTTTCTGTGGGCTCTGTGAGCAGGGAGAACGCTCTTACACCACTCTCCCGACTGGTGTGATAGCCGAGACACAGTCATTGAGATGCTTTCCTTGGCACGGAGGGGCTGCAGAAGCCGCGCACGGAGGTGGCCGTAAGGGAGGGGGTACGGGACCGGCCCCACGCCGTGTCCCGGCGGCCCGGCAAGGGAGGGCGGGTCGGAGCGGGGCCGGGACGCTGGGGGAGGCTCGTCCTCTGCCGGTCCTCGCCCGCGCCGCTGCCCGGGGCGGCCCCCGCGGGGCGGGCGGGACGTGTCGCCCCCGGCCGGGTCCCTCCCGTCCCTCCCGCCCCGTACTTAAGGCGGCGGCGGCGGGCAGTGCTCCCGCTGGCGCCCTGACCGTGTCACCCCACAGAACATGGCCCCGACGTGCCTGCGGCCCCTGCTGAGGTTCCGCTCCTTCGCCATCATCTTCCTCACGCCGCTGCTGCTGCTGCCGCTGCCGCTGGCTGTGTCCACGCGGGTAAGTGCCTGCGGGGCCCCTGCGGGAACAGGGCCCGGCTCCGGCCCTGCTGCCCCCCAGTGACCCCCGCTCCGTCCGCCTCGGCCTGCTCCCGGTGCCTCCCACGCACCCAGCCCACCGTGCCAACGGGATGCAATTCATTCTGGGCCAAGACAAACCCGTGTGTGGCTGGCCGGCGCCTTTGGAATTGTCCTGCATTATGTCGTAGCGATTGGAGTGGGCTGAAGGGCAGGAGTGCGTCCCCCAGCTCTCTGCTGAGGCGCTGGTACTCCCAGCATGTTGGTTGGTGACATTCTCCATCCTGATGCAGTCACCCTTACGTTGTATGAATTGGCCAGGATTTCAAATGCCCTGTCCTCCAATTCATCCATCTTACTCCGAGGATGGTGATGGCACAACTCCTTTGCATTCAGTGGTGTTACACCAGCATAAAATTGGTATAGCCCAGCAAAATTTGGACTTGCCTTGTAGCCGTCTTGACCAAGTGTGAAAGGTCAGTTCGCAGTATTTATTATACTCTAGTATAAACTAGAGTTTTGGAGGCTATTCTGATGCTAAAAACAGCCTTTCTTCTGGGCAGCTTGTATCGCTCAGTCTGTTTTAAAGTGCAGGAAAATTTTATCTATGTTTATAAACCAAATTGCCAACCCTTCTGGTTTACCTGTCTAAGTTATACCAGCCTGGCCTTTCAGTTGAATGGTGGTGCTTTATATAATGAGGAATTTCTGACTGTTAAGTTCTACTTTGGTCAAAACTAGGAAAGGTAATTTCCAAAAAAATTAAGTGTATCTTCAGTTTGCCATTATTTGTAGGCATATTGTGTCATTGGTCTAACCTAAAAAATTATAATATTTCACAATGGGAAAGCAATATTTCTGTCCATGACTGCTTTTTCATCTCTCAGCCAGCAGGCAGGTCACTGTGTTTTGTGTCAACTGTACAGAAACACCAAAGAGACATTCTGTTCCCATAAATCACAGATAGATATAGGTATAAGTACAAATATATATTTAATTCTAAATCTTTGGTTGTTTGAATTGGCTGTGGTTGTTGGAGTTAATTTATAAGCATGGTTGTATTTTTGAACTTCACATAAATTATTTACTCTCTGCTCTCTAAAACCAATGTTTTGAATTTTATTCACTTGGAGTTGTTTATGTCTTTCATACTAGCAACAGATTAACCACAGTCAGTTCTAGCCCTGCATTACTGCAGTACAGCATGAATTGTATCATGAGCTGACCTTATATATATAAAGGGAAGAGACTTCAACAGTTAAACTTCTCAACAAAATTAAGGAAAACACAGCCCTACTTACTAATATCACCTGATGTCAGTTTTTAAGTGTCACTGTCACACCATTTATTTAGCAATAAAGTCATATTTGTTGTATTAGAGTAAAATCCTATGAACACATGCCCTAAATAGGAGCAAATACTGAACTACAGAACACTGACTTCAGCTTTCAAACAGTTCACTGTTAGCTAATGAATGCTTGCTTCTCCTGACAATTTTTGGAGTACAAACCACAGAAGGCTTGGATACAGAAATGCCTGATCAACAGCCCAAAAAGATAGGTTGCGACAATTCTAAACTAGGGAATCCCCGTAGCAGGTAGGGACAGTATGATTTGGGAAAGTAGTTTAATACCTCTAATTTGTTTACTCAAAAAAAAAAAGAAAAAAAGTGTTTTACTTTAGAGTTACCTTAAAAAACGAAAAAAATTTAAATTATTCAGTGAAATAGTTTCTGAGCTCAGCTGTGTTACTGGATGTATATCAAAGACTTGGGAATTTCAGGCAAGCTAATCATCCACACTGGGAAATTTGGCCATCCATTTAAAAAAATTAACTCTGTGTTGCTGCTTTTGGTTCCTAGATGTAAAATCTGATGACCTCAACCACCAAAAGGTACTCGCACACAGCAAACTGTGCACTTACCTAGTGGTGGAAGATTTGTTTCTCTCACAGCATTTATTTTGTGTGGATGTATTAAAGCAAACACTATGGTCTTCTTGGTCAAAAGGATCTTTTTATATAAGTGACTTCAGAACATGATTTAAAAGCACAAGTTTAAGTCCTCAGCATAACTTGTTAAGCTACAGACTATGGAGTGTGTGAGCCACTTGTAAGAGCTACCAATGTGTTTCTTATCTTTAAAAACAGTTTCTAATGCTTAAATGTGTCTTATGTTGCAGGAGGCCAGATGTGCATATATCATTATCATCATGGCTGTATACTGGTGCACTGAAGTGATCCCCCTGGCTGTCACCTCCCTCATACCAGTGGTATTTTTCCCTCTGCTTGGAGTTCAGACCGCTAAAAAAGTAAGGAACTCATGCAATCCAGGTCTGATACAGAGAAATCCAGTGCTCTGATCCCTCATCAATATTTAGCCAACAAGTCTGTATTAGTGTTCAGGGTTCTTATATGGGAAGATGCTGACCTACATACACATTTGCCCAAACTGTTAAGAGTGGGGGGCTTGAGGTGGTAGAGGGGAGGGTCTGTTTTGGGCGTGGATTCTGCTGGAGAGCATCCCACGAGTGCCAGCAGTTTGTGTGTTCCCAACCTATGAGAAAGTAGTGCTGACTGTCTTCTGGGAGGTCTCAAAATCTGATATGTGACAAACTTCTTAGAGGATAGACAGCATGGTGCTGGCAAGTATGCTGTGTCCTCCCCATATCTCATCCTGGGTTGTTTGTGCTGAAGGCACAAGGCACAGGCTGTATTCAGCTTCTGTAGCCCAGGTTCACTACTGCCCAGCAAGCTGGTAAAGGCAGGTGAGGTTGCTGAAGGTGCTGAGAAAGCCCTTTTGGAGCTCCATATTTGCAGCACCTTCCATACTTTGGGCTCTCAACTGTGTTTTAGGAAACTGGTGTCATTTTGCACAATGATGCACAAAGAGCTCCTGCACAGGCAAGTCAGCAGTTACACAGGAGATCAAGGGTTCAGGAAACTGCAGGGAGCTCTCAGGCAGCAGCTGCCTCTTGTTCCAGTGTTGACTGGGGCCTGGTCCAGTCCATGGATTTAAGAGGGTGGTAGGCAAATTGTACTGATGAAGCAAGTATTTTGGCCTGACTTACCTTCTCTGTCTTTCAGGTGTGCTTGCAGTACCTAAATAACACAAACATGCTCTTCGTTGGAGGGCTGATTGTCGCAATTTCTGTTGAGCAGTGGAATCTTCACAAAAGGATTGCGCTGAAGGTCCTTCTGATTCTTGGGGTGAAACCTGCACTGTAAGAGTATTACATTATTTTTTTCTTACCTCTTGTCAGTTTAGCAGAGGCCTAGGGATGATATTTAACAATCAGCAGAGAAAGGATCCTTCAAGAGCCAATTTAGCTGTACTTGCACAGAGTTTTCAGAAATGAAGTCTCACAACAGGAAGAGTTTATTTGTCCTTTATCCAAAATTAGCATCTGACTAAATTTTAGAGGCTTGCCATTGGGGACAAAATTATGACAGATTTAATCCTGCACTGGGTTTCCTTTAGTGAAGGTGGCAGAGCTGTCCTAGAAGGGAGCCTGGCCCTGCTCTGTACTAGTGGATGCTGCACACATCCCTGCCTGGGCTTTCCTCTCCAAATTACAGTGACTACAAAGCCTAGCAGCATTTGTTCACTTTCTTCTTCTCTCCTCTGCGTCCTTCTCTCTTTTCAGCCTCATGCTGGGATTTATGGTAGTAACAGCCTTCCTGTCCATGTGGATAAGCAACACAGCCACCACTGCTATGATGGTTCCCATTGTCCAGGCTGTCCTGGATCAAATGGACCACACAGACTATGATGTGACCATGATGGAACAAACAACTGGGCAAACAAATACAGTGGCTGAGCTGGGGGGAAAGAGCACATCAGAGTCCACTGCAGTGCATGGTAAGGGCCTGCTCACCAATAAGCTGATGCTACTGAACTTGCTACTCAGCTCCCCAACCTAGGAGTGCTGTGTACCCTTTCCAATGAAAGAGGATAGTAACCTGACTGAAATCCCTTAAATACATGACATTTAGGTTTTACAAAATAGCTTTCAGTTTTGATGGTTGCCATTTTGTATGCTAGTGCTAGATCCCAGACAGGTTGTTATGTTCTTTTCTTCAAACTGGACTCATCCTCCCACAGTTTCCCTAGACTTAACCACCTGTTTAGGGAAGTAAAGAGAATATCCTGTGGGAAATAACCATCCAAACCCACAGCATCCCACTTTCTAAATCTTGTGATTATCAGTGGGGATTCAGCTTCTAGGCCAGGTAGGACTATTTGAAAAAAAAAAAAATAAATGTAAGCACTATCTATTTTGGTTCTAAAGTAATAAATATCTCTTTATTGACCAGATTGTATGTGGAGGTGTGGAGAAGAAAGAGGACTACTTTAAAAGCCACATGGAAAAGAGGAACTGGTGTAATTTGACTAGCAGTAGACAAACTTCTTGTGTGTGATCTTACCCTGATGCTTGATTCCTCAAGGTCCTCTTCCAGTCCTGTGGTTCTACAATAGGTTTCACTTATTTGAAATATGTGCACAAACTCAGACCCTCTCATTTCACTGCTCTGCTGTGTTGTTGCAGAGGGCTATATTATTAAATATGAATAAAGATCAGACTCCCAAGTGTAGTGGAGATAATAAGAGTGTGCAAAAAATACCCTTTGATATTGTTGAGTTGGTTGTAATTGCCATAAATTCTTTGTCCTGCTCCATTAGTCCAGTCAGACTTCAAGATTAGAGTGTTAACCTCAGAGAACAATGGACACAGCAGTAAAGTTTCATGGTTATTGTAAACTGACATAATGCCAAGCAAGGATTTGGGTTTCAGTGGGAGTTTTTTCTGCCTATATTCGTATCTGTTAAAGCTGGTTGGGTTCTTATTGTGGAATTGGAATGGTTCCAGTAACTACAATATTTGGCTGGTGGTAAGCCTCTCTGTGAAACAAGACATTACTGATGAGAAGCTGTGGCACTCGTGGGCAACAGCATCCTGGGATCATGTAAACCCACACTGTCAGCCTCTTGCTTCAGCTCCTCATGAACATTAGTCTGAAGTATTTAGGGAAATACCTGTGGGGTTTTAAATTAAAATAAGTGGCGCATACAAACTGGAAGCACTAAGCCTACAGACCCTGTCCTGAACTCTCTGCCTTTCCAATTTTACCTGAGGCAAATAATTTTCTTTCTGTCTAGTTGGAAGCAATGAACAAGTCCCTGATGACCCCAGATCCTCTGAGGAGAAGAAAACAAGGAAGCATATATGCAAGGGAATGACACTTTGTGTATGCTATGCTGCCAGCATTGGAGGAACTGCAACACTTACCGGAACAGGACCAAATGTGGTACTGAAAGGCCAGATGAATCAGTAAGTAATTTTTGCTGCTTCTTTTAGTTACACTGTCATACTGTTTGTGTGACCAATTGACTGGTCTTAGATGACAATTTCACTTGTGAACTTCAAGCAATAAGTTGAGGAACTGAGACTGAGAAATGTATATGAAGTGTTGGGCCTCATTTTTCTTTTTTGCTTCAGCATCTTTTAAAGGAAGCTATGTGATGGAATTAAGGTCGTCTGAGAAAATTGGAAATACTTGTTGGCAATTGACATGCAAGTGGTTGATTATGAGATATTGGTTGTTCTGTGTCCTCTTTTTCAACTGAAATACAGCACATTAGAAGAGGAACTGCAGTAAAGAGCACCAGAAGAATGTAGATTAACTCAACTCATAAGCACGCTGAAGAGAGCTGGAAGCAGCTTGGCCCCTCCTGTAACACTGTTCCTCCATGCTGTGGCTGTGGAAACTGCAGTTGTGTTGTTCTCTCATTGCTAAACTGAGTTTGGGAACTGATCTACATGGAACCTAATCTGCAGTGGAAATTTTCCAACATTGCTTCCTTGTGTTGCAAGTACTTCAGCCTCAGCTGCTACATTATCTGTTGGTTTTAACACCTAGCTGGAAGTTTGCTGTTGATATTTTTCCTCTGATCATTATTGGCAAACACAGAGAATAACAAAAATTGCCTTTCTTAAAACACTGTCTTCATTCTTTCAAGTCAACTAGCAACTTTTTCATCTGTTGAAGGCAGCAGAAGTACAGGTATTAATTTCAGGAAAGACATTTCTTGCCATCTTATTAGAATGAATTGGGAGAAAGAAAAAATATCCCGCCTTGGGATAAATGAACAGGCGTGTTGGAAGTGAAAAGTATCTACAATGTATGGGAGATCTTTCAGCCACACTTGTCTGACTGAGACCTAAAGTATCAACATAAGCTCCTATACGCATCAAAGTAAAACACAGGGAAATCTGACAATTGTTTAAGTTCTGCTCTGAAATCAGGCTGCCTTCCCCCATGACTGAAGTTAAGCTGTGAATGCTACCTATGATTGCTTGTAATGGTGCCCTAGATTTACATGCATAATTGTCACTAGCACATATTAAAGGGAGAGTAGATTACTAAATGTTTTGACATTCATACAAAAAGTAATTTCTTTACAGGTTATACCCCGACAATAATGATATTGTGAATTTTGCTTCCTGGTTTGGATTTGCATTCCCAAATATGGCCCTGATGTTGGTGCTAGCTTGGTTTTGGTTACAGTGCTCCTTCATGGGACTCAAGTGAGTATTTAACTAGATGATATTGTGTAAACTCCACAGTTAGTTAGTGCAGATCAGCTTACTGAGACATCTAGCTAAAACAAATGCACTGACAAGTTATTAACTTGTAGCAGAGAGCAGGTCCATTTCACAGAAATTTTGAGGTCTGGAAACCTTTTGTGTTCATGGGAGGTACATTAAGGCAAAAGCCTTATACATTCATAATCTTCAGACAGAATTGCCTTTTTATTTTTAAATCTCTCAACTGTGAATTTCAGCCCTAGGAGAGCTGGCATAGTTAGTTTGCAGCCATTGATTCAAACCTGACTTTTTCATCCCAGTTTACTCCAAATCGCCATCCTTTGATAGACCTCATTCTTCTGTGAGAATTGGTGTGTCTCCACAAAATACTTTGACACTGTTGTAAATTCTTTAATTTTTGGCCTCTGCTGTGGTCTGTGTGTGTCCCCAAGAGTGACAGTTTCAGAGTGATAAGGATGTTAAAGCCCTCTGATATGTTCATACTTACAGTATTTTTTTTCTCCATTTTTCTCAAAGCTTTAAAAAAAGCTGGGGCTTTGGGACAGAGAGAACTCCCAAAGAAAAAGCGGCATACAATTTGCTGAAGGAAGAAATTAAGAAGTTAGGCCCTGTCTCTTACGCTGAATTAAATGTCCTCCTCTTGTTCGTATTGCTGGTGGTCTTGTGGTTTTCCAGAAACCCAGGCTTTGTAAAAGGCTGGGCCTCCAAGCTCTTCCCAGGAGGAGAAAAGTAAGTTTTTGGGGTTTTTTCCATCTTTTGCCCTCTAGGTTATTAATCAGATTCCCTTGCTCATACGTTCCATTTTGAATGTGGGATCATTAGTTCCAACTTTACCTGACGTCACTTGTTTGCTGGGCTTGGTAGTGTCTACACATGGTAGTGTCATGTACATCCAATGGCCTGTACATGACACTACCAGTCATCTATGATTTGACAGTTTGTACTGCAGTGGAAAGGCTGGAGACTGAGACCTGGTGCAAGCTGAACCTCCTAAAAGAAGAGAAAATTCTGTAATGCTAGTCTCAGTCACACTGACTGAGTACACCTTGGTATTTTGTTTCTATGAGCTCCAATCAGTTGCAGTGACACTTGAATATTTGGTAATATCACCTTTAACCAATACCTTAAAACTCACTGGAAAATGGATTTTGTGCTTTGAATGGCTGCTTTGCTTGGTGTTTGTGCATGGAATATTAGAAACATAAAGTACATAAAATACATAAAATGTTGGGACTATCATTCAGGCCATTTCTTTAGATGTCTGTCTTTGAGGTACAACTGTTGAATCTTGGCTTGAGCACAGAGAAAGAACCCTGCTCCAGGAGGGATTAGTTGTCATCTGGGACTCTGGTTATTAATGTGTATTGTAGCTTCTTTCTTTTATTATTGTGTTTATATTATGGCAGATCTGAGAGACCTCGGACATGAGATAACGATCCATTTTGCTCAAGCCCCAAATGGGATGGCAAAGATCAGTGACTAGAATGCTGAAAGGCAACCCTTTTCTAGGAGAAAGATGTCCATTTTCTAACCTGCATTCTCTTTTCTTCATTAGGTATATCACTGATGCTGTTCCTGCTGTGTTTGTTGCCCTGTTACTGTTTATCCTTCCTGCTGAGAAGCCCAAATTCACAACCTGGAATCCAAGCAAGTCTGACGCTGAACAGACTGAAGAAGGTATTTAAAAGAGGGATTGTAGTACCGTGAAACAGCTAACCCACTCAGCTAACAAGGCAGAAACATGCCCTGGATTTTCATGCAGTTCTTTAGAGCAGCTTGTCTACCTCCCTTGTTGGGCAGGGCTGGGGCACAATCCATGCTCGTGTGTGTTACCCTCACCCTGTGCAGATTTCTCAGTACCGTGCATCTGCCCACTGGTATCTTACAGAACAAGGGACAAAGTGTCTTCGCTCTGCTAAAACATGTTCTACTTTTCATTTCTCACTTCAGATACAAAAAAGCCATTTTTATCAGCCCCACTGCTAGACTGGAATGTGGTTCAAAGGAAGATGCCCTGGAGCATTGTGCTGCTGCTGGGAGGAGGTTTTGCTTTGGCTGATGCAAGCGCAGTATGTCCTGACATCTGTTTTTCTCTGACTCAAAGGCGAACTTCCCCGGTTTGTTATCTAGTCCTGTATTACTGGGCATGCACCCAAAGCCAAACCAGGTAGCAAATTTCAGAACTGGAGGGAGATCTAAATTAGCAAAAAACAAGGAGAGGTGAATGCTTGTGAGTCTTCTCCAGAAATTTTTGTTCTCTGACCAAGTTTCTTTGATTTATCTTACCTCTTGAAGACTGCTGAGTAGGTTGGGATCTTCACTGTCTGGACAGTCCAGAAAAGCATCTTTTCTTATTTCTGTAATCATCCCAATCCCAGCCCTGGCTAGAAAAATAGAAGTATAGAGAACATTTGTCACCTTTTCAGAACCACTTGAGGTTTGTTTAAAGGTTATATATCTTCAGACTGAAAGCAAAACCACTGCTGAAGTGATCAGAAAGAAAAATCCTGGGTTGATGCTGTGTTCATAAATTCACAGAAAAGGGAGCTAAACTCCCAAAACAGGAAGGAATCTTGAGGTGAGCCATATTGTTTCCTTCATTACTGCTAAGACACATCTAAATCAAAGCAGTTAGCTATCAGTAGTGCCATATTTTGGGGAAAGTCATGTTCACATCTAAGTTCTGTGGCTAATTAGGTTTAAACCATGGGGCATATTAAAGCTCTGGGCCTTACATTCATCTACATACATCACACAGAAATTACTAAAGCTCCAGAGCATAAAAAATGATCAAGTCATAGATTTTGTAACCTGTCTGTATCAACTACTGACTGTTTTCCTACAAACATTTCCTAGAGCATTCATACAGAATCATAACCTTCAGAAACCTTAGAATAATGTTCCAAGAAGCTTCTGTGCTGTACATTAAGTATTTTCAATGGCCTCAGAAAAAAATTCTTGTTCAGAAAACCGTAATTTTGTTACCTATGTGTGAGCAAGTATTTGATTTCCAGAAAAATCAGAAAAGTGGGATTCAGTGTTATGTCTAGTTGGCAAGGAATTTCTTTTAGTTTTTGTGACATGTCATTGTACTTTCCTGGATGGTGTTTGTATAATTCAGGACTCCTTTAGCATTATTTGACAGGAATGTTGACCATACCATGGCTTCCCTATTTCTGAGTCAGGGGTTCTAAACCTCACTGAAACCCATTTTTTTTCTTGCAGAACTCTGGGCTCTCAGCTTGGCTGGGTCGTCAAATGACTCCACTGGGATCTATCCCACCATGGGCCATTGCAACAGTGATCTCCCTTATTATAGCTGTCTTCACTGAATGCACCAGTAATGTGGCCACAGCTACCCTCTTCCTGCCTGTCTTTTCATCCATGGTAAGATTGCTTCTATCCTGTTACCCTGTCAGCTGGAGGATCAGACTTAAATTGGGTGGCAAAGCAATATTGTATTTATTGTCTTGGATGTTGCTCCAGTGTACTTAAAGGGAAGCTAGGTCATGCCTTGTGTAAGATGTGTGCCTTGGCCCTGGAGAAAGTGAAGTGACAGTCACTTTTTCACTCCAGATCAGCAAACATCAGTTACTTCTGGTCATTTTGAACCATCAGCTTAAAACTGTGAAAACACACACACAGAAAATCCAAGCCAAAACAAAATTCAGCACTTTCTGATGACGCCTTTGAATTATTCATCTTCACATTTTGTGCTAAAATACTCAAAGTGGTAGGCCTGATTATTAGAAATCTGTCATTTCTCATAGGTTTTTTTTAACAATTTTAAAACTTGGGGAGGAAAACCTGCTAAGTTTTGCTGCCTTTTCTGAGCAGAATCAAAACTGTGGCATAAAGAGAAAAACAGGTTACTTTGTTCTTTAATTAGAAAAAGACAAGCACTTTATTCTAGACTATTTCATCAAAGCAAAATTACCCCAATCAAGGTACAGAGCTATTAATGACTTAAATTGGCACTTAAGTTTTGAGTCCCACAGAGTTTATGTAAAGTCAAAGACGTGTCGCTCCACGTGCCTAGTAATTATAATGCCATTCCTGTGTTCCCTGGAAAAAGGGTGGTTTGAGGTCAAAGAAAAGATTGTTGGATATATTTGACCAGAAATTTAAATTATACCATAGAGCAAAACAAACAGCATGAAAGAATCAAGCCTTGTTCTTAAGTATCATGGGACAGGAAAAAGCAGCAAGTTATCTTTAAGCACATGTGGATTTCAGAATAAAATGTTTGTGAATTATTCTGATGATATAATACAAGGAAACAAAATAAGCCTATGTATCACCATCCCAGTGCTCTGGGGTAGATTGATCCTTTATGCTTTTCTTTTTGAATACCCCCGGAGTGATAATTCTCTCCATTTCATTGCAGGCTTCGTCTGTCAAGATCCACCCTTTATATGTTATGCTGCCTGCTACTCTCAGTGCTTCATTTGCTTTCATGCTACCTGTTGCAACACCACCAAATGCAATCGTATTTTCTTACGGCCACATCCGTGTTTTGGATATGGTAAGATAATTGTCTTCTCTCTTATCTGAAATTCTCCATTGCTTTCTTCCTGAAATATGGTGAGAGTTTAATTTTCTTTGTAGAATATTTCCAAAGTAACCAGGAAGCTCTTATTGGCTGTAACTACCACTCTATGTCCCTCTCTTCTGTGGTGTTAATATTGTGATAAAAATTTGCATCTCTGAAGTAACAGTACTTTTCTCACAGGCTTTGGAAGACATACAGACAGGCCCAAATGAAATGAAAAACTAACAAGTCATAAGTCTCTGAAACCTGAAGGGTTAAAGTGCAGGCATGCCCTGCAGTGTTCTAGGGCTTTGGCGAGGGTCTAAAGCCTTGTCTCCACTGGAGCTGAAAGCAGAAGGTAGCAATCAGTAGCCCTTGGCTCTGGTCCTCTGATTTTCTGCCAGACCACACAGGGCAGGTTCTGGGCGGAACACAAACATTACTGGTTTTCTAACTGGGTGCTTGAAGAGGGCATAAGCTATTCTCTAACTAATTAGAACGACTTGTTACACACACCTTAAAACTCCTAGACTGGTTATATACATAGCAAAGTGCTCAAAGACACTGCATGGTGTGTTCACTGGGATCTCCACCTAAGCAAGAGCAGGAGGCTGTGGATACAATTGGTATTTCTGTGATCTCTTTGACTGTCTTTCTTGTGTATGTACAAGTCGGTCTTGCTGCAGTTTGTTGCACTGGTGTTTGGTTGTGGCTGGTTTGGACTTGCTGTGCTGGTGTTTGATTATTGTTGTTGGTTTGGATTTTTTTCCTCACAGGTTAGAAGTGGAATAGTAATGAACATCATTGGAGTCTGCTGTGTCACACTGGCCATCAACACATGGGGAAGACCTATGTTTGAGCTGGACACATTCCCAGCCTGGGCAAACACCACAGCACACCAGTGAGCTGTGAAGAATTTGTGTGCTAAACAAGGAAAGTACCCTTAGTACTCCCTATTTCCTAAAGTCCTGTATAGAGTCTCATCACCACTTCAGATCCAGTGTTGGGTGTTTGCTGCCTTCCAGCAGTCACACATCAGTTCAGGTTTGAACCAACCCAATCTTACTCCAGTTGTGCTGGGGCCAAAAGTGTTTGCAATTATACAACTTCATGTGTCGGGATCATTCATGTGTATGATCAAGTGATCTGTTGTACCTCCAATCAAGGTCAAGAATTAGGATTTATCAGACTTTCAATAAAGAGAGGGGAGGCTGTTGTATCAAATGGTTTGAACTATTATATTACTGGTATGTACTTGAAAATCATTAGCATTGAACATTGCACTCAGGCAGAGGCTGAACATTCCTACATTCCTTACCTATTCCTTATATCTACAAGTCAGCAACTGTACAGAGAAATCCCTGTTGTCTAGTGAAGAAGGGGTACGTGATGTTATACTGTGTTTTGTTTTAGTTGGGCCTCAGCCATGTGGTGGAATCCTTCCAAATGAACATCTAACACACTTTCTCTTGCCTTGTTTTCACTCCCAAGTTTCACTGCATTTAGACACCTTTATTGAGGGTTTAGATAACGTAATCCCATGCTGATCGTGATGCAGCCGGTATCTCGCACAATGATGCACTACATCTGGCTCTGTGTTTCTTGTGCTGTGGCAATTAGAGGGCTGGGAGCCTTTCCCTCAGGCACAGGTGTGATTTCACATGCCAACCAGTGTTTTCCTAGTGCCGGCCTGGAGATGACCAGTGGCTCATAGGACTTCACACCTATTGCAGAAGTTCCTGAATTAGCCCCTGATGTGCCTTATTAATTAACTCTGGAATTTTTGAGTGAACAAGACATGAGAAAGGCTCTGACTGATGAGCTGTGAAAAATTTAGGAGCCCATATTTTAATGCTTGTGCTGGCTGACAGCAGTGGGAGTTGCCTTGTGTACTTTGGAATTCATGTCTTGTGAGAAAAGCAGTTTGTAACCTATTTATGCTGTTTCTGTTTCAGAAGTAGTCTACAGAATGACTGGTGTTGGGCTGGGTGTATTTTGTCAGTGGTACATGGATGCTTTTCCTTCAGCCCTGGGGGTGGAGGTGGGTGGGAGGTAAAGCAGTGTCTTAGAGTGGAAAGATCTGTGGGTATGACCTGGGATTTGCTCCCAAACTTGCTATGTATCAGTGTGCAAGTCAGTTCACCTCTTTTTGCCTATTTCCCCTCCTAAAGAAGATGTTATGGAACCTATCTTCCTCACCAAGGTGTTGTGAGGACATAAGGGTCAAATTCTGCAGTGATAGTGACTTCCCACTTCATGATAATGGGTGCAAGGTGTCAAGTTATAGCATCATAGAATTCTGTGTTGAAGATCTGGCATATAGCATAGTATTGTGTGTAGGATATTCAGTAGTTACATTATTAATGTGAATTTTCTATATGGAACTGGAAAAATACATTTTTATCTAGAAGTGAGGGAAATACTTATCCACAAAATGACCAAGTGCTTTTTTGAGCAGAGAATGGAATTTTTTTTTTGCTTCAGGAATTGATTTCCATGTCTTTATCTTTTGTGCTCTTTTATGGTGCTAAGCACCGTAGACTGTCTGATGATTGTTGTTCCCGAGTGCCATCAATGGCACTCCTTGTCTTCCCAGCTGGCTGCATGCAGTGTAGCCTCACACTTCTTCCAGGGAATGGTGGAGCATGTGGATAAACACACTTCCACTTGCAGAGTCTATCTAAGGAAGAGGCCAGTTCTAGTGCCAAGAATTGGCTTGCTCACAGATACTTGTCACCACCTGAAACTTACCACAGTATTTTTTTGAAGAAAGTAAAACCAGGAACAGTTGAGCACTTTTGTCCTTTGGCAATCACCACTTAATGCTGATTTGCATCTCTAGGTACCTAAATGCATTTGAGAAAGGGACTTTCTCTGCTTTCTGATGAACTTCACAGTGTGAGAACATGTTATTTTTCCCAGATACATGGTGCTTGCTCTGCTGTCTGACAAGTAAGATACAGGGGAGGTTGCACGGGTAGATGATACTGAGCTTGGCTATCTCAGTTCATGCAGACCAAAACTACTCTAAAACCACTTCCAGCTAAAAGCTGTTGGACAGACACTGGACTTCACTGTCCTGTCTGCAGAAAAGAATGTTCTGAAAGTTTCTTGAAGGGGAGAAATTGCCCTCACCCCAGCTAGTGAAGAGCTTCACTCTGTTGCTGGACAAGAAGGAAGCAAATGCTATTTTCATCAACAGTCACACAGGGTGATTCGTGGTCAGGAGTGCTGGGCCAGGGGAAGTGTGCATGTGGGTAATAAAGAGTGTTGGGTTTATTGTAACTGTGAAGTATTGGATGTGTCACCCCTCTGTACTGTTAATAGCAGTTTCTTTTTGAGACACTTTTATGACATCCTGGGATTGATTTGTATTTAATTTAAATGTGTGGTTGCATAATTAGAGCCTGGCAAATAAAAACTTTATAGAACAGTCTCCCCTCCTGTGTAACATAGTGGACCACTTGTTTTTGCATTAGCTTCTACTGTAGCACAGTGTTGCCCCAGTAATATCCAGGAAGGTACAGGCTGTGGTGAATAATGCAAAGCAGAGATTTGGACACCGCTCTTAAGTGTCTTCAGACCTGGATATCAGTGGTTTCTCTTCTTTCATCAGCTAAGTGATAACTCAAGTTCGCATCTCTGAAGATGCTCAGGTGGGACCAAATCAGGTGGCATACCCTACGAACTGTCTCATTCATTTCAGAGTAAAGGATTATAAGAATCTTAATAAACACAACCAGTTTTTAGGAATTAATGTTGTACAAACTTTCCAATATAACAGGCACAAATGGGCTTTTCTTCAGCATCAAGCATGCATGGTGTCCTGTTCCAGTGCCCTGAGTAAATACACGTTACTCACTGTGGATAATGCAAGGACAATTGTTTTGTGACTAGATCTGGTTTACAGCCCCTTCAGCTGCAGGACAAGTATCACGATAGAAACTTACCAGGCATGGCATTTATTTTGTTGCTCATCAAAGCATTATTGTTTTAGATGCAGAAGTTGTGATGGTCCCAAGGTAGTGGCATAAAAGAATCCATTTGCCCCGCACTTTAAAACAAGCACCCCCAGCACCCACAGAAAACATGGGAGGATCCTCAGTGTGAGCTTTGTCAGGGCGGGTTATTCAGCCACCCTGAGTGAGCAAACAGTTCCCATTTTACCATACAAGGGCAGAGTGTGATTCCTTGTGGTCAGTGAGTCTGTCAGCTGGCCAGCTGGCAGCAAAGCTGGCAGTGCCACCTCTAAGGAGCTAAATTAATGCTTTCTTATTTTCTGCCCACTCTCTATGGATCCTTGCCTTTTGCTTTCTTCTCTCAAAATACCAATTTACCAAAATACCAAATTGCTAATGCTGTTTCTGCAAATACTGAGTGTCCCAAACCTGCGGTGTTGTCATCTGCGGTGCTGTTGCACAGGGTTCCTGCTTGGTCGTGTACCAGTGTGCAAACTTGCTCCCACAGCGTACTGAATGGTCTCACAATCGTGAATGAGTTAATGAATGACCAAACTACAAGAAAACACACAAAGGGAGAACAAAGGTATTTCTCATGTGTTGAACATGTGTTGAACATCTAGATCTGAGAAATAGAGAAGAAAACCCTTTCAGCATTCTCTGTATGATCAGAAGAAGTCCCCAAGCTGAAGACAGGTTCAGATTTGTTGGTGTTGTCCACTGAGTCCAGAGCAGTGGGTAGCGCATTCCAGCTGAGTTCTGATCTCACTTGAACTCACTCTTTGGCTTATTCAGCCTTTGTTTTCCAGCTCAGATGTGTTGCCACTTGAAATAGCAATAAGCTGGTTATAGTCAAATCCAACATTTGCTGACAAAGTTGGAATTGGACAGTTGGTGAAAATGAGCCCAGAAAAAGAAATAGATCACTGAATCTGTCCTAGCCAAAATGCAGCAGCAGTTCCTTAACATACCACCTCTTCCCTTTCACTAATAACATATCATACACATTTTTACATACTTCACATCCTTTTTCCCCCACGTGGCGGTGAAGTGGGTGGTAGTGAATCCTGAGCCCTTGGATCAAGTGACAGTGTTTTCACAATGTTTTCCAGTATGGGTGAATAACTGTGTGACTTTAGACAAGTCTGATCAATTTCTTTGTGCCATTGAGAGGTTTTCAACACTTGTGTACCTTGCACCACAAGGCCACCAGTCTGCTGCAATAGACTTGTTGGGTTCAGCATTTGCACGGTTTAATGGCAGGATGCTGATTCTTCTCTGCCCAGAAGAACCATCCCAGTGGCAGTTCTTCAGTTTCAGATCAGACCTTCCCCTTTTTGTGTCTTTGCTGGCCCCTGTGTGAAGGATCTGTGGCACAGAGAGGGCTTGCCATACACTGCAGACTGCCTCTGCTTGGCAGAGAAATTCTGAGGGAAGTACAGCCCTTACTATTGGGAGCACAGAGTAGAGGTAGGCATACCATGCTGCCCTGAGGTGATTGAGGACTGCTTAATACAACGTTTGGTAGTTATTTAAAAATAGAGCTGAGTATACTATTTTTGCCCATTTAGTTTTTTCTGGAGCACTTAGTCAATAGTTCCCATTCATTATGGTGTAAATGTAGATTTACATTTACTGTAGAGTCTGGCCATAAGAAAGAGACTGTTTCTTCTGTCAGAGAAAAGATGTTTGTCGCTGTGGGACACGAAATGAGGACACGGACTCTGGTTTTCAGAAGGCTGTGTGAGACTCGAAGTCTGGTCTTTATTTTTCAAACCTGCCTTATATGCTTTTTTACAATGAGCCCACCTAAGAGGTGGGATCCTTTGACCCATTGGTCACCCCAAAGGGCCATCAGACGAAGTTCCCTCCTTTGGGAAAGAATGGAGAAAAACAAGATCGTTTATAATAACATGCTCTTGTTTACAACAGGTGTCTGTGGGAAAAGAATTTCCCGAAACCAAAATATGGCAGGCACAAGCTGTGGCTACAGATGTTATCCTTCCCCAGTTTACTTCAGTGCTTTATTTACCCCCACAAAATTATTTCCCAGTCTTATTTGTCACATGGCACTTCAATGAGTTTTCATAAGCTGTTTCAGGCCAGCCTCATTACAATGTTCATAAAACATTTTTTATAGACAAACCATTGTCTTTAAAGAACTGAATGTTCCAGATACTAAATTGAATTTATTGTAGCTTCCTTTGTGAGATATCTTTGAAAACAATAACATGGGTCGGGTCTTAGCAAATATTTTAGAAAGCCAGGTGAAGATCAAATTTCCACCAGAAAAAAAATTAACACAATCTTTCAATTAAGGAATGATTATTCTGGAGGAAGTTTCTATTTTACTTCAGTATTTTGCCTTGGCTATACAGTCAGAAATCAGAAACAGAGGAGTGTATATTGCTCCTGGCAAATGGCTGATTTCAAATTCACCTGCTGTCCAGGTGTCCTAATAGAAGCCCTCACATATTTTTAACCAATTTTTTAATGAAAAATAAAAAATGCTTTCTGACATATGACATTTAATCTCTACTTTATCTTTAATTCTAGTGTTTGTCTGAAGCTGGAGGAGTGCCACAGTCACAGAAGTACATGTGCCAGTACCTTCAAGAAAGCAGTCTTTTTACACTATTTCATCCAATTTGCAGCACGCTTGAATGGTGTTTGGCATCTTCCGATGAAGTGGTTCCACCATGACTGTTACTGGGCCTTCTGAAATGCACATTACCTGCCAGTAATGTTTCTTGACCTCAAAAAAGAGAACTTAGTGAAGAGTTAAGCCTTTAATTAAATATGTTCTGACAATTGTTTTAGTCACTGAAAACTATGATCTTGTTTCTATTGAATTACAATTATAGCATTGGAGTAAAAAAATTGCAGACTTCGTGCTGGCTTGTTATAAATATAACATAATGCATACTCTGCTTTCTGTTATTTAACCATATTTTAAGCAGGATGCTCTCCAATTTACAGGAGCTGTCTTGCATTCTGTGGGTAGAATCCTGTCAGATGTTGTCCATGTTAATATCAGTTTGCATTCTATTCCAAAGCAGTGGGTAAATGGGTGAACAAGAGGGGATGTCTTAGGTTTCATGCACTGGTGTAAAACACTTCCCTGTTTTGTCTCACTTGATCAGCTTCAGTGATGAAACTGCTGGACTGCCTTTTCTGTCTGGTGCAAATGCATTGCACTGTGGTATCACAGAGGAACCTTTTGCAGCATTTCACTTCCTCAGTGTTTATCTTCAAGATTCAACAGCATGCCAGACAAGACTTTATTTTCTCTTGTGTCTCATAAAACCTTGGTGGCTTCAGCTCCCATAAGTGGCTCCATTTAGGAGCTGTGTCTCTATGCCAGTTCTGATGAGTTAAGACTCATTTAGGACTTACTGTCCTAAACCATCACATTTCTGGGCAGGCAACAGCAATGACAGCATAGTCTCTATGAAAGGAGACACTAAGGCAGCAATGTCATCCTGGTTCTATGACAATAAGACAAATTCCTGGCTCACATTTATATTAACATATCCCACAACTTTGGTTCACCTCACATTTAAAAACAAAGAAAAAAAATATTCAAACTTGTCTTAGAGAATGTCCTCAGTATACTAAAATCCTGATTTTCAATTTTGTTCCTGGTTTTGATGGACAAGAATTGAGATGTTTGACTTAACTCTGGCAAACCTACATAGTAATTTATTTTTGTGGCCAATCCCTTTTTAGGATTGTCTCCTTTGAAGTTACTCTTGGGAGAGAAATCCTGCTCTAGAATAGCAATGCAGACACGTGGGATCTATTTGATTTCTTCTTTTAGCCCAAAGTCTGTGTTTACTGGGGAGTGACTTGTTATGTTTTGATATAGTAATAGTAGTATTCCACAACCACTAAAATGTTGTCTAAAAAAGCAACCTTCTTTATTAAGAAAAAACTATGCACAGATCCTTTTTATATGTTTTTTGTAATCCAGTTCACAGGGAAAAAATCATAATGCATAGGCAAAGATAGTATTATAGAAAATTGCTAAGTTGGATGCCAAAAATATTTCAACAAATGAAAATAGAAAACAACAAAAAAAGGAAGACCTTAGAAGGGTTTCAGGTAAGTCTGTAAAGATTGCTTCCCTTCTGCTGCTCACTCATGGAGCATTTGCTTATTAATAGTTTTACTCTGAGACCACTGTGTTTTAATTAATGAAGAATTAAGTGCAGAGGTTGACAGAAGTCTTCTTGGCTGACTGCAAAGTCACTATGAAAAACAAAATAAAACCCAAAGCTCCAAACTGTCCAATATTTACCATTAAGCTTTAAATACAGTTTAGTATTTTAGGGTTGATTCTCTCCACTTCCTTTTGCTCTGGAAGTGGTGAATAGTGGCTTTGTCTAGTACAAAGCTAAAATGAGTCTTCTGAAAATACAAACAATTTTGTATTTTCAGAGTTCAGCCTCTTTTTATCCCAGCTGAAAGGTTATCTGGGGAAAAAAAAGCCTGGAACTTTGACCCCAAAGCCACATTCTAATGGCTCAGGAACTGTCTGGACTGTGGCAGACGGACAAAACGCTACCCCTGTTGCTGTCAGGAGGAATGTTCCTGTTCGGGAAGAGTCGTAGGAGCTGGAGTCCCAGGAATGTCACTGTACTTGCACCATGTCCCCCTGGCACAAGCAGCGCATGTGACTGGGGTTTTTCCCCTCAGATTATGAAATTCTGCAGGGCCGGAGGCTGCCGCAGGACGGTGCTGAGTGACGTCGTCAGGACAAAGCGATGCTGAATGCTGGTCGTATAAAAATACATTGGTTTGTACTCTAATTCTGAGTTCCTTGGAGTTTTCTGCGAGCTGCAGCAGAGCACTGTGAGAAAGAATGAATGAATACAGTGCCACATTCAGCACGGGGTTTGTTTGGATATTGGGATCTCTGAGTATTCTTTCTAAGAGCAGTTACTCGATGCCCTGCTGCTGTAACCCAGCAGGAGCTGCTCCTCACCGGCGGGAGAGAGGGAATGCTGTCCCTTGTGCTCAGCTCCCAGCACCACAGTGTCGGTAGGCCGCGCTGCAGGGCAGGGACCACGGAAGGGCTCGGACCAGTGCGCGCCTCCGCCGCGCCCCGCCTCCGCCGCGCCCCGCCTCCGCCGCGCCCCGCCTCCGCCGCGCCCCGCCTCCGCCGCGCCCCGCCTCCGCCGCGCCCCGCCTCCGCCGCGCCCCGCCTCCGCCGCGCCCCGCCTCCGCCGCGCCCCGCCTCCGCCGCGCCCCGCCTCCGCCGCGCCCCGCCTCCGCCGCGCCCCGCCTCCGCCGCGCCCCGCCTCCGCCGCGCCCCGCCTCCGCCGCGCCCCGCCTCCGCCGCGCCCCGCCTCCGCCGCGCCCCGCCTCCGCCGCGCCCCGCCTCCGCCGCGCCCCGCCTCCGCCGCGCCCCGCCTCCGCCGCGCCCCGCCTCCGCCGCGCCCCGCCTCCGCCGCGCCCCGCCTCCGCCGCGCCCCGCCTCCGCCGCGCCCCGCCTCCGCCGCGCCCCGCCTCCGCCGCCGTTGCTATGCAACGGCCGCCATGTTCCCAGCGTGCTTAGCGTTGCGCTCCGCCGGGCCGCCGGCACGGGGGGGCGCTCGCCGCCATCGGGTGTGCGCGCCCCGGACATGGACGCAGGTGCGGAGCCCGCGGGGCCCGTGCGGGGGGCGGTGCGGGGCTGGGAAGGAGCCCCATGAGGGAGCCCCGTGGCGCCGCCGTCGCAGCCGCCGTCGGATCTGCCCGGGACCCCGGAGCGCCGGGTCTGACGGGGCCGCGCAGGCCGAGAGCTGGCGGCCCGGGAGAGGCCGCCGCACGGGCGCTGGGGCCGCTCTGAGCCCGCAGCCCCCGAGGCCTCTCCTGTGCTTGCCCTGCCCGGCCCGGCGTCGCGCACTCTGCGGTTTGCTGCTCCGGCCCTGGCCCTCGCCCGCCCGCTTTGGTCCCGGCTGTCCTATCGACCGCGATTACTTTCAATCTGTTGCGTGGATAAAATTCTTACTGTTTTTTATCTTGAATCAGATGATACAGGAAACCGACTTCGATTCCAGTTGGAGCTGGAGTTTGTTCAATGTCTGGCAAATCCAAATTACCTTAACTGTGAGTACTTAAAATAAATACCAGGACCTGGAGGAGTTAATATAGTTTAATGATGTTTATTGTTACTGGTAATATTAAGTATAGAGAGAGGGCTAAACAAAGAAAAAGGTTTTTCACAGCATAAAGGTAGTCTGTAAATAATTTGTTTAACAGGTGGATTTTTTTTAATACAAAGTCTTGTTGGTTGGAATGCAAAAAAAAGGCATTTATTTGGTAGAGGAAGAAAACAATAAGTTCCAGTCTGTTATTAAAAAGTAATGTCAAGTTAACAGCATTTCTTTATCTGAAAACAGAATTTTACTAATGTGAATAGTTTCAGGTACTGTACATAACTCTGTGCTAATTTTGATGCTACAATCAAAATTTTCTTGTTTCAAAAAGCTGTTCCATTCAATGGAAAATACAAACTGTAAGAGAGATGAGACTAATCCATTTTTTTTTTGTTGACATAAAAATCTTATTTTGCCCTGTGTTTTTTCATTTGCCAAATATAAATTATTGAAATTTGATTGTAATGAGGAAGTTTTGACTTTGTGAATTTTTTCAAGTGTGCAGATTTTTTTCACCCATCCGTAACTGACAATTCCTTATTTGTCATTTTATTTCAGTTCTTGCACAAAGAGGCTACTTCAAAGATAAAGCTTTTGTAAATTATCTTAAATATTTACTTTATTGGAAAGAACCTGAATATGCAAAATATCTGAAGTAAGTACTAAATTCCCTTAAGTTTCTGCATTTTAATGGTTTGGTATTGACCTTATGTTACATACTGTACAGCAGCATGTCAGGGTTTCACTTCTGCCTATAATGTTACTTTTGTCCTCCCCACAACATAGATTATGCAAGATTATGGTTATATGCAATGTAGATTTTCCTGTTTCCAGTAGTCCACAGCAGTGGGCAAAATTATAAAGATTTCATGAGTTCTGCACAGAATCTTCCTTTAAAGCATTAATCTGCACTTTTGATTGGTTTAAGATCAAAGTGATTTTAGTGAAAGTTAGGGTAAAAAAGCAGTAAGTGCATTTTAAGATGAATTTTGTATTATTAATGCTTAGATGAGACAAAGGGTGATTTTGTGTTTCTGCAAGTGTGCAAATTCCTTCAGTTTTTGGGAAAATGGTTTTGGTCATCTCTTTTAATTGGGCTCTAGAAACAGGCATTGTAATTGCTATGGATTTGGGCTATCAAACCAAGCCAGTGGGGAAGCTACTCTAAGCAAGCAGGAATGTGCATTTATTAATGGGACCAGATTCCTTGTTTCCTGGCCTGATGGTGCAGTTTCCAAGTCACAGTGTGCAGGCTGAAGTGGTTTCACACTCGGGTAAAGCACATACGAGTCAAAACTAAAATAATGACCCAAGAAGTACTGGAGACTCTAGATTTAGTGTCCCTTGTAAAAACCTGTATTAAAGTGTGTTTATTTTTAACCCAGGTATCCTCAGTGTTTGCATATGCTGGAGCTGCTCCAGTATGAACATTTCCGCAAAGAACTGGTCAATGCTCAGTGTGCCAAATTTATTGATGAGCAACAGATCCTCCACTGGCAGCACTATTCCCGGAAAAGGATGCGCCTCCAGCAGGCACTGGCTGAGCAGCAGCAACAAAACAACACCTCTGTAAAATGAAAAGCATATGAAGTAGTGATGATAAGGTGTACTTTGTGTTAGTGAAATACTCACAGGAGAGGAATGAACCCTTGTGTAAGTCTGGCTCTAGATGTATGTCCCTTTTATTTGAATTTCTCAAGTGACTGGGGTTGTTTTTGTTTTGTCAACTCTTTCCAAGACTAATAAACATCTGCAATTTATTTACAGGATGGACAATTTTGTAAGTTTTACTACAGTAGTTACTGATTCCTCTTGATTTTGAAAACAAACCTACATTTGTTACTTACTAAGTATCTACCAAAAAATGTAGCTCTAAAGGCTGTTCCTAGGAAGCCTTTTCCCTGGAGAATAATGATGTCTCTTAAAGTCTCACTGAGAACTCTCTGCTGCTTACAGCTCTGGGACAAGCAAAGGTGAACTGATGATAGACAAAGTCGAAACTGTGCAGTTTTTCTTTGAAACCAAGCTGAGCTATTGTCACTTCTGTTTCCGTGGCAGTCATTGTTGATGGAAGTTTTGCAGTTTTCCTTTCAGTATGTTGTACAGAGAGAAAGAAGGAGTGTACAGGGTGAGGCTCTGGGGAATGGAGCTGAGATAGCTGCTGATAAACTCTGCAGGATAGAGAAGGAAACAAACTGTAGCTGTCTCTGTTCCATTAAACTCAGCTTCCTTGAATCTTGCCCTCTGCCTGTGCAGCAGTGGCTGCTCTGGAGTCTCTTTACACTCCATGTAAGGAGAACAGGGTGTGTGGGGAAATGTGCCATTGCTTGGAGTATTGGAGAAGCACTTGCCATTTATTCCTGTATGGTTTTTTATTGTAAGAACATAGCTCTTGCCAGCTGCCAGGGTTTTATTTTTCCTATTTTTAGACTGTATTTCTGGTGCATTCATGTTTTATTTCCTGTCCTTGTAGGAGCAGGTACTCCCCATTATTAACCATTAACATGTGATCAGTGACACTACAGCTATCAGCCATCATGTTATCACACCTGACTGAACAGATAAGCCACTAAACTTCTTTGGCATAGAAAATTTATCTTAACAGTTTCAGTAATTATGTGGTCAGGCTTAGGAAGGAAGTTTTTCTGTTTCTCCCCTTCTTACTCACTTTAAGTGTAACTTTTCAATTACACTTCAGTAAGTGCAGGCTAATCTCAGTTTCTAACATGAGCTCAGCTCCTTTGAAAAGAGGTTATTCACAAACTCAAGTTTATTTGGACATGAAAGGTAAGATACAGTTTTTTGTTGTAAGATTTTAGTGTAAGGTTTGGACCCAGAATTTCAGGACATTTATCTTAACTAGTCCAAAGTAATCATCAAAGTTTTAATAAAGGTCAGTGATTCCTTGAAAGGACACTGCTGTAATTGAGATTACCATCTTCATCAATGATTGACTAGTGAGGGCTTTAGTCTTCAGTAAACAACATACGCACAAGCTCAGCTTTAAAACATTCTTCTTCGACCAGCTTCTGAGGCTGAAAGGAAAAGTTCATAATTAAAAAACCTGTTCTAGCCAAGAGCCATGTGTACATACTAACATTAGCCACATCCAGCAACTGTTGTCCTGGGGAGTGAGGTACTGGGGGTAGAACAAGAAAGGTAATAACAACTGAAACATGCCTGAGAGTTTTCTGGCCTTAGAAGAGGCATTTCTAAGAAAGTAACTGCTAATTTAGCTAACATGTACAGGTTACAACTTGAGCTGCAGTCTGAGTTGCATGTACTGCTCATAAATCATTTCGCTCCTGTAGTTCAGCATTTGGATTTTTCAAAAGTTGAGGAGCTGCAAAGCAGGAACTTATCTACAATCTGTAGCTAAGAAGTTTTTCAACCCCTCAAGCACTATGAACCAAGTGCACATTTTTCCTTTACTGCATGTTTATGACAGACATTACACAATAAGCAGAACGGTTCTCTCTTGAAGAACTGTTTGAGTGAGGGATAGGGAGCAGAAGAGCTGTTCAGAATGTTCTCATCTCCTTGAACAAGAGAGGGTTCTCAGAGAATACATGTGACTAATTCATTTACAGCCCTAAATTCCTGCCCGGTCCCCATCTCAATGCCTGCAGATCCAGAACATACAACAAATCACTTACTGTTCCGTATTTAAGTAGTGTAGGCACTCCTGTTAGTTTCAGATTCCTCCTGAATTCATTGTTGGGATCCTTCCAGCTGTTCAGAAAGAGAAGGCATTAAGCACAGCTTGTAGAGGGACATTTTGAAGTTAAAATAGCTTCAAAATGGTTTGAAGGCCTTTGCCTCACATGTTTCCAACCCCCTTCTCAAAACAAGCATGTAGATGGGTTATGTCAGAGATGGTGAAGACCTCAAAAATTATTAACTCCTTACAGAAAAGGACAGCTCAGTCAGTTTTTTCAACGGGTTAATCACCAGTCCAGCAAGAGAGCAGTCATCCATCCCATTTGCCAGCATTCAAAGGTACTTACTAGGCTCTATCTCCTACTAGACAGTAGATGAAAACTGACTCATCAGGCAGGTTATGAAGTTCCTTCCTCACGATTGGCTCAGCTAGAAAATAATTTTTAAAATCTGTTAGTACTTAATATTTGTGCTACAGAATCACATGTGTTTACTTGGACCAGCAAGGGTGCTAATTAATGTTTTGTCTGTTTTAGTTAGAGATCTGTATTTTGTTTCACCTGGCTATCCACAGGTTTTTCAGAGTTTAATGCTCAAACGCTGACTGGACTTGTGTTTGAATTAAAGGCCAATTTCTTCTCTAACACGAAAAAAAACACTCGTTCTGCCCTGTCCTGGGTGTGGTAGCCCAGCACGGCGCCCTTCTGCAGGGTGATGGTTCCATAACGCACCTTCATACCTGCTCAGACACGTTAAGCCCAGGCACTTCAGTGCGGTGATTTCTGAGAACAGCCTTCATCTGCTGCCGCCGGACACCGTCGAGGAGGGCACCGCTGCGCCTCGACACGGCAGCGCAGGTGAACCTGACCGTGGGACTCAATGTTTGCTGGGCCGTGTACAGCCTTCGCCAACAGCCCGTGCTCCGTGTGGGCAACGAAAAGGGTAGCGCGGCAGCTGCGGGTCACAGCCCGCTCAGTTCACCAGGGGAAACTGCTCCTAGAGCCTGGGACCGGCACTGGGGCTGCTGTGCCCGCCCGGCGCTTTCCGGAAAGGCACCCGGGGCCGCTCCCGCTTCCCCAGGACCGACACGGCCCATGCCGCAGGCAGGGCGCTCCCCCCACGGGCCTCACCCGTCACGCAGTCGGGACACCAGCTCCTGCCCTCGGCGTCCTTATCGCCGCAGAAGAGCGCGAAGATGGGCCGGCCGTGGTAGCTCTGCGCCGTCCGCACGAACTCCGAGTACCCGCGGACCTCCACCTCCTCCCAGCCCATGGCGGCAGCGGCGAACGCCCCGCCCGGCCCGGCCCGGCCCGCGCGGCCGCCGTAGCTCCGCGCGCTCCCGGCGGCCCCTGCGGCGGCGGCGGCGGGACCGGGTTCGAAAGGCGCCCGGTGGGTCCCGGCGCGGCCTGGGCCGCCCGTCCTCCCTTCCTCCTCCCTCCCTTGCGGTAGTTCCCGGGGCCCGCTGGTGCCGGTGCCGGTGCCGCCCGGGACGCCGTGAGGGCACAGGGCAGAAGCTGCCGCGGGCCCTGGGCGGTTGCAGAGAGGCCGCCCCAATCTTCTCTCCGCGGCTCCTCGGGCTGGTTATTTTTTTACTCACATCAGACCCGGAATGGCTTTTGTGAGTCTGAAATAACGGTTTACTGTTCTCGCATTCACAGCTCTGGTCACAAGGAAGGGGCAATAGCGGGATTTGCTCTCAAGCCGATGCGATGGGACCGAGCAAGACAGCGGTGTCTGACGATCCGTTTGTATTCACCGCCCAGCGATACAGGAATGAAGCTAAAGCTTTCCAAACACAGGTACCATTTGCCATCTGTAGCGATGCTGAATTGCTTTTCTTTGTGATTGTAACAAAAAGTTGATTCTGACCCACCTCTGAGACAGCCTAACAGGGAGTGTTGTACTAGCTTTCCTCATGCTGTCACACATTATCTTGACACTGTCCTTTAGTAAGGGTAGAGATCACCAACTGTATTTGTGATTATTCTTAATTGTCTTGTAGTTCAATCCCAGTAGGCAGCTGAGCATGCAGCCACTTGCTCACTCTCTCCCAGTTGGGATGGGGAAGAGAACTGGAAGGCAAAAAGTATGTAAAGTTATGGGTTGCAATAAAGGCATGTTAACAGGGAAAGCAAATGCTTTCCTGTTTGTGTGCACAAACAAAGCAAAATAAGGAATTCATTCTCTACATCCTATCAGCAGGCAGGAGTTCAGCTATTTCCATGACTTCAGCACATATAAGAGAGACTTAGGAAGACAAATATTGTCACCAGTCTCCCATTTCTCCTTCTCTGCAGCTTTTACTGCTGAGCATGATGCCACAGGGTGTGAAATATCTCTTTTTGTCAGTTGAGGTCAGCCATCCACTTATTTCCTTTCTAGCTTCTTACTCACCCTCAGGCTACTCAGTGGTGAGCAGGTGAGGAGGAGAAAAGGCGTTGACCTCTGTGAGCACTGCTTAGCAAGAACAAAAACATTGGTGTGTTGTAAGCACTCTGTTCAGCACAAATCCAAAATGGTGCCATCACGAGAGAGTTGCATCACCTGTTTATAGTGTTCTGTATAACATCAGGGTTTTTTTACACTTTGAACAGCTCCAGTTTAACAGAAATGTTCCTGCAGTTCCAGAGAACTTGGCTCTCAGATTCTCTCACCCCCGTCCAATTATAATAGAAAAACTGAAGGCATCCAATGATCAGAGAAATCTAGTTGGAAGTGAGGACTCCAGCCTGAGAAGCTCTGGGATGTTCTCAGTGGTATCTGAAGAGAGGCTGAAATTGGCTGTTCAGCTGGCAAAAAGGGACATCAAACAAAGACGTCTCAAAGAAAAAGTGAAAGAGCAGGTATTTGGAGATGTGGTCAGTACACCGTTGTGGACCCAGAAATCACAACAGCAGAAGAGTGAAGTGTTTGCAAGTCGAGAAAATAAAAATGCCCTGAAGTCTCAGACTCGCTTGACATGTCAGCAGAGGCTTGTCCAGCCTTCCCAAGGGAAGTGTGCCGGCTCTGACACAAACGTGTATCACTGCATAGTTAAGGAAGGAAAGCCAATACCAGCTGTTTTGGACTCTCCACTAACCCACGACACAGGACCAGACCCCAAGCCAAATTTAAATAAAAAAGGACATCAAAATATGCAGGAAGTCCAGCGTCTGCAAAAAGAATTGAGGAGCTACGTCCAGAAAATTGAAGAAATTATTACAAAAGGTGTAAGAGTGAACAGTAATTATCTTATATAAATGTACACTAGTTTGTTGATTTGTTTTCCCCCATTTTTTGGAGGTTGGATTAGAATTCATTTTTATGTCTGGACTTTTGAGAACCATCTATTTTGGTAAAAAGTAGATAAAAGACAGAGCGGCCAGTCAGCTTAAGCAGTTGGGTCTTTTGTAATAACTAGCAGGAAGTTTAACCTAATTTTGAGTGCTTTATCTGCAACTTTGTCATAAAACTACAGGGTCACAAGATTTTTTTAATAACTAATGAGCTATATTGTATTAGACTATTTAGCCAAATTCTAAACAGAAACAGGACACAGAGTTTACAATAACTAACTTTTATTACTGTTAAAGGAACCCCCACAAGTATGGTTTGGTTCTGCATGGAAAAGGCTTATTGCTAAATTATATCTGTTGTCATGGCTTAATTGGGATTTTCATGGGTTAAATTAAGATATAAAACTGTATGTTCTATGCTTTTTAGGGAGAGATAGAGAACTTCTAGATCCTGAAAACGAGCAGCGGCTTTGCGCTAGGAGACAGCAACAAGCTGCACGGTCAGCTCGGATGCTGTATGTGCTCCAGCAACAGGTAGGAACCATGATTTTAAACTGGGATGTGTAGGAACTTTGTTGTGCTGAATTTGTCAGAAACTAATTGAAACGAGAGAAAACCAGCCGGGTTATCTCTGTACTTCTGTGGCATTCTAATTTAGATCTGAATGGTGTGACTAATTTCCGTCATGGATGGACAGAGAGGTGAGCGTCACTGTTGGAAAATCTCAGATGCTACAGTGAAGATCTGTTGTTCATTTATGGACATGGAACTAATTCTGACTGACTTATTCCTCTCTGTCTCCTTTCTTGATAAACAGGTGAAAGAAATTCAGGACGATTTAGAGAAACTGAGTCCTCATACAATCAAACATACTAAAAAGGTAAGATGTAATTATCCTTCAGGCTGTAAGTGACTTATTGACAGAGTTTTCTGGATAATTGAGTTTGATTATCTAGGGTGCAGCTGAGCCCTCTCCAGGAAGGAGATTTCCTTTGTATATTACACATTTTGTCTCATTCTCCAAGAAGTATGGCTCACTTGGCCTGATACTGCCTTTGCTGCTTCCCTCTTCTCCTCAGCTCTTATCTGTAGTAAATGAGAGGAAGGTGGTTGGTCTTCTGTGTTTATGTGGCTTCTAATGCCTTCTTCATCCCAATTCCTTTTTGCAAGGAATTAACAATGTGTTCTACTCTTGACTGCTTTTTTTATACTTCTGGTTGATGGCACTCAGTCTTACCAGCCTTCTTTCTGATTTTCTCCTCTGCCTAGCACCTTTCAGGGGGATGGCTGAGCTCACATCTACAATCTGGCCAATGTTGCCCTGTTGTTCTCTTGTGCTTTTTCGATCACCTGCATTTTCTTCTGTAACAAAACATGGAGGATTGAAAATATTCTTGCCTGCACATTAGGCTCCAGCCAACTGTAGATGACTACAGTTCTGTTTCTACTACCTGTTGGCTTGAGTAAATTACTTCAATGCCTGTTTTGTTTTCTCTCACAAATGACTTAATATCAATCAAAATTATTCCAAGCCTGAGTGTTTCTGCAGGGATTTCGGCAACCATTCTTCCAGTAGTATAAGTATCCATAGAAACTATAGTTAGTAAAGCATTTATTTATTTTTCATTTTTCCAGTCTCGAGCAGTATCCAGGTTGGCAGCAGCACACAGAGGAGCTGTACGAACCTTGCAGGCCTTTGCCAATCAGTTTACAGATCAAACAGATGAGCAGATTCCTGCCCACTACAAGGAGCTGGGCAGTCTTATTCGTCAACTGTCTCTCTGCTCTGCCAAACTAGAAGGGGATTCTTCCATTTCTGAAGTTATCATAGATATTTTGCTGCAAGTTGAGGTAGGAAAAAACATTTGGTTTTGCTAAGGCAGGAAAGATTTAGTGAAATATGCGATTGTTTTCATGAAATGGCAAAATATATTACCTTTTTATTATTACTGTTTTTTAAAGGGCATATTTTCTAACATAAAAATGTACTTCTAATGTTACTAAGTAATGGTGGTCTGAAAGAGATGTGCATCCTAAACACAGAGGCTACCTGCTGCTGGTCTTGTTGATGCTGTTCCTAGCTTTCTTGGCTGTCTTGACAGAATGAGGACTGGTAGTGATAGTGGTAACAAAGCATCAGTTTCTAATTCATTAGTCATTTTCAGGACCAAGAGAATTCATTTTATACATAGGTGTGCATTCAGTGTTTATTACTCTGGATGCATGCTTTAGTCATTATCAGTGATGAGCACCTGAGCATCCCATATGGTGGTGGGTGCAGAGTTGTCCAGGCAGAAGATAAAGTTGTGGGTACAAGAGTTACTTGGCTCTGTGCCCCTCAGATATCTTTTTTAGAGATGTCTGATGACTTATACATGTCATTGGTATAATAGAAAAGTTCTGATGGGTGTGGCCTGCTGCATAAATTAAAAAAAGCAGTGCCAGAGTCATAAGATACTTTCCTTAAAATACCATTAAAACTGTAAGAGCTACATTTTTAATTTTAGTGTTATGACCTGCTTATGAGAACAGTAGGAGTGCTAACTGGGAACAGGAAAGGAGGTAGTTGTTTAAGTTTGGATGTAGCACTGGAAGAAGTGTCTGTGTTATCATAGTCACATGACTGAAGTTTTTATTGGTCTGTAGCTCTTGTGTTCATTTCTTTTTTCTGAGCAAATGGTTTGCTGGAGTCAGTTGTAAATAGAAAAATGTAAGCCTTTTCAGTAAGATTTAAGTTAATAAACGGAAAAGCTTCTACATGAACAAGCTATCGGGAATAATCACCACCTGAAAAAAAAAATCAAACAAAACAAAACCAGACTGAAAAAGCTCCAACTGCTTAGAATGTCATGAATTTGCTTTTCATTGCATCAGATTTACTGAGAGAGTAATTATAACTCTAAATATTTGGTGCAGGAACTGAATTCACTGCTGGAAAAAAAGCGAACACCAAAAACAGTGAAGAAGTGTATTTCAGCTTCTCACGCCAAATCTCCAAGGACCACTGAGACATTTCCAGCCAGAAAGCACCTTCTGTCTCCAAAAGGAGAAAACAAACATCTCACCTTAAAGGGACAGCATGACGAGAGTCTCTTGACTGGTTTGTATTTTGAATAACTAAATACATTTTTATCACTTAACTTGAATTTGCAGTTCAATTTTTTAGTGTGGCACTGTTGGTCGGAAGTTGGTTAGATGTCAGCAAATCAGTCTAACAAAAACCAGGCTGTGGTTGTTGAACTGTTCATACTGGAAAGTTATTCTGTGGCTTTGGCTCAGAATTCCATTGATTGGTACAATTTCTCTACTTCTGGGAGCAGTGGCTGTTTTATCCTGGCCAGTTCATTACTGTTAATGTCTTTTGCACATATGTATATGCACACAAACCCCAGATCTTCCTGTTCATCCAAACAATGTAAGAAAGACAATTTCTTTAATACTTGTCAGGAAATACAAGCCTAGAATTTTTCATTTTGTCTTTGATTTTTTTTTTTGAATTACAGTAGAGCTTAAAAGTTCATTATTACATACCTTGCATAATATTGAACTTTTAAGCTCTACCGTGATTTAAAAAAAAAAAAATCAAAGACACCTACCTAGCATAACAGAGGTATCAAATGTAGAAAAAAAGACAATTCTTGCCCCTTTCAACTTACAGTTAACAGTTCATGTGTTATTTTCAGTATAGATAAACACTGACATGTTGCAAATATTTCACCAGTTCAACAGGCAAACAGTTGTGCTCATATATTACACAATAAATACCAAGAAGAAAGTGGCCCACCTACTTCAGAGAGAAATGCCACTTTGCAAGGAGGCACAGATGCACTGGTGAGAGCTAGAGCTGTAAAAAAGGAGTCTGTCATTGAAAGTGGTGCTTTGAAGAAGAAAGATGTGTCATTGCCTGCAAAACAACAGGTATGGAAGTGATAAATCATTTATCCTGTCTTCTGCTTGTGCTCTGGGATTTGTTGTATAATATTAGACACTGTCAAAGCTTTGCACTTCCTCACAATATTGCTATTCTGAGCTAGGTGACGGGGTAAACTCTGTCATCTGCCTTTTATTTCTGGCGGTTATGACTATTTTAGCAAATGTTTTTCAAAAACAGTGTTTACTGTTCTTTGGAAATACACTCTACAACTAGAGACAACAACAGAATTGGTAAGGAAAATGCTGACTGAAACTAGTTTCATGTTTGAAATTAACGTGTTTTTTTCAATTTGAAATTAAAGCTGAAGTATCTTCCTCCCATGGTCATCCTCTATCACAAAAAATGCAGTCAGCAGTAATGTTGTGCTAATGTTAGCAGGAGAACATAAGTTACTCAGGCTTACTTAATTGATAATGGAAATGATGAAACTTCACTATACAAGTTCTGGTTTCTGCTAAGTCCTTGCAACCAGAAAGAAGCTCCATAGTGCAAACAAAACAATTCTTAAAAGACTAGGGCTATATTTTGCTAATAAGTGTGTTTTTCTTTTACTCCTTCCTCAGAGTATCATTTTTAACTAGGAAAATCAAATCTCACACAGAAACATAGATGTATTCTTACGTTGTAACTTTTACTGCTTCCTATCCCTGTGGATCAGTGAGGATACTGGGCAGGAAGGTTAAGCATTTCAATAATTTATATAGAGGGGACAAGTCTAAGTGACCCTGTAACAAATATAAATGTGAGAATATTATAGTTTTGTGGCTGAATACAATGTTACCTTGGAAACCTTCTATTTGGATTTATGAATAGTTAACATATAGTCTAATTCTGAAAAATCAGAAGTAAGTTTCTTCCTCATAAAGAGCAACACTGGAAAAGCTGGAACTGTTTGCAAAAATAGTAGTTGCAGGATTAAGCATATATTCTGTTCAGGCACAGCTATACTTCCCTTTAAAGCACTTGTAAAACCTTCACATACATCAACTGCAGCGAAGCCAGCAGGCATGATTTCAAGGTAAAGTCTGAAGCAGAATGCAAAATACTTTAAAAATTCAGCAACTGGAATATGTGTTTTTAATGTGATCCCGTTAATTTTAAGGGAATGCTGAAATCTTTAAAGTCAAGACGGGCACACCCTCCAGGAAAGCATGCCCGATTTCAAGAGCCAACTATAGCTTTCCAACTAAAAGAGAACAAACGACCTGTTAAGGAGAGCAAAATGCCTTCAGTGCCTTCGAAGCCTCCACCTCGGTCTGTTTCAGCTAAGCGGTATGTTTGCAGTCCCCTGGCACCCACCTTTGCCCTGCTTCCCAGGGGAAATGCTTCTGGATCTGTGCTAGGGACTAGGATAGAGTTGGCCTGGCTTCAGTTCAGTGGCACAGCACAGCTTGCTGTCATATAGCTGCTCTCCTTTCCCACTTGGCCCAGAGCAGCCCCATTCCCTAAAGCCTGGGAAGAGCCAGGGCTTTAGTCTCTTGCTCGAGTTGCTGCCTGGAAGTCAAGGCCAAACTGTGCAAGGCAGGGCACTGACAAAATACAGGAGGAGGAGTGGGTATTCCCAGCACTGCATTAAGAAGGTAAATATTATCTCCCTGTTTCAGAAGGGCAAGATACATGTATTTGTCCCAGACAATAACAAAGTGCAGGTTCATTTACTCTAAACTCTATTCAACATCCTGTTAGACAGGGGTCTCCAATTTTAGGTTGCTTTGGGACTGGTGTTTATGGCATTTGAAGCAGGAGATCCAGGTGCTGGGTCTGTACTAGGCAGTGTGCATGGTAAGATGAGGAGCTCATTTCTCTGGACGGTATTTGTGTATGAGCATGTAATTCCTGTTTGCCAACAGCACAAACATGATTCAAGATCCCTCATTATCAACAGATTTTTCTGGCTTATGTGGTCTTAAAATCTAATAATTTTCCCTCTTAAGTTTTTTGTAACTCTTCCAAACTAATACTGGAAATCACACTATTTCATTCTTCAGTTGTTAGAATGTACATTTTGTAACTCTATGCTACTGTGCTATTTTTGAAGACTAGCAAGGCTTGAAGCAAAAAATTCAAGAGGAGTGAAGTTTCTAACTGACCGTTGCAGAGGAGAAATGGAAAAAATACAAAAGTTAAGGTAATGACTTTCTTTGAAAATTCTCATAAGGGGTGTCAGATTTGGTATGAGCTTCTCTCCACTCCCAACAGTCCTCCTGAAAATACATTTATGTAGTTTGGTGTTTTAAATTATTGTTATCGTACCAGGTTTCAGAATGGCATTGTCATTTGTTCTTTGTGCAGGTCACAAACTGTTTCTCCAGCCCAGTGTGCAGACAAAGCTGGGAAGGAGGTATGGGAGTGGTCAGAGCCTCCATTAGACTGGACACAGGTAGTACAGGCAAGCTCATGCCACTGGGTGAACGATGCCTTGAGAGCTGTCAAATGTTTATAAAGGGGCAGCAAACAGTTTCTTTTCAGCTTAATGAAAATTACCTTTGTTTTGGTTTGGGTTTTTTCTTTCTTTCTTTCTTTTATTGGGTTTGTGTCTTTTTGTTTTCTGTGGCATTTGTTTTTGGGGTTTGTTTTTTTAAGTAGCAGGTTGCAACAAATGCAGATATTCTGAGTGAAAAGCTATTGGATGATCTTTTGGAAGATACTGCTCAGGAACTGTGGAGCATAGATCAGCATGAGCCACTCCAGATTGAGGCCCTGCCTGTGGCTGACACTCATAGCCTGGAGTCAATGTTGCAAAGAATGGAAGAAATTGAAGTAAGATTTTCTGTCTTGGTTGGTCTCAATAGTGTCAATTCCTTATTTGCTGTCCATAAATTATAATAAATGTAAGTATCTACATTCTTAAATGAAGCAAGGTCTGACTGGTTCAGTGTCTGAGATCAAAGACCTGGATGGAGTTTGTGCTTCCAGAAAATACAGTGTAAGAACAGAATCTGAGTGTTTGATGAATCTGTTGCTGTAAAGTTGGCAGACCTGAGTTTGCATCCCATCTCAAGACTTTGTGGCTAAAATCGTTGTATTGGAATGGGAGAATCAGTATGGTGATTAAGTTGATTGTCTAGTATTTTAATATTAATTTGAATTTTTCCCGTTTGTGTGCTATAGAATCTCAGTATTCTAGTAGCATGACCATCTTCAGGAAATACACTCTGGCAATCCAAAGTATTTCACAGTGCAACATGGAGAAGTCAGACAAATACATGGTTATCTGTGCCTTTTATTCATCTTTCTGTATAAATATTCATAAGGTTATCATTTACTTGACTTGAGCTTTCTCATAGATTGCTTTCTTAAAAAGCTTTCTTCAATCTGTTTTTTCATCGTTTCTGGTTTAAGTTCCATTTTGACCCTCCTATTCTCTGAAGTTTATTGTGACTTAGAGCTACTCATTTACTTCTAGAGATCTGTTCATCAGTTGGAAGTGTGAAGCTGCAGTGTCCTTGTCCCCGAGGCACTGGAGCACTCATTTTGATTCACTGTTGGTGAGGCAGGAGCAGCTTGAGAGCCCTTCAGTTGTTTGGCTAAGAGCTGTTGGTCTGAAATGGGAGGCGTTCCCATGAGACTGGCAATTCTGGCAGTTCTGTATTCGAGTATGGCATTTTGAACAAGATAAGTGTGTTTTCAGTCCCCCACCCCTTTCTCTGTTGTGTCCAGCCAAAATAAGCCTGCTTTGCCCACGGAGGATCATGACCTGCTTTGCTGTTAGCCATCATCAGTACAGCTGAGCTGCCAGGTACGTGGTTGACTGACTGATGTTGTGTGTTCCACCACAGATGTACCAGGAGGCTGTCCGCAGGAGAGTCACCCAGATTGTCTACAGTGACTCCCAGTTCTGGGCCCAGGAAGACAAAACGGGTAATTGTCTTTTTTAATACAACTTGTTTTCCCTATAATCCGTAGGTTTAAATTCAGGTGTTTTGAAATCAAGGTAATTGGATTGTGCGTGATCAAATAGCACTACTTGGACACATTTTCTACCATAGGTGCTTCTTTCAGTTTCTAAGATGTAGTTCTAAAATCAATACTTTATCAGCATTCCTTTTTTTTATCTTATGGTTTGAGTAGCATAGTGAAGCTACATTGATTTTCCATTGGATCACATACAACTTTACTGAAACTGTACTGTTTAACACAAGTTGGAAAATCTCACAGTAAGACTGGTGAAGACCCCAAATCTTTATGGATTAGTTTTTCCATCTACCTGCAGTAGATGTAGTTTTTCTCTTTCAAAAAAAAAAAACAATTTAAAATGGTATTTTCTTCCTTCTAGAACAACAAATGGCATCAACAGCTAAAAAACTTACATCTCATCCAGTTCAGAGAACCAAATTAATCAGACACACAGAGCTGGAAAAAGACATTTTATTTGAAAAACCTTTTGACAGCACGTAAGTGGAATATTTGACCCTAAACTAAACTGTGGTGCATAAGATCTATGTGACTTCATTGTAGTGTTTTCATTACACTGACTTGAAAAAGAGACTTAAAAATTTAGTTCTGTCTTGATGATTATTTTATATTTCCAGTGATATTGATGAAAATAAAGAAGCAGAGGAGAAATTGCAGACTGGAAATGACATTCTGCACCCCTCGCCTCTGAATTCTCCACAGCAAATGTATTCTGTGTCTCTCTCTGTGCCAAGCAATGTGCTTCGGAGCATCCTGGATTATAACAGCAGATACAAGCATCATTTAAAGCTTATTTCCCATGAGGTGGTGGACAGTTTTGATCCCTGGCAGATTGCTGAGAGGTATATGAACTATCTTTGTGGTTTGGAAGTGAAAGACTGGAATTTGAAATCTGTATTTGTGAACCTTTTTCTTCTCTTTTTTGCCCTCTCCCTTAGTCTTGCAGAGCAACTGACAGAAGAAGCCCTGTGTGACGTGGCAGCAGAGCTGCAGGATGTTTGTGAGGACTATGCAGAAGCTGTATACACATCAGAGTTTTTGCAGCCAGTGCAGTGAATTCTTTCCCACCTGCCCCATCAACATCAGCCCCAGCCTGACAGTCTGTGAGATTTTCTGCACTAGATCTCCATCAAAGATTCATCTTAGGTTTTTTATAAAACCATTATAATAATGTTTTCCTTTTCAGAAAGGACTTCCTTACTTTTCCTTTTATTGTCTAATCATCTTAGTACATGCTACACTGGGGTGAGTTCTTTTGGAGATGTGACAATCCAGTGAGGATTCTTATGGCACAGCACAAATAGATGCAAACACTTGTCACTGGCTGTAGTTGCAGGTTTGCTTGGACTCTTTCCATTGGCTTCAGAATGGAGTTCCTGAGTACCTCTAGTACATAATGCACAGGCAAAACGATACCTTTCAATAGAAGCATGTGATAGAGATCTTACTTTCTTTTTCTTAAACTAGTCTAAAATGTTACATTTTTATCAGCATTTAGTGATTCAATCCCACATTCCTTTCTCTTAAGAATCCCATTGAAATCAAGAACAACAAAATAAATGAGCAATTGGCATTTCTGCAACATTAAATGAACTTGTTTCAAGTAATCAAGGTACTAGTTTGGGTTATGTCTGGAGTCAGAGCAATGAGTAATAATTACTTACGTAGTATACCAGGGAAAATGCAAATTCAACTTTTGAGGTAACCCAAAGAACAATATGACAATCTGTTTCGTTTGTCAATTTTTTTTTCTCCAATATTGTTCAATCTATAACATTCATTTTTAACCTTCTAAGATTATTTTTGTTTCCTCTAATTAGAATATATATTTTAAAAATAATTTTGTTTCTGCTGAAGCCTGGTTTACTATTTCAGTCGTCTTCAAATTTACATCAAATGTAATGATGTAAATATTACTGCTGAAGTGGAATTTGCTGATATTCTGTAATTTCTGTAATTTAAAACAGCTGATTTCTAAAATTATAAAGAAATATAAAAAATACAAAAGCAATAGTGTCTCTATGTGTATATATGTGTGTGGAAGTATTTTGAAGATGTTTTATTTTTTAATAAACAACACTTGTTTATTATCATTGAACAGAGTTTTAATTTAACTTCCCCCTGAATCCATTTGGAATAGCACAGCATTTTCTATGATTCTATATATCCATGGTCTTTCTCTAGGATTGCTTTCTTTGGTGGCTTAGTGACACAGTAGCACCTTTGGGAAAGCAATCCTTGTCAAATCTTTTAAACAGAACTTGTGTCCAAGCAGAGGCAATGTGGCTCGAGGGCAAACTCACACATAGCTGGGGGAAGGTGAACCATATTTTACTTGCAGGTGGCTCTGGAGGTGGGAACTGCTGGGTGTTCTGGCTATCTATTCCACTTAAGGCTCAAGCAAAACCACTTAACTCGGCATGTTCTCAGGGGTATTTGCTGTGGCTCTTGAATGAGCTGCTAAGCAGTATTCCTAGCAAATAATGTAATTATATCTGCCAGGTTGGTAGAGCCTGTAACTTGCTTTAGGACTTGGTTGCATTATGTTTGCTCGGTTCTTTAATTTTAGGATTTTTGGAGCAAAACTATTGTTCACTGCCCTTTATTTGGTGGTGTTCTGACACACTGTAGTAACATACAATCCCTCCTAAGCTCTCTGCCAACCTCCTTCCATCATTTCTACAAGAAGGGTTGCCATTTAAGACGTTCCTTAAGATGAATTTCTCCTGGTTATTGAGGGTTAGGGAGAAGTTCACTTCTCTGCTTTTAGAGACATGCTGCTAGTGAGGCTCTTGAAGAGGGACGAACCCTGCAAGTTCCCTAATTCAGCCTTCAGCAGACTCTAAGCCACTTGCCTATGGCTGACTTGAAAGGCAGCTTTGCAGTTGTTCAGCCACTGCATTGACACGAGGCTTGGCAACACCCGGAGGAATTTTGCTGTTAAAATCCAGAGCAGCCACTCGCAGGAGCGGCTTGGCACGGGCAGTGCCGCAGCAGTAGCCGAGCCGTGCGCGCCCCAGCACCACGGGCGGGGGGTAGGGGCAGCGCCACTCGGCCCCCCGGACAGCTGAGGGCGGGAGCCGGGCACGGTGCGGGGCAGGAGCGGGCGCGCTCGCAGCTCCGAGGGGCGCCAAGACGGCGAGGGAGCCGCGACCCCTCCTCGGGAGGCGTGTCGTGAGGGCTGCGGGCCAGGCGAGCTCCGGGCGGAGGGTCCCTGCCTGCAAGCGGCGAGGCGAGACCCGCCGCTGAGCCCTTGGGCGGCGGTGCTGCTCGCACCTCGCGGCCGCTCTCTCCAGGCCCTTTATGCGCAGCCACGTTCCCGTGCTGGCCCGGCCCGGTCCGGCCCCCGCTCTCCGCGGAGCCGCTCACTGCGCCTTTAGCGACGGCGGCTGCGCCTTTAGCGGCGGGCGGGCGGCACCGGGCGGCGGCGGCGGCGGCGGCGTCTCCCGGCCGCGTCTCCCGGCCGCGTCTCTCAGCGCCGCAGGCAAGGGGGCGGCGCGGGGCCTCTGCTGAAAGCCGATGGGGCGCCGGAGAGCAGGGTGCCGGGGCGCCCAGCGGGCGACTACCTGACACGGCTCAGAACGGCTTGGCTGCGAGCGGGCAGCGCTGAAATGGCGAAAGCTCCACTCCCAGGTAAGTGCTGAGCCCGCGCGGCGCAACGGGCCAGTCCCGAGGGGAGCGCGAGGCCCCTGGGGCGGGATGGGGCGGCCCCGAGGGGAGCGCGGGGCCCCGGGGGCGCGGCGGGGATGCGGCTCCGGCGCGCTCCCCGCCCACCCGCGGCTCCGTGGCAGCTCCGTCTCCGTGTCCTTCGCCGTCGGCCCCGCGGAGCGGTGATCGTAAACTCGTGTGGCGAGGCTCTGGTACATTTGACCTCGTCGTCGATATCGAGCACGGCCCGCTCTGCCTTCGGTGCCCGCATGTGCCGGTGCCGTGGTCGCGGCACGGCCGTGCGGGTCTGCGCGGGCATCGCAGGCGCCCGCGCCCGTCGCCGCTGCCCGGCCTCCTCCCGCGCTCCGCCGGCGCGGCTCCGGGAAGGGTCTCTCGCAGCTCCCGGGGAATTCCGTGGCTGCCGCCTGGTCGGGCCGGTGCTCGCTGCCGCCCACTCGGAAGGAACAGACCGGGAGGCAGCAGCAGTGGTCGGAGAACAATACAGGTGCTGTTGGGTGGCATTTGAGGAAAGGCTGCGCTGCGCCTTGCCCATTCGCGTAACTCGTGCTTCCTCTGGAGCCTGAGCAGTGTGCAGGTTGGAGGTCGGTTGCTGACGCTGAGGCCGGGGCTTGAGGACGCTCAGCAGCAGCAGCAGTACCCTGGTGTCCCGTGCCCAATGGCAGGTGCAGCCTGAACGAGGTAGAATATTTTCTGTGTGCACAAAAGCCAGAAGGTATGGGAGTGCAGTTGCTGATGCAGAAGCGATTTTCTTCTAGGTTGCATGCAAAACTGAGTGCTGTTGCAGGTGAAGGCCTAACTGCTACGACTGAATGGTCAGTATGTGACACCTGCCTGGTGTTTAGTGGCAGATCTGGACACAGCTTTACAGCAGCATGGCAATATTAAGGCTAAACCCAAAAGGGGTTCTTTTTCCAGCACTGTTTATTTATTTTCTCCCCCAAAATAAGCATGGATTGATGGCAGCCCAGAGATGTAACACTCAGGAACATGAGAGCATTAATAATTTCAGAGGATGCAAGTATAGGATTGAACTAAATGTTTATTTTCTGTCTTTGGAGGATGAAGAAGTAATCAAATGGGGGAAAAGTCTTGTGGTTTTTTTTTTCTTTGGCATTAATTTGCAGTTCTTTTAAGTTTGATAGGAAAATAAGAGGGCATTGTTTTTGCTTTCTGTGATACATGAGTATTGCAGCTTGTAATACATAGTGTGTGTATTCAAATACAATTTTGCACAGGAATTTTAAAGCATAGTACTTCTCTTGGATGTGATTTCACTGACAAAGTATGTGTTTTGAAAGAAGCTTTGTGATGTCACTACTTATTGCAAAGAAATTAAGAATAGACCATTCACAAAGGAGGTCTGGAAGAAACTATCTTGTCTAGGTGTAGGGAAAATGTGCTGCTTTTGTAAACTGAGCCTATCGAGTTTATCAATGTGAGCTGCAATATGCACAAATACAAAAAAAGTTGTTTTGCTTGTATGTATCCTACTTACAGCTCTTGTCAGTGCTGTAGCCTTATCTCAAATAGAAAGGAAGACCAAACTTGTAGTGAAAATGTGCAGTTTGGACACTGTTGGATGGCAGGTTGCTTGTAAAGGGCTTTTAGACATGGTCCACACTTGACTCATTTGAGTAGCCAGATCTCACCTAGTGAGCTCCAGATATTGAGCAATTGAAGTAGTCTCTGTGCAGAAATGCTTGGGCATTTGCAAGAGTGTCAATTGTAAAACCAAGCAGAGACAATTGCAGATCACTACCTGACATGTCCCTGTGGGAGTGGTAGGGTGTTTGCTCTTCAGCTCTGACTTCATTTTTCACAGAGCGCAGTGACTCAAAAATGCCAGAGCCTCCTCAGAAAGCCAGAATCTCTGCACTATGAAAGCAGAGACTTTCAGATGTGTTGCAGGCAGTCTACCTACAGTCATTGCAGGAAAAGGTTAGAGAATATTCATATCTTCTCTGATTTTGGGGAGTCAGTTTGGAGGAGGTGATGACACTGCTGAGAGGGAGGGTGAAATTAATTTCTGCTGAGGGGAAGCTGGCATCTGAAGAAACAGCTCTGGGAGATGTACCCAGAGGAAAGTTACAAGAAAGTTTGATCTAGGATTTGAAATCTGAACAGTTTAACATGATTTTCTTTTCTCTCTTCCTCCACCTCACTAGTAATCCTATAAAGTGCAAGATGGCAAATGTCACTGGTATCTTATATTAGGGACTTAAAGGGCTGCATGGCTTAGTTTCTTGATTTGTTACCTGAACTCAGTATTCAAATACATGCCCGTTCTTACCATCTGCTGCAGAACTGCCAGTGGAGGGATATACAGAGAAGACAACCAGGGATTTCTTACTGTGAACTTGTTGTGAGATGGAAGACACTGAATGAGGAATGGGAGAGAAGAGCTGGTTGTGTTGGGCACTTCTGACCACAGTTGCATCTGGACTGGTCCATCAGTTAGGTCTTTCACTTCTTGACAGAGAACCCGCAATTTGTGTGGATTTTTTCTGTCTGTAACTATGTCTGGCTTTCTCAGCTGTATATTTTGACAAGGGAACTTGACATCTTGACTTGATCTTCCATATTTTTCTTCCCCATCCCCCTTGGCCTTTTATGTTGTCTCTGCCCTCCCTCATGCCTCCCACTGTTATTTTTCTCCCTCTCCTCCTTTAGCCTCACAGTTTTGTAGGCCTCCCAGTCCATGTCACCCCTCAGCCCCTTCCTCTGAGTCTGTTTCATTTCAGCTTCAACTGATTTCATTTCAGTTCCAGTCTCTGGTGCAGATTCATTCTGTGATTTTGGATGAGTTCTGTGTGGCCCTGCTACCAATGATGGCGTATATGGTTCATCTCTTTTGGTGGGTCAGTGTGCAGGCAAGGACTTCCTCTGATCAGCATCTCCCTCTGTCTTGTATGAGCTCCTGAGTCTTAGGAGTGCCTCCAGTAGTTAAATTCTCATCCTTGTAATGTACATCTTCAGTTTTACGTTTTCCAAATAAGAAATAAAACATAACTAAAAAATAGTAGTGGGTGAACTTGGCCTCCAGTTAGTCTTAACTGCATAGTCACTAGGTAACACTGTGTGGGTAGCTCAGTTAAATCACTTAATGGGTAGGGAAGAAGCATCTGAAACCAGCAAAACAGAAAGAAGTATTATTATGCAACAGCAATCGGTAACAATAGCAAAGGTCATTCCTCCTACCCAGCATCTCTGTCCAAATGGAAAAATGACTTGTGCTTTTTAATTTTATTGGGAAAACTGCCCCGACTTCAAATGGTACACTTGTTAAAGTGGAAATGTTTTAATCTGTGCAATAGAGTCTATTTTTTATTATTTTTAATTGAGATTAATTAAATCCTCAGCATTTGACTGTAAAAGACTGAGTTTCCAGTAGCTATGAGAATACTGCGTGCTGTTTCATCTCTGCCTAGGTGTGGTGATAGAATTCAGGAGCGCTTTCCTTATGATTGCCTGTCCTCTGGCATGTGCTTATATCTGGGCTTGATTGGATATTGAAAAATGTTACCAAGCAAAAGATGTAGAGAAAAGGCTGGGCCTGCTGCAAAGCTTGAAATCTGTGATAGTATGATAGTGAAGTGAATAATATTGAATTAGTTTTACAGTAAAGCCCAGTGCTGTAATAGCATCCAATGAAAACTGCTGCTCTTATCCCAAGCTGCTTGAATGCATCTTCCTGGCAAGTCTGGTGTGAGCACACCTGTGCTGAGATGGCCTCTGGAACCAGCCTGTGATGCTGCCAGTACACCAGGGGCTGGTATGACTGGCATTTGGGTCATCCTGCTTACTTTCCATCTGTCCTGCTTGCCTGACAAGGTGCATTGCTAAGGAGAAGACGGAGATGCTGGAGTGACTCTTAAATGGAATCTTCTGGACTGAGCCTACTGTGCTGCTACTCTGCTGTCAGAAGTATGTTTCAGGAATGAAATCACTACTCCTTCATTCCCAAAGTGTTTGTGCTAGTCCTGCTTGTGAAGTGCTCCTGTAAACAGTGATGTGATGACTCCAGTAATGGGTTTTTTTCAGTTGCAGTAAGTGGTTTTAAAACCTATTTCAAAATGAGGAGAAGGCAGAACCAGTGAAGAAAGGTAACATGGCTGTGGTTTCTGCTGCGTTTGAAAATTAATTTTCTGCTCATTAGATCCAGTAGCAGATTCACAGTCCCTGTGACTTGGCAAGGTGTGCTTAGAGGACATAATTTCCACAGGAAGATGTTCCTTCCTTTTTCCAAAAAATATTCTTGTACTCTCCACACATTTTGCCTCCAGGTGTATGCCACCTAAGGACCTGGGGCCTGTAGTGTGTGGTGTTGCTTTGTGCTATCAGAATTGATGCTGGTTTCTGGAATGGAAATGGAAATAGATGCCCCTTCTCTCTCCTGACTTGGTATGCATTTTAAATACTGTCGTTGCTTAACAAGTAATAGTGAAGCGGCACTTTTGGTACTGGTAGCAGAACATGTGCTTACTATTGAACAACAGTGGTGAGCTGTTCTGTCTTAGGATGCTTGGGACTTATAGGGTGAGTGTGTTTTGGACACCAGGCCTTCCAAAGGCTACGGGAAAGTGATTAAAGTTGGGTATCAACAGCATTAGCTATTCAGTTTTCAGAGGAATACCTTTGCTTCTTAAACTGTTCCTCAGAGCCTCTTCAGCCTTACTTTACTTCTTACTTGTTTTTCTGTTTCCATTTCCTTAGTCTGGAGAATCTTGGCTATGGACCAGTAGGGTCACTCTAATTCCTCCTGTGTTTGTCTTTTTTTCTTTTCTCTTTTAGAATCACCCTCATATCACATGGAATGAAGTGTACTCATGCACTGCTTAATGTCATATCATTGCCAGTTTGTAAAAAAAAAAGACACCTTTGGAAAGAATTTGGGTTTATGCCTCCTTCCAGAGGAAGCTAGAGCTGATTCTTCTCTTACATATGCTTTTCAACTGCGGTTGATTTCATATGGAACTATGGTAGAAGGAGCCCTGCTGGTGTTTGTGGGTGAAAGTGAAATCGGCATTTTCCATGACTGTTCTGCTCCTTAGGTCTATTTGTGGAACATATCAGAGATTGCATCATTTTAGTGGGTTGTTCCATCTCTGGATGGACAGCATTAGAAGCTGCTGATATGTGAGTGGGAACTGTTTCTTTTGCTGTTTGCTGAAATTGTGTACAGTCACTAAACACCAAGGATGAAATTTGCCTCGCATCTGAATTAGGATTACGTGTACAGAGGTGTGGTCTGCCTTGCCTTCAGCTGAAGTGCAAGTGTTGCATAATAGAACATGAAGCTATTTCTGTAGCAATTTTTAGTCAAATAAGTTCCTGGCTATTTTGCTGCTTATCACAAGAGGTTGCAGCTGACTGTGATCTGTGGCTCTTCCCCTTATGGAAGCTGTTGTGCAGGATATAGATTTCAGTTATGATCCTTACTTATACGTATGGGTAAGGAAATCAATATCTAACGTGCATCACAGCACCTCCTGTCAGGTCACCAGGTCAAGTACCATTGAAAGTCCAGCTGTCCTTTGTTGAAGAAAAAAAAAACAAGACTTTTTTTACTGAGGACAATCCCTGACTGTAATCTTAATTACAATTACTTACAGTTAGTGCTAGCCTAACTAGAGCATTCAGCTTCTGTTCATAGTACTGCAAGGATGGCTCTGCTCTTGTCTTCTCCCTAGCTTTTACTGGAGCTCTCTGCTCAGGACAAGCCCCTGCCAGCTCCCTGTGTGACAGATGACTGTCACAACTAGCAGTTTGTGCAGAGAGAACAGGTTAGATAGAAAACTTTACTTCTGCTTCTAGAGGAAAAGCACCTGTTTATTTCTATGGGCTCCCCTTTCACCTCTTGGAAATGTTATACTTATATCCTGCTGTCCCTCTGTAATCCTGCCCTGACAGCTTATGGGGAACTACTGTGTGTGCTTCCAGTTTAACTGTTGTGACTTGCAAATTGGTCATGTAGTGTTCAAAGCATTTCTACATGCTTTCCCCTTCTTTGATCAGAAATTGTGATACCAAACAACTGGAATAAGTTGCTACCCTGAGTGCAAAAATTTCTGAGATCTTGCTGCTAAAAGTCAGCTGACTGATCTGATAAAGGGTAGGTTCACTGCCATAGAAGCATAAAGTGTCAGTACCGAGGAGCTCACCTGTGTTCTGAAGTAGGGCTGGTCATTTTGTTCTCTGAAGCAAAATTATAAAATAAAATATGCAGCAGTTGACAGTGTAAATCAAATCAGTGAGTCCAGGCAATGTCAGTGTCTAATAAAATCAAGAAATGTTAATAGAGTCCTCTGGATATGCCAAATGCTAATCTGCTGGCTCAGAAGGAGGCAGACTCAATAGAACCAATGTATTAGGGCAATGCAATGCAGTCCAGCCAGCAAATCAATCTAGATGTGGAGAGCCGTTGCAGTGGGCTTTACATGGATTTGTGCTGCTGACTGTTGTTATGTTTAAGCTGCTTCTAAATCTAGAAGCATTCCCAGCGCAATATAATAAAACTGGTGCTCCCAAGATCTTTTCTCATAGCCAGAATTTATGCCTGGATATTTGTGACACTTCTCCCTGCCCTCCCTTCGCATTCTGCATTAAACTCCAAGGTCCCTGAAACCATGAGCTTTTTTTGTGGGGTGAGTACTTTAACTGATTTTCAGCTAGGCTAGTGGCAGTTCTTCTTCAGGAATTGCTGTTTGCTTTGGAGTACCTTTGAGGTTTTTACAATTTTTTATTTTTATAGCTTCTTCCCTCCTTTGATTCTTCCTTCCTCCCTCTCTCCCTTTCTCTTTCCCTCCCTCCCTCACTCCCTTCCTCCCTCTGTCCAACCCTCCATACATCACTGGGTTTTTTTGTGGTTCCTTCCACCCTGTGCTTTTGAAACTTTGGAATGCCTGCTCTTCCAAGCATTGACCCAATCCAGACTTTTTTTCATTTGACATTCAGAATAGTGTTCTTTCTACCACTATTTTGATGACTGTAGTGATGCATTTTAGTATAGTTATTTATCTGAATGGATGGGCTCCAGTAGCTGCCAGATATCACTGGACACATTCCCAATACACATTCCCAATACATGCTGTAATAAATACTCTTGTAATGAATACTGACTCCTTAATAACCAGTTTTAAAAACCATATTAAAATGCTATTAATTGACTTATTTTTACTTGCTTCTTAATAACCAATTTTTAAACCCAATTAAAATGCTATTAATTGATTATTATTTTTGCTCACTTCTTGGGCAGCTAAAATGTACCTCTTCTTACCACCCTTCAGTTATATTTCTGATTAATTCAGCTGTAGGTGGAGTAAATGAAGAACAAAAAGCTGTGACCTAGTGGCATGTTTTATTCAGAATAATACAGAAATACGCATCCTCTGTTTGAGTTGTTCTTTTACTGCTGAGAAAAGAAGAATGCTTTTGTGGCCAGGGGCTCAGGATATTAGAATCATCAAATGATGTCATCATTTGTGGAAATGAATAAAACGAAGGACACTACTCTGGTGGGTAATGAGTGTCCTTTCTATAACAGTGTTGTTAGGGGTATGGCGGATTTGATCCCTGGCTCTCCACTGATTGTGGGGAGACTTTGTTGTTGATATAAGGAATATATTTTCACTACTTCTTTCTAGTGTTGGGTTGCTTAGATGTAAGGAGAAATCAGATATTTAGACAAGTCTGGTTTACTAACTACAAATTAGTTTGAGTATGATAGTCCATTAGGACCATCTAAGCTGTCATGACTATATCTGTTACTGTACCTGTTCTAATGTGGTTTTGCCTTCCTGTCTTCAAATGACAAGCCTCAAATGAAAGCCCCAGGCTCCAGCACAGCAAAGCTCTCTGATGAAACCAGTTCAGTGAGTGAGAATTGAGTAGCTTCTCTGCAAACCTGTGAGCCAAATAAGATGGCACTTCTTTTAGAAGTTAAATTGAATTTTAAGTGGGAGCTACTGCCATGTCCTGGGGAAATGCTGCTTTGTGTCTTAGAAACAATGCACAATTTGAATGTTGGAATGGAACAGCTAGATGAATTCAACAGGAAAGAATTTATCATTTGAGATCACTGCATTAGCTGAATGCAAGCTTATCTTTAACACAAACTTGTTTTAATCACTTTGGTTATGTGGAAGTATTTTTTTGCTATCCTGAGAGCTCTGGCTGGCTGACAGTTGAAATTAAAGTGTGCATCATGATGACCAGCCCCCTGAGGCACTTATACGAAGTTCATTAATAGGTTGGGTTGGGGTCTTTTCTGGAGCAGAGGAGAGCATTCTCTTGAGTTAACATGAGTCTCCTTGTATTCCCAGCTGGCCCATGCCGGTTTGGTGCTGCTCAGGGGCACATGCAGAGCGTTCTCAGAGACTCTGTGGAGAGCTCCGATGACGAATTCTTTGATGCGCGAGGTGAGTACACCTTTTTGTCCTCCCCTCCCCATTTTTTCCCCCAAATTTGCAACGATTAACTAAGCCCCTTCATGGGTGAACTGGCAACATTGCCCTCACCAGACAAAACCTCCATCAGTTCTTCTATACAGGATTTGTGAATGGACCTAAATTAGAGGAGTTAGGTGAGGCGCTGTGGTAGATGAGTGAGGTGACCTGAACTGAGTTTGGCATCAGAAGCAGCAAGAGACCACCAGTGCAGACCTCATGGGGTCTGACCCAGGTCCTTCCCAGCTCAGATGGTGTATGAGGTTACAATGGGAGTGCTCTTGTTCACAGTTCCTGATGAAGGCCATGAGTGTCCATGTTACTGACGGCCAACTTTTAAGACCAATGTCTTAGGTTTTCCACTCTATCAGAACTTTCACTGGAGGGACTGGGACCTCTGCATGTTCAAGGAGCAGTATTTGAATGCTTGTGGATTTCATCACAGGGTATTCTGACTTGGAAGGGACCCACAAGGATCATTGAGTCCAGCTCCTAAGTTAATAGCCATATGGGGATCAAACCTGTGCCTGTGCACTGTGCTCTAACCAGCTGAGGTAACTGCAGCACTCCCTACATCATCTCTGAGCTCCTGAATCTTGACATGCTCGGTAACATGCCGAGTTTTGTTATGAAGTGGGAGAAGAATCTGTAGGTTGTGTGCATACACAATCTCCCACCTCCAGTGGGAGACTGGGGCTCTGGTTTTGGTTCTTTTTCCAGGAACCAAAACTTAAGCTTATCTGACACATTTCACTTGCTTTTTCTGAAAGAGCTTTCCTTAAATACTTAAGTTTTAATGTCAGAAGTAGTCTATGTAGTCTGAAATGCTTGTAATGACAGTTGCTATCATTTTTATAATGGTTGCTTGAAATAAAAAGTCACTGCTATGTAAAGATAATGAACAACATCTGTTCCTGAGTTGTTAATCTCTTACTAACAGACTTTTAGTGAGAGATAATAATATGTGATAAATTGCTTCTGTGGATCAAAATTAAATGTGCATGGGAGATACATAAGCATGAAGAGAATGAGAGATGGTGATCTCTTCCCACTAGGTATTCAGTGAGAATAGGAAACCCAAATTGTTTAAGCTGCATTTAAATCTTAAGCTTTAGTAAGTGGAAGAGTTGGAAATAGAAAAGAAGTATACCCTGTGCTGATTTTCCTCCTCACTGCCTTTATGCTTCACAATGTTCTACCATGGGCTTAAAATAGCTGTCTTGATGATTTCAGCAATGTTTCCAAATTCTGTGTGAAGCTACAGTTCTAACTTTGAGCACCAAATCATACTTCAAATTTTTTGTCCAAAAAGAGAACTAAAATGATGATGTTCCAGACATTGTAGATGGCGTAGTTTTCTTCGATGTGAATAGATCAAAAGCGTGACTAGATTCTCTCTTTGGGAGTGTGATCACTTACTGTGCTTGATGGAATATTCTTTTGAGTCATCAAGATCCATTGTTCAGTAATGCCTTGAGGGTCAGTTTGATGCCTGCATTTTTGGAGTTGGTGATGCATGCATTGTAGACTGAGACCAAGAAATGTACTTGGAATTTGCTGAACATACTGAGTTGACACAAGTTATTTCTGAGTTTAGATTACTTGATAGTTACCTTGCAAAAACGCTCTTCAAATCAAGTTTTATTTAGATAGATTTTAATTTCTTCATATCCTGTCACTGGTTACCAGAGAGGTATCAGCACCTCCCTCTCCATGGCCCACCTGGAGGAAGTTGCAGATTGCAATGAGGTCTTCCCTCAGTCTTCTCCAAACTGAACAAACCAAGTGTCTTGGTTTGAAAGACAAGTGACTGCTAGGGAGGGGCAGGGCCTCCCTTGGAATTCAAACACCCTCCCTCCAAATTATTATAATTTAGAAAATTAAAGGGGCTTTCAGGCAGAGGTATGGGAATAGGAATAACGGTTCTTTACTGGTATGTATAACAAGGCAAAAAACCCAACAACCACTACAGCATTAATAACGAACAGAACCAGGATCCTCGAGGGGCTTTGTTTCACAAAGCCCGGGGCAGTCTGATCTCGGTGCCCCTGCAGGACTCTGAGAGCACCAAGCTGGAAGGTTGAAAATCCCGGGCTGGTGGGTCAGATATATCAGAAGCTCTGCCGGTATTGCTGGAACGGCAGGGCTGTCCCGGCAGGGCAGGGCCGTGGGGGGCCACAGAGCAGCAAAAAGCCTCCAAGCAGCGCCGAAGAAACGGCGGCGGGACGGAGCCGGCCCAGCTGGGCAGGAGGAGGCAGCTCAGAGTTCCGAGGCACACGAGCAGATGGTGGTAGATTTCCCAGGACTTGGTGGTGACAGTGAATTCCTCCCGCAGCGAGCAGCAGCCAGGCCATCCTCTCTCCGATGCCGAGAACGAGAGAGCACAGCTGCCCCCAGCCCCATCCTTTTTCTGCCCCCCAAAACTCGCGGTATCTTCCCCCTCTGAGAGAAACTCCCAGAGACCCAAAGAAGTGTAGCCAGGTGCTACACTCCTCTCCTTTGGCCCCTTTGTTCAGCTTGAGTACCTATAAGTACCCAGTAGTTAGTTTCCCAGCAACTTATGGGAAAAAAATTCTATAAGTAAAAAAGAAACAAACCTAACCCCCAACACCATGAAACCTCAATTATTCCTCATAAATCTTGGTCTTGAAGCCTTTCAGCATCTTGGTTGTCTTCCTCTGGATGCTCTCTAATAGCTTTAGATCTTTCTTGTATTATGGCACCCAAAACTAGACACAGGACTCGATGTGAGGCTGCGCCAGAGCAGAGTGGGACAGTCACCTTCCTTCAGCTGGCTAGGGTGCTGTGCCTGGTGCACCCCAGGATACTCTTGGCCCTTTTGGTTGCCAGGATGCACCATTGACTCACTCAATTTGCCATCAACCTAAACCCTCAGATCTCTTTCCCCAGGGCTTCTCTTCAGCCCCTTTTCCCGCAGTTTGTAGGTCTAACTGGGCATCCCAGGTGCAGAATCCAGCACTCGCACATGTTAAATTTCACATGGCTGGTGATTGCCCGAATTTAGTATCATCTCTGCTTTCTCCCGAACAGCCTTTCAGAAATAAGTGTTTAAATGTCAGGAAAATAAATGTACACAGAAGCAAAAATACTAGCAGAAGAGGCAGAAGTTGTTTCTACACCCAGAAGCTCTCTTGGTGATAAGGGAGCCTGTGTCTTTGGCAGAGGAAGACGTATGTGTGGGCTGGAGTAATTTGCATTATCAGTAAATTAAACTTAGCACCAAAGAAACAAGAGGAGTTTGTTTGTGCTGGAGTGAGGGAATCCTGCCCAGGACAGAGACTGTGGCTTTCGCCTCCTAAAAACAAGGTAGCTTGATACCCTTTTTCTGTCTCCTATATTTCTCACCCATTCTCTGTTACTTATATGAAGTGCTCCATCAGTGTTCAATATTCTTGCAGCTGCATAGTGCAGCTGGAGTTGAGTACTGTGGGGTTTTTTCATGGGAGAATCTGGAAACTATCCCACCTCCACCCATGTGTAATTTGTACTTCATAGACAGGCAGAAGTAGGAAACAGTGGGCACAGCAGTCGGCATCATTAAAACATAACATTAGTGAGCTGCTTTCGTATTCTGAAAAACAGCTGGGGTCAAATCTCAGTTTCTCGAACAAAGAAGTTTCTGGCTGGCAGCCTTGTAAACAGAGAATCAAGCACCTGTGTTTGAGATGAAGCAGCTGTACATGTTTTGACTGTTGATTCATTTGTCATCGCTAACTACTTAATTTAGTGAAATCCATATGGAAAGGGAGAAGTAATATTATACAGTTTTATATTGCCTGGCTTTCTTTTGTTTCTTGCTTTCCATGTGACATGCCATAAGTTAGGCAGGAATTTTACAGTGTTGATGCAGGAAACTACCTTGTAATTTAACTGCAACATACCTCTGATCACAGAAGATGGAAATTACAGCTGAAAAAAAATGTCAGAATATGAAAATCTGTGGTTGACTAACATTTTTTCTCGGATTTGAAAAGCTACTCAGAGAACCCTGCACATTCCCATTTGGCCATTTTATCAGACTTCCACAGGCAAACACCCCCATACCAATCTCCCCACACACCTGCCCCACAGCCTTTAAGCTGAAAAAAAAAAAAAATCATCTATTACACAGCCCTGGAGGCACATTCTGTTCTTTTCACTGGTCTTCATGCCTGCTGCACCGACCTATCAGTGTTAAGGGCCGTCGGCTGTGCTGCTGCTGCTTGGTCTTCAATGCCAACACTGGACTTTGCTCAAGAAGAACAAAGCAGGAAAACAAAATCTACAGTAGAGAACCATTATCTCCTATTTTTACCTGTGGATAAAATGTTACACCTGTCAGCCAGACGCTCACCACTGCTACACCTTAAGGAGGTCTTGAAGGCTGTGTTTGTTCTACACTGCTGCTAATTTGAACACTTTTCCTTCTGTATTTGTGCAGTTGCACTGAGGGGCTGGTGTGAGGCTCAGGGGGGCAAGACACTTCTTGTTACTTCTAAAAGTTGGCAGGAGGAACAGCAGTAAGGACTAAGCACAAAACATCACTGAAAGTACCCATCACAGTGGATGAATTTTAAAACCACTTGTTGAGGCGGGGAGGGAAGAGACCCAAACCGCCATGGTTCCTTCCCTTCCTCCTTACAGAACTTCAAATAAATCAGCCTCTGGGAGAAAGTGACAGAAACCTGAGCAAAATGCTGTGCTAAGTGGTTGATTCTTTCTGTCTCAGGGAGCAGCTGAGATTGCATCAGATCTCAGGGGGCTTTGCTGGATCCAGCTTCTCTGGTAAATCTGATAAATAACCTGTATCATTGTTTGTTTATAAAGGTATGAATTAGGGAGAGATAAGATATGGTGGTGACTGTGAAGTGATTTATACAGTCCTTTATACATATCCATCTTTCTCCTTCTCCAGTACCAAGATCTCTCTGAATGAGAAAGGTAAATGTGAGAGAACATGAAAGAACATAAATTTTTAAATAATTTAGAGCCCTACTGCAAGGTAGGTATTTGAGAATTATTATTTTAGCCAGAAATGTCCTGACTAAATTATTCTGTGCTTACTCCCATATTAGAGCCATTCTCTCTATGAAAGGCAGTAAGACAGGGCAGAATTTGACCCATTCTCTGAATCTGCCTTAACAAGTAAAGAACTGTTATTACTTATTTTACTTACTTTTTTTCTGTGTGCTCACCCTAGGTACAAAGACCGTTCTGGGTTGTATCCAGCCAGGCTGAAGTGCTTTGAGTAAATTTATTCAGAAAGGAATAATGCACCCTTCTTGCCAAGTAGCTGTTTAAAAAGAAGGAAAATATTTTCCTACAGCTTCTAGGCCTGTTTGATTTGGGGTTTGTTTTTTACGAAAGAGAGTTAATATCTATCTACAGGTTGTGTTTTGTGCTTTCAGTTTTTCCTACCCCAGTTCCTAAATGGGATCTCAATAAAAGAGATGCTTCTCTGTGCTGTGAGCTTGCTTCCATTCTGTTATGTCTGTGTGTCCCTAGATGAAAATGTAAAGCTTTATGTAGCACAGGTAGCTTTGATAAAAGGGCAAAAAACATTCTTGAAAATCTTGAACTGCTCTGTTTGTCCATGCTTCCATCTGCTCTGCCTTTTGAATGTTCTTCAATTTAAAAAAAAAATAAATTAAAAAACCCCAAAACCAACCAACCCCTCTAAGACTCAGTGATTATTAGAGACTTTGTTTTACAGTGGTTGCTCAAGAGAGAGAAGATTCAGACAATCCTCTCTTTTCCATGTTTTTCTTGCACATAGTCTATGAAGCGTATAGGATCACTGTAAAGCATATGAGTAGACAACAAGTTTTCCTGGACAGTCCTGCATAACCTATTATCTGCTCCCCTTAGGGGCTCTAATGAATGTCTCTTTCTCTCTCGATTACTAGTTCTCACACTGTTATTTTTCTCTTGTTTGTCACAGCAATTTATTCTATTGTTTTTCCTCTTACAGAAGAGATGGTGGAAGGAAAAAATGCCATTCTCATAGGCATGAGCCAGTGGAACTCAAATGACCTTGTTGAGCAGATAGAAACAATTGGGAAGCTTGAAGAAAATCAAGGTAATGTTTAGCTTGTATTACATACTTCTTAAGAGTTAACAAGAACATCTGATTACTGAAGCAATTGTTTTTTAGATACTATGTAAATACTCTACAGAAGTAATGTCATTTTACAGCATGGCATAGTTAAAAGACTTACGTAGATACGTAAGTAGTATTTTAGTGCTGAGAAATGAATTGCAGTGATCTCTTTCAGGAGAAAACTTTGGCAGACCAGGTAATACAAATTCATTGGCTTCAGTGGGAAGTCAGTGTTGGGCTCAGCTGAACAACCCTGAGATAGATTACAGGACTAAAACTTAGTTTTTCTTGTATTCAACGTGTGAGAGACTTCTTGTTGTCATCAGGTTATTTTCGTCCTCAAAGTCAGTGAATCCTTATCTGGAATTTCTATGGGTACACATACTTTCAGGTGTATCTGTGACCGTTTTTATGTAAATTTGTTGTAACTACGTACCACTGAAAGGAGTGAGAAATTGGCATTGATACACCAGTAAGAATTTGGGACTTAGGATAAAGGCCTAAGCAGTGTTACTGTTACTTTGGCTCCTAAATTGCCTACCTGTTTGAAAATTAAATTACCTTGTTGACTTCAGGGAGAGAGAAAGACCTAGCTTGCTTCTCCATCAGTGATATGGGGCTCAGGCATAACTGTGCTTGTTAATTAATCTAGCTTTAAAATGAATTTAATATACTTATCCATTTTAGGAGACTTTTCTTTATGGATTTTCTACTTGTAGTCAATCCTGAAAATATCTGTTAACAGGTTTATTTAAGTAAACAGATACATATAAAAGTAATATTTATGTGAGTCACAAACTTCTTGATTATCTACCAGAAGAATGATTTCTTTTTATAGTACTTAGCTGACAGGTAGACACAATGCACACAGTGTATTTACAGTTGGTAAATAGGTAAATAGAGAAAAAAAAAAGTCAGTTTTGCATTTGCTTTTAGCATGACATCGTTAGTCTTGCTATGAGTTAGTCTTCTAAATAACTAGCCAAGAACCACGTGTCCTTGAATTCTTGCAGAAATTTCTCTGTTTCTGCCACACCTGGCTTGTTTAGCTTTTTTTTTTTCACGGTGCCCTTTGTGTTGGACACTTAGGGAAGAGTTTTAAGAGACTACTTTTAAGGGTTTCTGCTGTTCAGAAACAAGGCTGATAATGGGATGGGGTTTTTTGCATTATGCAGTTGAATAACTGCCGCAGAGAATGTGAGACCTAGGGTTGCATGGGAGATACGTGCAGAAACAAAGGAAGCAGTCCTCTGAGTTACACTCCATCCTTCTTCATACAAAGGGTTTCTATTTTCATTTAAGCTAATTCTCTGTGATATTTTGCAAAAGAAAGAATTTTTATCGGTTCTTTTCCTTTCTTTTTTTCTGTTCACACACCCGTTAGAAACGTTTTTATCCAGCATATCTGACTCAAAACAGCCAGTGGATTGATCTGCATTCTGATACTGTGTCACTTGTGCTGCCAGTGTACTGTTGGGTCACAGTTCATTGTGCTGAGTTTGACTGTTCTTAATAGAGATGTCAGGCGAGGACTGAAGCTGTTGAGAACTGGACTAGCACAAGTCTGAGCCAATATTACATGTACTCTCTCTCGTTAACCCAGAATGTGATTTCACTGTTTCAGGAGTGCAAAATAAAGCAGAGTTCTGTCTGTAATGCACACTGACAGAAATCTTAGATGCACCCTTGCTAAACACAGAAAATAACACAAACAGCAAGCAAGCTGAATTAAAAATTCGTACAACTGTATAAATTATGTTGATGCAGATGCCTTTCTTGTTGTAGAACAAAAGCATTTTCACACACCATAGTTACACATTTAAATTCATTCCTGATGCAAAGTATTCTGTCCATTACATTAAGGGAAACTGCATGTACTCACCACTAGGAACAAATTCAGTCTGGTGGTTTCAGTCCTCCAGCTATCTTGAGATCATATCCTTACTTTAAGTATATATTGTTAGTGTTTCTAGGTTTGAAGTTATTGTTGGTTTGTTTTGTATAGTGCAGTGAAGGTAAGGTAAGGTGAAGAAGACTTTTCATATACTTTGAATATAGTACATGCTTTATATTGCATTACTTGAGTTTTTTGTGGTGGGAAATGAGATTTCTATACGTGTTAACCTGCAAACCAGGCAAATACTTGTTACAGAAGAAAATTTCATTCAATTCAAGCTAGTAATCAACATGTAAACTTAAACCTATGTCAGCATTTCAAAGGATGAAGTCCTGAGGAAAAAATGCTGGGGTATGCATTATCCTTGAGGTCAAGACATGTTGTTTGAGGCCAAACCTGCATAAAACTTCAAATAAGGTCACATGAATACTAGGGTTGTCCTCTCACCCTCAATTCCTATCTCTTGTTATATTGGCCTTTTGTGAATGTGGGCTTGAGAGCTGGAAAGTATTATAAAAGCTTAGCATACCATTTCTTTTTTCTTTTCTCTCTCACACACACATTAAAATATGAGAGAATCCAGAAATATCTCAAATGAATGAAGAACCACAGAGCTCCATAGGGAGATAATAATGCTTGCCAGTGCAGTTGGAGTTTATCTGTATTGTTATGATTCAATCTCCATATACAGCTAGCAGGCTTTTCAGCTCTTCAGCCTTCATTTTGTCACCTCCTTCCCCCCCTTCCCTCAGTTCATTTTATTTTTCTAAAGAGTAAAAGAAACATGAAGCTGCCAAGGAATGGGCAATGCAGCTCGATGCCATGATACCTGGGCTTTGCCAGCTGGCCAGTGTCACACTGGCCCATGGACATGAACCAGTTTTAATTACACTGAACAACAGTGAGAAAAAGGTTGAGTTGTTCTGCAGCTTTAGTAGATCAGACTGCCCTTCCTGAGCTGGTAACTTCCATGCTAGGGAATTTTATTTACTTCTGCCTTCCTAACTCGTGAGCAGAAGCAGTTGGCACTTTCTGGGTCATTAACACAGACAAAACTACTATATAACTTTGTGCAAGCTACATTGCAACATCAGACCTCTTTTTTTTTCATCAGAACTAATAAAATATACAAGCTTGGAAGTTTTTTTTGTATTGAGCTTGTGTTTTTTTCTGTGACTGTCTGGTTTTCTGCCTGTCATCAATGAACCAACAGCTGTTGCTGGACAGCTCTGATTCTTGGCCATTTTACCCAAAATGATAGGACAGGTTATATTTCAATACAGTTGCTGAATATCCCAGAACCAAGTTTGCAAAGCTAAGATTTCAGAATTTAGCAAATGCCGAGCTTGAGATCTTAATGTGATCTTCATCAATTTCGTTTGTCTATTTGCCCCGACCCACTGGTTTCAGACACTCAGTAGTGTGATAGTAATGGATTGTATTTGTCAAGTTTGCTTACTGTCCTTGACATGGGTAGAAAGACAGCTTTTGTCTTTAGCAGTGGTGGAAGATGTCTTGGAGGAAAGTTTCTCTAGCAGTGAAGAGTAAGTGCTTTCTTGTCTGTGGATAGCTTTTTCCTACAAAAGCTTCCCCTAGAAATTTAGAGAGATGTGAAGATGATCTTCAGGAACACAGATGGATATATGAGTAGGAAGGTTGAAATGGTTGGTTTAGATTATGTATTAAAATCAAAGTAGCAAGATATTTGCAGTAATGTGAGTTTGTGGTGTAGTTGTGGGAAAATAGGTAATTGGCATGTTTTTGTTTGATTATGTCTTTTAAGGAAAAGAAATATGTATCTTTGTAGTATGTGACAGAATTACATAACATCTGAAACTTGGTATGTACAGTCTCTGACTTTTTTTTTTTTTTTTTGACTGTGCATTCTTGCACAACTCATGGTTCTCAGGAGACCGTAATTTCTGTCTTTCACGAGAAGTGTAATTAATCATAGAGTGATTTAGGTTGGAAGGGACCTTAAAGCCCATCTCATTCCAGCTCCCTGCCATGGGCAGGGACACCTTCCACTGTCCCTGGTTGCTCCAAGCCCCACCCATTCTGGCCTTGGACACTTCCAGAGATCCAGGAGCAACCACAGCTTCTCTGGATAACCCATGTCAGTGCCTCAGCACCCTCAGAGGCATTAATTTCTTGCTAATATCCAAACTAAACCTACTCTCAGTTTAAAGCCGTTCTCTCTTGTCCTACCACTGGATGCCCACTGGCCTGCTGAAGAGAAAAATCAACCAGGCTGTTATCCAAGGTCACAACTCCTGCCAGAAGTGGGTTCCTTTCCCTGGGGTCTGGATAACAGTATTTGTCACAGTGTTTCTTTCTGCATCCAGTAAAGGATGGAGATTCTCCTTGGCCTTCTTTTTATGGCTGACATGTTTGTAAAAAGCATTTTAAATTGTCTTTCATAGCAATAGTTTTAACACCAAGTTCTAGTTGGGCTTTAGCTCTTCAGTTTTTCCCCCGTGTAACCTCAAAGCAGCCCTGTAGTCCTCCCCAGTTGCTTGCCCCTTCTTTCAAAGGTGATGCACTCTCTTTTTGCCCTGGAGTTCAAGCCAAAGCTCTCTGATCAGCCAGGCTGGTCATCTTCCTTGCCAGCTCAGCCTGCATTTTCCAAAATGTGAATGTTACAGAAACCTATGCATGCACACACAAAAAAAGTGAAACAGGCAAAGCCCCAATGAATCTTGACTGTTTCTTTGTTTTAAAACTTAATTTACTTAAAAAAAAAAAAAAAGGGGCCATATTTGGTATTTTTGTAGAGAATAAACAAGCAAGCAAACAAATAACAATGTAATTTCTGTAATAAAGCTTGCCACAGATGATAACTATTTAATACACCCTAATTAAATTTTAAGAGCTATTAGTCAATTTTGTCACCAACATGCTACTATTTTACTCTGCAAGTCCAGTTAATTAAATCAAAATGCTTCAAATTAGGAGGAATTCTCAGGTATATTGACAAAATACAATTTGATTATTAGTTGTTTAAAACATAACTGACTGTAAAATGCCTGTGAAATTCACTTTTCCTGTGCTTCATATGCCACACATACAGACTGATGGATTGCTTTACTGGTTACCAGCAAAATATTTGGACATGATCAACTTTCACCACTGGAAATTTTCATATCAGGTGAGTGAAAGGCCTTTGTTTGTCCCATTGCACAAGACTAGGTTATACAGATATTTTCATCTTTTAACAAATTGATTGTCTGTCTGGAAAACAGTGCTGACAGGGACATTGCTTTCTTTCTGGGAGTCATTTGAATTGCTGATTTAGGTCAAAATTATTCTTCATATCCACCCAATTACAAGATAGTGGTTTGGAGTTGGGAGATGCTATTATTGTGCAATTTGTATTTGGTTTGTGTATGGAAGCCTGCAATTCCTTCCCTTTCTGCACCACCTAGGATTGAGCTTTTTGATTTCTTCTGGTTTGTTGGGGTTTTTTTTTTGTGTTTTTGTTTGTTTGTTTGTTTGGGGTTTTTGGGAGGTTTTGTTTTGTTTTGTTTTGTTTTTTTTAATTAGAAACTTTGTGTTTCTTGGTGGACCATAAAGTGCTGTTGAGTTCATGATATGCACTGACTCCCCACTACTCTAGCTGCTCTTTATAACTTCGCTTTAAAAAAATATTTCCTGAGATTTTAAGTGCAGTAAATGCATCACTGAGTGATGATTTTTTTCCCTCTCTAGTATCATATCTTTTGGATCTCATTTGTTCCCCATCTAGGGGAAGGGGGGCGGGGGGAAAGGCTGGTTTATATATGCAGCAGCCAGTTTCTAAGAGTGTCAGGGACAATTTCTTGTTCATTCTTTCAGCTGCTCTTTCTGTTCTCCCGTCATAATACCCACTGAACAAAGGCACTGAACAAAACTGGAAGACTAGAGTAATGTTTTGCTTAAGATTGATACACATCTGTGGAGTAAACTAATTTATAAAATCATAGAGTATCTCAAGTTGCAAGGGACCCGTAAGGATCAAATCCAACTTCCTGCTCCTCACAGGACTACCTAAAGCTAAACTATATGACTGCATGGCAGGAGCTTGGAATTCCTGTTTTCTGTTGTCTTGTGTGCACAAGGCTGCTAGAAAGACTTAATGACAGTGATTCTTCTGTTTTGATAAAGTTTGGTTTTGTTTTGAGCAGACTGCATGGCTAATAGCTTTTCTAAGTGCACTAAACTCCCAGTATTAGGCATTCCAGAGCATTAAGCATCTGTCTTGTCCCAGACTTCTTGAATTTCTGATTAGGCCAAAGTAATGCACGAGGTAAGACAATACCTGTCGGAAGGGTAGGATACACTGACAACTGCTACAAAAATTTACCATGATCTTGCTCTGTATAGGAAGGTAGAGATAGGAAAAGGAATGAGAAAGTAATTGTTATTTTATTAATTTGTAGGACATAAACAGGTTTTAATTTGGCTGCGGAACAATACTGCTTTATCTTTCCATGAGATCAAGAGTGTAACTAGTCTGGTATTATGAAGAAACTTTACTGTGAGAGAGAAGTAGTTAATCAACTTCTTCATCAAATATTCAGCTGTGTTGTTGGACAGTAGGTACAAGTCTTATGTGTAAGAGGAGAGTTTAGCTGCATCATTCTTCAAGTTGATGTTTTTACAGAAGGAGAAAAGCTGTAATCTTTCTAAAAACCATCTATTTTTTCTTGTGAAATAGAATTAATCCCAGTTTAAGTGAATGATAAAGGCTGTACAGTGTTTAAACGTGTATGTATGGTGCTTGATTAGGAGCAAAGCAGAGCCTGCAGCTCCCTGTGCAATGGTTAAGTGCCTTTTTGGCAAGGAGTGATGCTAAGGTGCTAGCAATCAGCCCTTAATTAACTGCAAGTATGACAGAAATTCAGCTGTTAATTTGATCTTTAATGTCAGTTTTTTCAGGCAAGATTGGATTTTTGTTTCTTGTTCTTCATTGTATAATTTGTATATTTGTATAATTTCCCTGTATAATAATGGGAAATGTATATATTTATTTCTCACTTGCTTCTTTCCTGTGTATAAAATAATGCAGCATAATTCTATGTTGATTTTGTTTTGTTGAATTTTGCAATTCTAATGTTTTTTAAGAAGTGAATTACCAGGTTAAGGCAATAAAAAGAAAACATTTCAGATATACTAAATTTGGTGTGAATTAGCATTCTCCACTTTAATGGGAAGGGTTAATTTATTGCATTGCATGGTTTAGACATTTTGTTAAGCGACTTGTCAGCTGTGATGTGGGTATTAACCCACAGTGTCTAAAATTAGGAGCTATGTTGAGTTGGAGCCATTAAACTCCCACAGGAAACCAGGGTTTCTCTGCAGGAGTGGTGCAGACTGAGGTGTCTTTAGTGAGTTCCTCTGGTCTTTTTTCATTGGCTCACTCATTCAGTCCCCTTTGTTACACCTGCCATGCATCTCAGAGGTTCTCCAACATTTATACAGTAATCAAAACACTCAATATAACAGAAAAATCTCTACGCCCTCATGACTGCTATAGTGAGTTTTACCTTCTACTACTGTTTCTCCCTCTGTCTCTCTCCTCTGAGGGCTGCATTGCCTAATTTTGTCCACAGTGAATGTTCTGTGTAAACAAAGTGCTCTCTTCCTTCCCTCTGGCAGCATGTGATCTACCCCTCCTCGTCCTGCCCTCCTGGAGTCACATAATTAATTAAACGGTGTTTTTACACAGCTGACTGTACTGTTTATGCTGCTATTAAATTTATTGCAATAGCATCTGCTGCTGCCTATTAATATGAAGAGTGACAAACAGAATGTTTGGCTTAGTAAACAGTAGAAGGGAAGGATGGAAACTACAATAGTCATCAGCATTCCAAAACACATCAGATTGTTCATATGAAGAACAGATTTTACTTCTAAGCTGCAGGTGTTAGAGAGAAGCAGGGGACTGGATTTCTGCGAATCACCACTGTTGGCAGTTTATAGTAGGGCAGGTTACTAGTGTTGTCCAACTGCTTGTGATGCTGTATGTTCTAGAATACAGCTCAGAAAATGCATGCGAAATGGAGGAAGCCTAATCTACCTCCTAAGATATTTTTTAGCTGAGAGCTGAGTCCTGCTGCAGAGAGCATTGCTTTCCTTGCAGTCTCTCCCTTTTCATTTTTTAATCTGTATTGAGATCCGGTCCACATGCTGAAATGAGCATATGTTCTTGCATCATTTTCATTAAGCCTAGAGTTTCCCTGGCTGCCATTCCCATGGAGAGGATCATACCATCTGTAGGTATATTGCCTCCTTTCCTTTCCCTCTGTTTTCCCAAGTTTGACATATCTGTGCTCACACTAGTGTTACATTTGCTACAGCATTTAAAAAAAATACTTAACAAAACAGATTTTTCTCTTCAGAAGTTGTTTTTCACAGGATTCTTGCTGAGGTGAAAGTCATGTTCTAAAGAGGAGCATCAATGTTGTTTGTTCCAGTGGTATGGTTATGTTGTTACACAAATTCAGATTTCAGAACACAGAAAGCCATGTATACCATAAAGCTTGCTGGCACCTTTTTGGCCAGTATTGCAAGACTGGATGTGTGAGGGAAGAAAGAGAACAATTCCCCTGGTATCTCCTTGGTGCTGAGGCACATTACTCTGTTCTGCTGTGCTATCCTCTAATTGAACCCATTAGTTATGTAATCCCAGGAGAGAGCAAAACAAGAGTCAAGAATTGTACAAAATGCCCTCTGACATCTCAGGAGCACAGCTGAATGGGTGTGTAATGGCTACAGTCTACAAATCTAATTTATGTGTAATGTCTATGTACCACAGCATGACACTAAAGGTAACTTTATGAATCTTATTTTTACCTGCAGCTGCTTTCTCTAAAGAACAGATATGGTTATTTCTACTGGTGTTACAAGTCCTTTGTGGGAAAATAAGGTGGCTTCTATTCTGGTTTCAACACTGCCCAAAAAACACATTCCTGATTTTTTTCTTATTTAATTTTTTTAGTAGCATGCAAATAAGAGTAATTGTAGATCATCCTTCAGTTCTGGCACAGAGAAGTGGCATTTTGTTCAGAATATGTTAAATTTACTGTGTGATGAAAAATAAAAAAAGTCACTTTCTGTTTCTTAAACCTACCAAATAAAAATAATTAATTTTCATTCTGTAGTGGATGTGTCTTCAGTTTCTATCAAGAGTTGCTCTTTTGTGATGGATAGTTTCTATCTGCACAGCCATTTGAAGCTGCCATGGGAAGGAATTTTCTTTGTGAAACCCATTGTTTTACGTGTTGTCATTTGTGGAATTGTATATACAAGCACTTCAGAAGGCTGGTCTGTGCTCTTGGCATGGAGGTCTGTTTTTTGCCTTTAGCTCTCACATTCTTGAGAACTTCACACATTGTTCCCAAGGGAGTGACTGATGGCTGCTTTGCCTCAGCAATGACTCTCTCTATGAGCTATTGCAGTTAATATTTCTTCCCTAATAAGCTGAAAGCAGGTAACAGTTGTGACCCAACCTCTTTGGCAGAACAACAGTCTGTGAATTGTCCTGGCAAGGAACTGAAAGAGATTGTATGTGAAATTTGGAAATAGCTAATTCAAATTATTTTCATTCCTCAAAGGTAAGGTGTGGCAGTGTACTGCAAGTACGGCTTGCACAAAGAATGAACTAAAGCAGATTTCTTTGCTGTATATTAAAAGCCTGACATTTTTCTGTTCTTTTTATTCCCTTCGAAACCAAATTGTCAAATATGATAGTTGGAGCACCCGAAAAAATAGAGAATAGTTGCAGAGCTCGTACTTTGTAAGAAAATACTTTGTACTTACTGCTGCATCCGTCAGAGGAGTTAAACATTATTATTATTCTTTATGTATTAACCCTAGTTGGATTTAGCATAACAGCATTTTTAATTCATGAGATTGAGAGACAGTGCTGACAAGTTCTAGAGTCTTCTTAGGCACTGGGCAGAAGCTTTCATCAAACACAAGAAAATCAGTGGGCAGACAACAGCAGAACATGCAGTTTTATTCACACATCATAGATGGCCATCAGCTTCCCTGGTCCTTGTCATTTGCTATCCTGTTCTTTGATGCCAAACACATGCAACAGGATGTTGCCTCTGTTGTTGAGTTGGGCTGTGCCTCAGGAGCAGAGTTCTGTGTCTGTTGCATGTGTGAATGTATTCAAGTGATAGGTAGGTTCTGGGAAAAAAAGTAAATGTTGCCTGGGTCTCTGAAGGAAGAACCTAGAGAAGGGATCGGGGGACCTATGTTCTCACCCCAGCTCTGAGGGTAGATGTAGGTAGAGGTTGGCTGATACCTTTGGGTTTTGTCATGGTCAAATGATGGCAAAGGTGTTTACCCTCCACAGTACTGGCCAGAGTGCTGTAGGAGCACTTTGTCTATAGGTAGGGCCTTTATTCCCATATCCTTATGTCCCTGTATATTAGGTTTTTGTATTTAGATCTGAGTACTTGCAACTCTCTTGGATGGGTGGACTGTGGGAGGGAACGGAAGGACAGAAATACTCTGTAAACAGCTGCTGATTAAACATTTTAATAAGAATCTGGTTTGTATTGCTAGGTAAGTGATGCCACTTCTTAGTTATTAAGAGATTCAGTGGCTATTGCTACAGGTTATCAAATGGATTCCTACCTAGTTTGAATCTATCAAACAGATTCCTCCCTACCTATAAGTTACATTGCTTATGATACCTTTCTTGAAATGAAGAGTAAAATCTAGCTTCTGTCATAACCATTTTGATTAATAGATTCCAGCAGTTGTCAAGTGTGTCATGTGCTGGTCTATTCCCACGAAAGCCAGCGTTGTAGTAGTCAGTTGCAAAATATCTACAGCAACATGGGAGAAAAAGTAAAGAACTTGATGTTCATGTAAAGCAATTTTAGTTTATTTTGTGGTTTCTTTCTTTTGCAGGTGAAGAATCTTCATTTTGCTCATCTGGCTTTCTACAGGAAAAACAACGTGAGTTGAAGTTGTTCTCATTTTTTCTTGTACCAAAGCTATTCAACAACTAGAGATAGTAATGGCACTTTTAACTAGCACAGGCCTTGTGGTATGTTACACTGAAAAGAGCAATGCATGTGGAGAGATCATGATTCTTTTAAATTTTCTTTTAAATTTAATTATTTTCATGGATTATTATAATGTACCAGGAAAGTGCCTGTGACATCAGTTAATGCATTAGTGCCTTATAGTGTTGGCTGGAGTATTAGAGGTAGAGCACTGGAGGGTGAAGCTGCTGGTGTACACAGTAGCTCACACAGGGCAGTACAACATGGCTCAATTTGGAGTGTAAGAGCCTTCAGTGCTTTGTGCTCTGGACTTCCTTCTCCCATCTCTGCTTAAGGAGGTGCAAGAAGTGTTGGTGTTAAAATTTCTGAGTGCTGTAAGAATGAAAAGTAATGCCAAGCTTCGCATTGCTAGGGTTTCTTTGCTGCTGGTGAGTGTAACTTCTTAAGTGTATTTACGTGTGGCTCTGCTTTTGATCTTTCTATGCTTTTGCATTGCTTGCTAAAGAGCAGGAATTGACTTACAGAAGTGTGTGGTGTTAACCAGAGTGTTTCCTTTCATCACAGCTCTCTCTGGGGACATTGTCCGTTACCGTCCTGGAGTTCACAGTGAAATGCCAGTTCTTTATTCATGCAGCTGTGTTCATAAGCACATGTTGTCACTAGGTGCCAACCCCTTCCCTTTTGGAAATCGTACTTTTCCCATCTGGCCTGGTCTGGTAATTGGAATTGTGGAGCGTTTTGAGTTGAGATCCTCAGCTAAACCCTGTGCACTTCTTCTCCTGTGCTCTGTAGTAGTCATTTATGAGATCTGGTAGCATGTGCATGTGTTAGACTCATTCAATGAAGAAACTGTTGAACTTAATACAGGAACTATCTCATGCTGTGATTTTCAGAGCAGGATTGGGCTCAGTGATGCATGCCATTATTTTCCTATAAACAGTGCAGTTTGCAAAACTGCATCTGGAGTATATTTACAGTATTCTTTCTTATTTGTTAATAGAAAGCATATGTCACAGCCTTCATGTGAACATATTTCTTTTGATGGTTTTATCATTATAAAGGGCTAGCAATAGTGCAGCAGATGGCAAGAAATGGCATCATTTCTCATGAGAGCGTGATAATGGAAATAGCAGTTTTCTTTTGGGACTATCACCACTTTATGCTTTGTAGCCAACACAAGTTCTCTTTTTTTTTTTTTTTTCTCCTCTAAACCCCTCCCTAATTAACATGGCAGAGTATTAGGGATATTTGAAATAGTCTGTGTAATTTAAAAAAAAAAAAAAAAAGAGGACCTGGCTTGATTCTTAGTATGGATTGGAACTTTACCTTATGATCTCAGAAGTTTAGGAATGATGATACGAATTCTCTTCTCCTAGATTCATTTTTTTTTTGGTCATGTATCAAACCCATGCCTTTCATGGATGCTTTGGGGTGTTGAATCACTGTGTTTTTCCTTTCACCTGGCTTTCTTCTCGCGGTGATCCTGAGATCTGATGTGCTCCACATGAAGAGACAGGGCAACGAGTTACTTCAGGAAAAGCTAGAGATGCAGAACTTGCTTAGTGTCTCTCTGAATCACTAGTGAACATGTATTGTTCTGTTTGTCTGCAGGATTTCCTGTGAACAGAACTTTCTTTGAAAGTTCTTGAAATTAGAAATGTGCCTTACTTCCACAGATGTCTGTAAAAGATGTGACAGACAAATATTTATATGGCTAATATGTCTCTTTTCCTTTCAGGTGAATTATATAGAACCTCTTTAAGAAAACAAAGGTTTCCTGCACAAGGCAGTATTGAAATACATGAGGACAGTGAGGTGAGATTGTTTCCTAAAACAAGCTGTGCTGATTTTTAAGGAGTAGATATGTGAAAATAATCTCATATTGCATTATGTAATTGTAAACTCATCTGAAGGTTTAGTGTGTTTTTCCCTTGTTTAGTAGGTGCGCATGCAATCCCTGAAAATCATCGCAAGATTTTTAGACGTTGCATACTTAGGTGGAAACTTAGGACTCAGTTTTCTGAAGATAAATTGTTATGTCTACTTGGTACTTGACTGGAAATGCAGGTTTTGTGAAGCAGATCCAGCTGCAGTCATGAATTTGATAAGAACAGAATTGCCTTTTTTTAGAAGCAGAAAAGAATCTCAATACACTGTCATCCTTCCAGAAAACTGATTAAGGTCCTCCATTCACACATAGGACAGGTAATGGAAGTGTCTACGTGACCATTTTTGAAGAATTCGGTCCTAAAGCCCCCTTAAAATGATGACAGTCATTGATTGACTTCAGATGTCCAGTCGATTAATCCTTGAGCACCTTGCCTAAGTCATGGATGAGCTACTGCTGAGAGACAAATTAATTTTATTCCCTTTGAGTCTTCCTGTGAAAGATACCAGTTAAATCCAGCTGACAGACTTCTCATACCAGTGGCTTCAGCAATATTGACCCACTTGAATTTTTCCTTTTTGAAGCTTTCAGTTCCACCAACTCCTCAGCAGTGCTGCTTATTTACAAGCAGACATCATCCATGGAAGGAACTACATTTAGCTTTTACAGGGAATTATTAAATTTCTTTTCTGAAAACTGGAATGAGGCCTTTTGGAGAAGGAAACTGTAAATCAGTGCATGGAAAAGTGGAGCCTGAAAAATGCTTGTATGATTCTCCTGTATTTAAGCAGATACAAGTCAGGTTCACAATGAATACTTCTACTGGATACTAAAATTAATGGGCTGAACAGAGATAGTGGAATAACCTACAATTCTCTCATTTTCAGCCATTTCTCTGTCACCATTATACAAGTGCTAAAGTTACCCATTTCCCTTAAGAATAAACTGTCCAGAAATTGCCTGATTCTGAGTAAATCACCCAATCTAGCACTTAATTATCCTTAAACAAAAAACATTACTGTTGCTTTTGCAGTGTGTTCATATTTGGTCAGGAACTAGAAATCTTCAGGAATCATGTCATCCAAAGTGAAGAAGAAAATAGCAGTCAAGATTTAACAAAAAAACTCCTAATCTTTTAATGTATTAATGAGTTCTTGGAGTGCACATGAGTATCAAGGGATAAAGAGGAAAAAAAAAGCTGAAATTGTAAGACATTCAAAATGGTTTTCCAGTTTCAAGTAGGAAATATCTTGGTTATTCTACAAAACGTGCTGATTGTTGTCTGTATATGTGCCTATTCACATATTCATAAATTTGTTTGTGAGTTTTACGAATATTAGCAATGATGCATTTTTTAACTTTTCAGTAAGTGTCTTTCACTTTAATAAGAAGATACCAGTCTCAAAAGTCTGAGATAACTGTATCATTTGCTTTTGCTGAATGTTTTCATTGGCAGAGAAATTTGTCGTTTTTGGACTTGTGATGATTTGAATGAGAATCTTGCCAGTAAAGGAAGCAATCACTAGGATACCTTGACAGATGATTGCTTACGCTGCCTGTGGAGGTTGGAATTTTTCTCCAGTCTCAGAGTATTTAAAGTAACTTTTGATGTACACAAAGTTGTCTTAATCTTTGTTGATCTGAAACCTACATCTGTGCTGCACAGGGTTTGTGCCAGAGCATAGTGGGCTCTATACGATTCAGACATATTTGAATTAAATGGAACACAGAACATGCGCACATGCACACACACACCCCCCACCCACTCCAGTGAAAGCAAATATCACAAAATTATCACAGTGGGGGTGGGAAAAAAAAAATCACTGCTAACGTTAACACCAAGGAAACCAACAAAGTCCGTAAAAATGCCTCCTCCTTTCCTATTTCCTGTTTTTCTCATAGGAAGGAGTTCAACACCAGAACTGCAAAACTCATGTATTAATTTTGATCCTACATGGAGGGAACATATTAGACACTGGAAGTGGAGACCACAGCAGCAAGCTGGCAGACATCAACACCTTCAGTTCTGTGTTTGAGAAAGTAACCCGAGCCCATTTCCCTGCCTCTTTGGGCCACATCTTACTGAGACTTGTTCCCTGCCCAGCAATCTGTTCAGCAGCTTTCTCTCTTGTTTCCAGGTAAGTTGATTTGTATTCTCTGGTGTTTGGTTATGCGTTGAGGTTTTGAATGGTTTTCTGTGACCTATGTATTGCATAATGAAATTTTGTGAATCATTCTTAATCTTTTGCTGACTGCATGACTTGCAATGATCTTTCATCCTTTTCTAAGTGGATAAATTTGTTTTAAGAAACATTTTTATTGGATGTATCCAATTCAGTAGCTGCTTCTCCTCAGCTGCTTTTTCAGTCTTGAAATTCACTCATTGAATGAGAGAATGTTTTGAAGTAACATTACTTTCCATGACATAAATATTTTAAATGGCATGATAGAGAAAGGAGGCTGAGTTGACTCCCATGTCAACTCTTCTACAAATGAAAACCAGGATTAACTGCTGAACTCTGGTGAGGGGAGGAAAGAATCAGATTTTCTTGATTTCTGTTTTTCTAAGCAAAGAGACACTTCTCTTGGTTTTGTCTGGGGCTTCCATAAGTGATGGTTGCCTTTAGAGTCTTTTTTTGTTGCAGTATAGTGCCCAGGGTTACATTTGAAGCTCACGTAGAGCAGAAAACCCTGCAGAAGAGTTGAGGAGTTTTGGGCCTTAAGATGAAGGAATGGTGATGCCTGCATATCAGAGGAAGAGGTGGCAGGGTGCAGACCAGACTAGTGGAAGTTGAGCCTTACTGTTTGCATCATAGAAAAACCTCATTTGCATAATTTGCAACATGGAAACAACCAGGAAAGAAGTGTGTATACATCCAAGGTGCTGCCTGTAAAACAAGAGGACTGATTAGAAGAGGAGGTGAAACATCAAAGAGTGTTTGGAAAGTCATCTTTTCCCATTTGGGCCATTGGTCAACAGGCTTTTTTTCCTCTTCATCCCTTGAGAGTTATGTGCATGCAAAGAACTCAGTGCCTGCAGGTCTCAGCTATCTGGAGGAAGAGCTGGTAGAGTAGAAGAAAGAATATGTACTGGCGGCTCAAATGAACACCACTCCAAGTTTCTTTCTCTGTTTCTTTATTCCCTCTTGCTGCAGGACAGAATATTTACCCAGACTGAAAAATGCCAGATGGGGTGTTTGAATGTTCTATAGGATCATTCTAAGCACTGATATAAGATTGGTATTGTAGTGATATGTTCTTTTGTGGAGCTGCTTGACATGTACCCATTTGGGGCTGACAAAAGGAGAGACAGTTCCCAGGTCTCACATTTCTGTAGCTTCATGCCAGCAGCTTTCATAGCCAGAACTCCAGAATGCAGCTGTGGAACATAAAGGTGTGATAAACATTTCATTTACCAAACCATGGTGGAGGAAGAGTGGTTTTATTTACTGTAGTGTTTCATTGAGGGTGACCCAGGTAACTGACAAAGCAGTGGTACAAGATTTCGTACTAGCTTTGAATGTAGTCTCTGTTTTCTGAAGATGCAGGCAATAGTGCATGTTAAGGTGACCCTGAGATGATCTCAGTTGCTCAGAGCATGGTGCTACTGATGCCCGGATTGTGGGTTTGGTCCTTGAATGGGCCATTCACTTGAGAGTCATGCTCAATGATCCTTCTGGGTCACTTCCACCCCACTGCTGCTGTCCTCCCAAGTGCCTTCCCCCAGCCCTTCACCAGCATCACGATGCCCCAGGTGCTGAGGACATGCCCACACGCTTCTATCTTGGGCGCACAGCAGACCAGTGACACCATGGTGAGGCCTAGGGGAGCCCTGAGGGGCTCGGGGCAGGATGGTGTGTTGGGGAGTTTTTTGAGTACAGATAACCAAACCATATCTGTAAAAAAAGGTTACATTATAGTTATCCAAACAAGTGTGATGATTTTCCCCTTTGCTTTCTTCTCAACCCCCTCTCTGTGATGCAGTTTCAGTTATTCCTGCTGGAAATGCCACTCTGCCCATCAGTCCCTTCTTCCCTGAGAGCCAGGTGTGCTCTTACTCACATGAAAGATCAGGCCTGTCTTGTAGCTGAGTCATTTGCTGCCTTTCATCAGGGAGGCGTTAGGTTCTAACACTGGTGACTTTATCTTTCAGGTGCTTAGTGATTTCAGCTGCTTCTGTGTGATTTCCCTCTCCATCTCCAGCCTTTGTGTGTTTCATGTTTACAACCTGATGATTTTCAAGATAACAAGATTTGTGCTCTTTTCAGCTTCAGCACTGATATTTTGCCTGTTTGTCTGAGCTTCAGCACTAATACTTGTCCCCTCTGACAAATAACTTCATCTCTTCCGTATATTCTTTTGGTGGTCTGGGTGTTTATTTGCTTTGTGTTGTGTCTGTAATAACAATGGAGGTCACTGTGGCTATACCTTTACAATAAAACACATCAGAATTTAAAAACTCAAACCCTCATTTCTAAGCCATTTATTTTTCCATTGCCGCTGGTTTGTATAGTTCTCTTGTGAATATTGTTTCCATCTTATTTTTATTACAAAAAAGATACGCAGGGATTTTTTCCATTTCAAGCATTCGTTTAATTTTTTTTTTGTTGTATTTTTTCTCCTAGGTTTCTTCCTTTCCCTTTCTGAGGTGTTATCTACCAATTTTATTAGTAAATTAGGGGGTTTATGTAGGTTTTGAAGGTTCAGTTTTAATTTTTGAGTTAGTATTCATAACGGTATATCTGCTATGCATTTGGATGATCTAATCAGCTGGTAAAATGAACCTGTGTTAATTGGTAAATTGGTACAGCTTGGCAGACCAGCTAAGCTCCAGGACTTAGAAACTGTTTTTCTAGTTTGGATGAAAGATACCAAGTGATGGGACTGCTTCAGCCAGAAGCAAATGTGAAAATGTCCGGTAAGGCTCAGAACATGAACAGAGACCAACAAATTTTCTGTTCTTCCTCTATTACCCTGGTAGTAGTCTCAAGGATATGAGTTTTAGCAAAGATATAGACTAATTCCATTTCAGGCAGCTTGCTTTGAAATACTGTGACAGTCCACCAAGTTCCATAAAAGAAGGAATACAAAATACTGCTCCAGTTTTCTGTCTGTGGCTTTTGGATGGACATTAAATGTGCTGCATTATTGAAAATACTTCTAACTTTTCTTGAATCTCTAAAGGACAGTCAACTTACTCTAAGAGAATCTGGCACACACTGATGTGCCTTCCATCTTCAGCTCTCTGTGAGTTGTTTTCCCACTCATCAATAAAAATCGGTCAAGACATGATTGACAGACTCACTGAGAATCTTGCAGGGTGCACATCCACTAAAGTGAAGCTGACATTCTATCAAAGTTAAGCTTGCGTTTTCAATTAAGTCATCTCCTTTTTGCTAGATGTTACTATGTAGGCATTTACTGTGATTTTAGAAGGTGTGCAGCTTTGTTTCATCTTTTTGAAAAGATTGGACACTGGGAAAAATGTCTTAATATGCTTTTGAACAAGACACCTGTCACACTTGTGTTTTAGGAAACTATTCCATTGTGATGTTTGGATTCTGCTCTCTGGTGTAGTGAGTCATTATACAGGGGGGAAACAAAAGCTGAAGTGTAATCATGTCATTGCCATTCAAAGTTATGTCTAGTTGTATGTAGAACAACTGCACCAAATGTGTTTAACTACAGTAATACCTTCTAGCGTGATCCCATTCACCTAAAGCAGTAATGCCTTGGTTTTTTTCAGGAGTTGAATTCTCTGAGATAATGATCCTTCCTGTGTTTGCTCATTGTGAACTGCAATAGCCCAACCCATTTCTGTTAGTAACTGCTCATTCTGTAATGCTGTGTGCTGCCTCTTGCAGTTTTCCTGATGATAACATGTCCTTTTCTAGCCTAAATCCCTACAGCTATGATGAGAGCTGTCTCAGCAGCAGTGAAGACCACATCCCACTGGCTGCCTTGCCTTTGCTGGCTGTTTCATCTCCTCAGTACCAGGATGCAGTTGCCATGGTGATCAGTAGAGCCAATCAAGTTTACAATGAGTTTCTCAAATCTACTGATGGGGCTGGTTTTAATGGACAGGTAGGACTATTTTCTCTTATATCTAAGTAAAATGTCTTCAGAGTAAGGCTGTTTCTTTTTAAGCCATTTTATTAAGGGATTTGAGCTATGAGTGTGGAACACTACAAATACGATGGATGAATGAATGTTAGCATGGGATCACCTACACAAAATGCCTTTTCAGTGTCCAGCGCAAGACGGGCACTTCTGGAATCCTGTGCACTATCTCATGTGGATTTACTCAGCTGGTGGAAGATTATATACATTCTCCCACAAGCATTTTGACTCCTAACCTCTTACTTTGCTGTGGTATGGTAAGTGGGATACCCACTTGTAGTGAACAAGCAAGCCAGCCTGAGATAAATGATCATCTGTGTTAATGAGTTCTTCAGACATAGCTGATGGGAAAATTGGGACACCTTTAAGAACCTAAGAAATCCAATGCTGAACTATTATTTCTTCTTGCCTTCATCGCTGTAGTAATAAAGCAATTGACAGTAAAGAAACAAAGACAAATACTCAGTTGCTAGCAGTCTTGCAGATTTCCTGTCTAACTCCAGGGAAATAATGTGATTTTTCTGGTGTGACCTGCACACTAGTGAAGTCACCTACAGGTTTCTTTCAACTGACAGTAACTGTCAGTTACTGTTCCTGCTTCACCATCTTTACTCTATAAAACCTCCTGCTTCACATGGGAATAGATATTGATACCCTGAGTTACTGATATTATTTTGTAATGGGGCCATCTACAATGGCCAGAAACATGCACTTCCTTTAAGTACAGTGACCTCCACACTTCAGAAAAAGAAAGAAAATACATTTAATATAGAGTACAGTGTAAAGTTTGAAGGGAAGCATGTGTCTTATTACACAAATTCTTTTCCATGGCACTAATAAGATTATGCTGTGATACATCAGTATTTTTAGGCTAAAATTTGGTTGGAAGCCATTTTTACTGTGCATAGTAAACTGTTCCTGGTTAAAGCATAAAACCAGCCCAGCTGCAGTGACAGAATATTATGAAAGGTGAAATTATGTAAAGAAGAATGATACCAGTTACAAAAATAATATGGACATTTTCTCAATAGAACTTCAGTGTTATGATTTTTTTTCTTTGACAAAGCTACAAAAAAGTCTCCCTGTTGTGCGTTTATAAATAATATGTATTACTTCTTGTGGAAGATTCAGCTGGACCTCTGTATGTTCCACAGAATTTTTGCCATCCACTACCAGCACCGTTAAAGTGGAAGTGACTTCTCTGTGCTCTCTAAAGTGCTTTGCTTTCCTCCTTAGACAGAAATTTCAGCTCTGCCTCTGAATAAGTCCTGTACAGATGGAATATATGTTATATATCCTGACATGCACCCTGTGTGGATCTTTCCTTTCATAATTTTGTCTCTTCTGTCAGTTTACATTACAAGTTCATTAGACAGAGATTGCCTTTTGATTTTATAGAGTATCTGGAACAAATTGACTCCCTTACCTCAATGACAATAATAGTCAAGAATTAGAAACACAATGGTAAATTGAAGAAGATATTGCCAACTCCCTACAAAAAATGCTGTTAATTTTATTAAGGCTACCTGTATCATAAGATTTTCAGCTCTTTGTGGACTTCATTATGCAGCATAGGAATTTGAAAGTCAGAGTAAATTGGCATGCTGTTCAATTGTATACAACTTAAGAAATAGAAATGCCTTAGGATATATATCTCCTCAGTGTATTTTGATATTTTATTTTATTTTTTAAGTGTTTTGTTTTTTTTTTTAATAATTTTAGTTGCATACAAGAAATGTACTCAATATAGGAAGAGTACTACATGGATATGCACTGAGAGGAGTTTGAGATTTTTCCCTACCTGCATCTTGAAGAACTCGCTTTTCCTAACATTCTTCACTTCAGATAAAACATGCACAAACATCCTTTATCCAAAACTTGTAGTTTAGTGTTGTAGTCAAGCTGAATTAAGTTTAGAAATAAGTTAAGGTTTGTAGTATCTTCTGTTATGCTAATCAGATTTGGAAGAGCAGATTAGACAATTGCTTCAGTCTGAGCATCTTAAGGAGAGGCTTGCTGAAGCATGTTATCAAGCTGTTACTCATGCTCCGACATGGACAGGGGAACGGGGAGAAAGAATCATCTCGTGTGGGATGGGGAGGTGTTCAGTGGCATTGGCTTGTGAGGAGGATTCTAGTGTACCATAAAATTACTCCTGAATTCCCAGTTTTAGTAGTGTATGTATTTTGAGTTGCCAGATCCATACTTTGAAGGTAGTTTGTATTAAATGTGAAGCAAGAGTGAATCTCTGCTTAATACCTCATTTTGAGTTTTTTTTCCCTTGTCCTGACAGGGGAGTGCCAATCTCTAAGGTTCTCTCCCCTGTATGACTCTGAAGGAAATGTTAAGTGGCTTGAAGTCTCCGTGACACTGGTTATCCAGTGATCTGGACCTACTGAGCTGGAATCTGGCTGCAAGCAGTTGGAAGAGTTCTAATCCATTTGGCAGAACTCCCACTCATCAAAATAGTTCCTGGGATGGATAGTCTTTGCATAGGGCATATTTCTGGTGATAAAAGAAAGTAGAAAAAAGTAGCTGCAATATTAACCAAAGTGTAAAAACCAGTAACGAGGGGATGAAGTAAGACAGAAGCTCCTCTGAAGTACTGTGATGTTTTTTGCCTCTTTTAAAAATGCTCGCTACATCTCCAAAAAAATCTTTCTTTTCAGGTGTGTCTTATAGGTGACTGCATTGGAGGAATTTTGGGCTTTGATGCCATCTGCTATAATTCTAATACAGCTTACGAGAGTCGGAACAGTAGCAGGAGAGGAAGCATCAGCAGCATCCAGGTGAAAAGAAAAAAATACACACAGCTGAAACCGTATAGATTCATTCCATGGAGGAAATCAGCTCCATTGAAGCCAGAGGAAATTTAAGGATTTGGTAAATTGCCATGATAGAATGGAATTCTACCTGTGTATCAAAAATCTGCTGTTAAAAATTAAGTTAAAAATTAAGCTTCAGTTTTATGGTATACAGAAATCAGTAATGAAGGCTTTATCTGTTAGCCTTTAAAGTAGGGTTACCAAGTCTCTATATTGTGTCCCTAACTGTAGATGTAAACAAGTCCTTGCTCAGAAATCTCTGGTAGGCGGCCATTTTTGTCAAAATATTTTCTTGCTTTCTTTCTTCCATTTTTTTTTTCACCTGGGGTCTGGAATTCCTTACTGGGAGTAGTCTAGCACTAAAATATATTATGAATAAGTTTTAGTGACTAGTGAAAGAATGCCTCTTTCTTCATAAGGAATGCAAGTCACCTGCGGATCTGTGAATGGACCACTGAGTGTCTATACAAGTGCTGCATTTGCACAGAAGAGAGGATTCATTCTACCTGTGATCCAGGAAAGATTTTATGGTAGTAAAAGTACAGGTTTTTAAAGTAATGCTAGCATGTAAACTTCATTATTGTGTGCAACACGCTTGAGAAAGAAAATTGAAGTTCAACTGATCTTATGTACTTCAGGCTCAAGTAAGTGTGATGAACTAGAGTTGACACTGTATGAGGTGCCTATGCTCTGTTTGGCTTTGTGACCCTGGCAAAGTTGTTTCATACAGTTATCTCCCCTCAAAAATGAGCTCAGTTGTAACAACCTTCTTGGTTCAATTGAGAACTACTGGAGGAGGAGTGCTCTCAAGCAAAGAGACATCCTCTAAATTTTTCCAGGAAGGAGAATTACCATTAATAACATGGCTTTTGGGAATAAGACTATTCACTTGCCACAGAAGCCAGGAGATCCTCTTGACCATTGGAGATTGTAGATAGAATTGTGTTGGAAGATTCATCTCATAGCTCATATACCCTATGAACTTGTTCCTTCTGTAGCTTCAGAGAAATAGATTCAATTGACATGTTTTCCATGCAGTCTGTCTGCATGTCTTTTAATCTGTCATGCCCCAGACCTTATCTGTAAGCCTTGCCCTCTCTTTTCCTCTATCTTGTCTAGTTGGAGTTCTACACTTCCTGCTTAAAAGTACTGACCATGACAGTGTAATTGTACTCAGGGTGCTTGATGTTAGGGCTTGTGAAGAGTGTTCCAATGACACTTCAACAGTGTGATGCAGTGGCACAATGCTGTGTCCAGGAAGACAGGAGCAGAGAGTGGTGGTAGAGAAAACGTAAATGAGTGTTGGGAGACAGATTTATGCAAGGAGGAAGAGAACAATTTTGAATCCTGCTCTCTTCTACAATGCCAAGCTAACTTTGCAGTGACGTTCTCTAGGGTCACCTCACAGAGATCTAATCCCATGTCCTCCTAAAACCGATTTTTCTTCCCTCACTGAATTTGTCTGTGCCTGCCCCTCCACTTTCTTTCATGAGGATGCTATGACTGCTATGAGGTCTCCTCTCAGTCGCCTTTTCTCCAGCCTGAATAAGCCATGAAACTTCAACTGCTCCTCATATGGCTTCCCCTTCAGACCCTTCACCATCTTTATAGCCCTCCTTCAGACACCCTCCGATAGTTTTTTTATCTTCCTTGTATTGCAGTGTCCAAAACTGCATTACAGGACTCAAAGTGAGGCCACCACACCAAAGCACAGCAGGACAGTCACCTTCCCTAGATTGGCTGGCAGTGCTGTGCCTGATGCACCTCAAGATGCAATTGGTCCTCCTGACTGCCAGGGCACACTGTTGATTCATATTCAACTGGCTATTGACCACGACCTCCAAGGTGCCTTTCTGTGTGGCTGCTCTCCAGCCTCCTTGCCCCGGTTTTATGCACAGTCATTCTAAAAAAATAGATCTTGCATGCCTCATGCACACAGATCTCATGCATGAATGAAGTGTGAGGTTCAGTCCAATGGCATTTATTTTGAAAAGCAGCATCTACAGCATCAAGGAGGATGCTGGTGCAAGCTGCAAAAGTGCTTGAGGAAATGAAAAGTAGTTTAATAATGAACAATAAATAAATAATGTTAAGGATATGGTACCACTGGTCTCCTCTTGCATCCTGCAGTAGCTAACATTTTCAAAAAATCAGATCCCATATTCATGGTACATGATGAGCAAGATCATTAATGTTGTAATGTGCATTGTGTGCACTCAGGTAAAACCCCTTCTGATTACCTTATGATATTTATAGTTCTCTAAGAAGGATGAAGTCATGAGGGATAAAGCTTTGGTGTTACTCCTCCTTTCCACCCCTTGCACCCCCCTGCACCCTCAAATTCCTGATTCTCCTTCTGGCTTTTAGGCTATTATCTTGAAGGGAAATTTAGTCTTCATCTCTTTCCTTCCACTGCAAAGAGAAATTTTTAATCCCACCCTTTGTTGGATACAGCGAGGTCATATGTATAAAAGCAGGCATTTCATATAAGCTCTTCTTTATTTTGTTATCTGTCTAAATCGTCCCTTTGCTCTGTTCATTTTCTGAAGGATAATCCACTCTTAGCAGAGGACACCAGTCTAGGAGACAGCAAACACCAGAGCAAAAGCAGTATTGACATCTTGGGAATCATGGAGGATGAGAAGCAAAGGCCACCGCTGTCCCGGAAACAGAGTGACTCATCCACTTATGACTGCGATACCATAACCCAGCATCATGCATTCCTGTCCAGGTAACCAGTGGTCGATGACTGAGTAAAAGAAATGGGCTTGCCATTGAAAGGAGCCTGTTAGCAGCAGAGCACAGAGGCATTGTTATTGATGGTGGTATGTTTCTGGAGGTTTGCTTAAAGTTCTTGTCCATCCCTCAAAGAAAACTTTGGATTTAGTGGGTCTAGTATGAATATACTCACATTTGGAGAGGTTTTTTTATGTAGTCTTTATTCAGTTGTGGTAGTCTTTATTCAGTTGTGAGGGTTTTGAACATGCAAAAATGAATGCACGAAGTTCTGTTTCTTCAATACAGCCCGGTCAAAACAAGATGGATGAATACTTTATAATTGTAAATATCTGTTACCTATTTCTTTTGAACTATCTCTCTGACATCACTTTTAGGACTTTGATTATTCTCTAGTGAGGTAATTGCTTTAGGTGCTTCCATTGGTCTATGGGCTATTCAGATCAGCTTTAAAACAACAACAAAAAAAGCCTTGCATTTGGCTTAAATGAGGAGGGGATTGGGGGGAGAAGTTAACTTAGTTTTCCTTTATCCTAAAAAACCTTTGAAATACATGGAATGGGAACATAAGCATTCCCTTTGTCTCATTGTTCCTGCTGGTTCTAAGCTATTTTGGTTTTACTTACCTGAATTTTTCAGGCTTTTGTTTTCCTCTGTCTATCATCCTATTTCCTTTATTTCATTGTGAGTGATGCAGAGGAGGAAGTCCTACTGTGTGTTGAAGTTTCAGTTCTGCTAGAGTTGAGTATAGTGCAGACTCGCTACTGTGCTTTACTTCAAGTCTGGCATTTTTCTTAGTAGCAGGTTAAGGCAATTCTATACTCTTGCTTTGGCTGAATGTCCTTTGCTTTGTTTTTATTGACTATTCTGCATTCATTTTGAAACCATTGCATTTTCTGGACATCAATGTGTTGTAGAATGTGTTTTTCCCTCTGAGACAGAATGGTTGTTTTTCTCTGTCTGCAGCTGAAAACATGAAATTTTTTTTGGTCAGTCACTTTTAGGTTCTTTTATAGGACAAATACTGTGTTATATTTAAAATAGTAAACTTGAATATTCATGAGCGTTGCAAAACTTTACCAAGTGTTCTGTAGAATGATTGCAGGAAACTCTTGCATGTTGAAGGTAGTAAATTTACTGAATAGCCGCACTGAAAATCATGGCTGCTATACTGCAATATCATTTTACAGTTTTAAGGGTATTGCTTGGATCTAAATGCCAGTGCTAGAGCTTTCTAAGCACCCCGTTTCGGAAATGTTCTTTTTTTCTGAATGCCCTCTTTATAATTTTTGATTCAGTATTTTCTTTGTTTAGCATCCACTCAAGTGTGTTAAAAGAAGGTGCAGACCTTCCTCCTGTGGATTCCAGTCTCTCAGAAGTAAATCTGGGCCGATTTGAATTTGAAGTGTCTGATTTCTTCCTTTTTGGATCACCGCTTGGTTTGGTGCTGGCCATGAGGAGCAGTGTTCTGCCTGGTCTGGATGGTAAGCTCTTCTTGGAAGTAAAGGAGATATAATGCTCAATAATGTATTTACAAGATTTTTAACTTCTTTTTCCTTCCTTGCTTCCATCTCTTTCTCTTCTGCTGCTCTTCACATTTCCTATGTGCCTGCAACTCAGACTGTGATGTCTCTGTAAACTCATGTTTAGTGAAGTGTTCTTTACATATGAAATAGGTAACAATTCAGTTAAATTTCTTTTGGCCAGATGTGTGCTAATCTGGAGTTTACAGAAGACCGTATTAACTATGTTTCTGTACAGACTTCTTGAAAATTTTAAAGCAGCAATACTGACCTCTCTTTCTCTGTCGTATTCTCATCCAAGTATGCCAGGTGCGACCAGCCTGCAGTCAAGTGTACAGCTTCTTTCACTCTGCTGACCCCTCTGCCTGCAGACTTGAACCGTTATTGGAGAAAAGATTCCATCTTCTTCCTCCATTCAGTGTCCCACGGTACCAGAGATACCCACTAGGGGATGGAAGATCTCACCAGTTAGGTACAGTGCCTGTTTTCATAGCTCTCATTGCCTGTTGTTCTCTTAAGTGTTCTGTCCTTACACAGCTCAAGAAAATTTGAAATAGCAATGTGCTAGCATGATAAATACAAGTCATCTGGGACTGAGTAGTACAGACATACTTTGCAAGTGTGGAACCAAAGAAGATACTAAGAAAAAAATATTCTTATGCATGAGGTTTGTGATACTAGTTGTGTTAAAGAGGAGTTGGAAGGCGATACCACTGTTCTAGTTAGAAGTGTAGGAAGTGTGACTTAGAAAATTCCATGTCTTTGACTATCGTTTTAAACAATTTATTTTAAAATCAGTTGACCTTTGCCTAGATCTTCACATGTTGTTTCTTTTGGTTACTTGTGGTTGGTTTGTTGTAGATATCTACTAGGACAAATCAAACCACTGAGCAGTCTTGATCACTCTTCTCCTAGGTGGGTTACTAAACAATAGTTATGTTGGTAATAAAGATTTGAATCAAGGGGAAAAAAATCAGAAATAGATTGCTTTCTGGGGAAGAAAGAGGAAGGAGGGATGAGCAAGATGCTAGTAGAAGGAATTGTGCTTTTTTGACTTTATAGAAAATAAGGTAAAATCATATATGCATGAAGTATCTTTGACTTGTCACGTTGTGCAAGAAAGGACATTTTGCTTATTGTCAGAAAGAGGACCAGGGAAGTATCACAGACTCCCAGGGCTGTGTAGCTCTTCTCATAAAATTACTTTTAAATGAGTAGGGTTGAGTGTGAAGTAAAATAGCATCCCAGTATCACTACCCAGTTTGGAAGATCCTGGCCAAAAACACCCAGCTGCCCTTGCACATTCATGGCAGTAGGGTGTGTGCTTTCTCTGTATAGTCATGCTGTGTCATGCTATTCTCACTCCAAAGGAGGAAGTTTCATCCATGGGCATTAAATGTGATATTATTCAGGAAAACACTCATTAGCCTTGTATTTAAAAATAATGAATAAATAAACAAATAATATATACACACAAACACTAGTTTCAAAACCATGGTGTGCATCCTTTTTTTTTAATGTTATTTTCATTTTTGTAACCTGCAGGTGATGCTCTCCACAATCACAGTGGTCTGTTCCTTGAGAATAGCTCTTTGAACATACCTTTCTCTCAGGAGAGTCCTGGATCTCCAAATACATCTGATCAACCACAAGGGAAAACAAGAAAGTTGAGCTTGGGCAGCACAAACAGTGAAAACTCCGGGTCAGCTGAAAGCTTGCCATCAGCATGCCTCACCAACAGTGAGTGAAGCCTGGTGCCATGTACTATTGGATGTGGCAACAGTCTTTCCCTTCACATTGTTTCTGTGAAAAAGTTGATTATGAAAAGATAATCTGCTTGGAATTTGGGAACAATGAGTATAGCCCAAGCTTCTTCAATTTTACATAACACAAGTTATCTTCCTTTCCTGTTTGTAATTAGATAGATAAATAAAAGTAATAGAAAAGAAGTCACAGTTTTATATTAGGGTGTCACTCATAAATAGCCACAAGAGTTTCATACTAACAGGGGTTTATTATCATGTTACAGACATGAAGCAGTATAGGTAGATAAGATTTGTTACTCATAATTCAAAGTGCTATAAATCATTATATTGGCCTGCTATGGACTGTAGTCATATGTATGTGTATATTTATATGTATCTATCTATCTGTCTGTCTCAATATTTGCTTCAGTGTTTGGGAGGCATTTACAATTCTTACCCTATAACATGATCATAAAAGTACTAGTTTTTCACTGTACATTTTCCGTGGACCAGAAAGCAGTAGGGATCATGTTGAGGCAATTTCTGCTTTGCGAAACTTGGACCCAAAAGAACTCTTTAGATGGCAGGCAGTTAAGTGATGATGCAGTCAGTATAAACAGTACTTTTGTGAATGATAGATACCTTTCACAGACTCAAAATGTCAAGATTAAGAAAGCAGAAGACTTTATCCCATTATCTAGCTTAGAAATGAAGACAGCAAGAAATTTATTGATACAGAAATGTTATGCTATTTTGTTTCATTTTTTGTAGTTACTGCAAAGTGGTGGGGAACAAAACGAATAGATTATGCCTTGTATTGTCCAGATGTGCTGACAGCCTTTCCAACAGTGGCCCTGCCACATCTCTTTCATGCCAGCTACTGGGAATCAACAGACGTTGTGGCCTTTATCTTAAGACAGGTAATTGAGCTTTTTTTTTTCTCTCTGCAACAGATAACCTTGTGATTGTTAATTGCATTTTCCAATCAGTCAGTTTTTTAATCTTTAGGTCAGTTAGATGGCTAACTGTGGATGCATCACATACAAGTGCATGTAAGCGTGACAGATCTGGATTTATTGGAGAGGTAAAGGGGACACCATTAGCCCTGCTGACTTTGTGAGCGGTAATATTGCACCTTTATGCGTACCTCACCCCTCCCATGCCCCAGATTAGTCTAACCCTGTATTATATATCAATTTTGTCCTGTTTTTGAAGGAATAGGCTATCTCCAGCCTTACATAATTATGTATCTCCCTATTAAGTATCAAATTACTAGCATACATCTGATAGTAAACCAGTTTGAAAGTACTGCTTCTGTAAGAAGATCAAGTCTCTCCTTTACAGGAGACTTTCCTAGCCTTGTATGTGCGTTACAGTTTTTGGAATTTTAATAAATCTTTCAACATTTAGAACATGTCTGTAAAGCAGTATGTGAGCTTACAGCACTACATAAAGGACTGGTTAGTTCCAGTCTGGACCTTCTGCCCTTGTTGGGGGTTAAGTTTGACTAGTGGCTCCTGAATGCCCTGGGAGCGCATATATTGCCTGCACATTACCTCTAGTGAATAGAATTTATGCCGATTTGTTAAAAACCGTACTTACTTCTCAACATTGCTGTGATTTGTTGCAAGCCAGCTGCTTTGCTGAGTCTGTTGCAGCATGATTTTACTCAAGGGACTTCATATAAGACATCTTTTAATATGATTTTAGGCCACTCTTCTAGCAAAGGCACTGAGAGTGTAAAACTTCAGCACGGAAAACCAGCTGTTCAACTTCAAAAATTTGCTGATCTATTTCTCATTCAAAATACCTGTTTGTGATTGCAGGTACAACCCACAGATTTCAGTGAGACAGGGCTTCTTGTTTAAGTTGAAATGTGGCATCACCCACACCCAGATTCTGAATTCTGTGGGTTGTGTCCTGAAATCTGAGTTGGATGTGCAAGTTTCTTGGTAAGTGTATGAGATTTAGGTTGTAAGAATGTGTATGACATAATAGGCTACTGCATGTTTACAGGTTGGACTTCAGTGGGTCCTTGTAGGTCCCTGCCTATCTGCAGTAGTAATACCCAAAAGGGATAAGAAACATTCTCTCTGAGTAGATGCGTAGAAAATCAATACGGATGAAGTCAGGGGTCTGACGTCTGCCACATAAAGGACATTAAAAAATGCTTCTGTGGTTTTAAGCTGCTTTACTGACTTTGCAGACTATAATCAGGACAATGTGACTGTCACTTGATACCATCCTAATGTTTTCACCATTTTCTCTGGAGGAATGTGCAGGCTGTGTTGTGAATGAAAAAGCTGTTCAATAAGTATTTGAGATTAAGTGCTGGCCAACAGAGTGAAAGCAGTTTCTTTGTGCAGTTAATGTGAACATGTGGCTTTACCTCTCTCTACTGCCATTGTGCTTTTGGCTCTGCAGTGTCACTCAGCTGGGGCAGCGGTGTAATTTCTCTTTCTTTGCCAAGTACCAGGACTCCCCAGGACATACACTATTAAAATATTAATATAATTTCAGGTGATGAGGTATGAAAATGTAAATTTCAAGGAAAATAACAACCTGGATCCAGAAACACTAAGTCCATCCAATCCACGAGAAAAATGGCTACGCAAAAGGACTCATGTCAAACTGAGGGTAAGTTTAACTCTGAATTTATATGGCAGCTATGGAACATGGGCTTGGCAGAAATCTAAATGGAGTTCAATCTCCCCAAGTAAAAGTTTACATAACTGAATATCACTAAAGAGCTGAAAACTGCTAACTTAATCCAGAGGCAAGCAGATTAATGGTTAGGGAATACAAGCAATTTCTTCTTGGTTTATCACTTCATGTTGGGAGAAAGTATATTTCTTTTTTTAAATAACAGACAGGCCCTAAATTTACAATATGCAAAGAGGTTTCTTTTATGCTAGACAAATCCCTAAGCCAAGCAAAAATATTTCCTCCTTTCTTCAGCTGCTAAGTCAATTAGTAATGCCAGTTAAAATGCATGTGCCCTGCACATAGTGATGTGGCTCTATGGCACCACTTGAAGTTAAAAAGAATTGGCTTTGCCTTAAATGTTCTCTCTTATTTGGTCATCTTGAGCACTCTCTCTAGAAATGCTATTCAGGAACCCACCATTAGTGGAAATCAGGCTCCAGCTGAAATGGGAAGGCAGTGCACTTGATGTATCTCAGACATACTGTCCAGGACTGTGTTTCTGTGTCACTGTTCATACCAAAATAAAAACAGCAGCCTCGTGACAAAAACAAACAGTACCCTTCCCATCTTCTGTCTTATTTCAGAATGTGACTGCTAATCACCGAGCTAATGATGTCATTGCAGCAGAAGATGGTCCTCAAATACTAGTTGGGCGCTTTATGTATGGACCTCTGGACATGGTGGCTTTAACAGGTGAAAAGGTAAAGTCCAAGTAATCAATTTTCTTAGTTTTACTAGAAACAGTTGTTGAATGTAGCACACATGTACAGTGTCAGAGAAAGCCTTACAGTGAGGGGAAATATGTCACTGGCCCCCTACTACTTCAGCAAAAATATGCTCTAAAGTGGTCTTTACTGATAGCTGATCTTTTTCTGAGCTCTCATCTCTCTTACCTGATTATGGCTATCTCCTTTGCTTAGTGGTGAGTGTGCTGTGCAGTTTATAAACCTGCCATCCAGCTGTACTACCTACTGGAGATAACTTTCCAAGGAAGAAGGAAAAACAATTTTATAGTAGTTGACAAAGCACTAAAAGAAAATCATGTATCATCCAATCCAGGTAAAACAACTAGATAAAAGAATAGGTATCTAGAGGCTAGGTGGCTGCTGCATCTTACACATGGGCAAGTAAGGATTAGTTTTAGAAATTACTAGTAATGTGACACAATTGAAACTGTCATTCCTGAAAGCTGCCTGCAACTTACAGCTAATAAAGCCAAGCATCAAGTGAACATATTTTTTCATATTCACTTTTGCGAATATGAAGAAATATGTTTGAGATTGTAAGAGTTTCTGTGAAAATTAAGAGAGCAATACTGCTGAGCTGAGGGCAAAACTGAAGTGTGGAGGCTTCACTTAGCCTGTTTCAGGTCCAGCAAAATATTATATATCCTCTATGTTAATTTTGATTAAATAGTTCAATTGAAGAAAACCATTTTGGTGAAATTTTTGATAATTTGAGGTGTTTTGGTTGTAGGCAAGGTTATGATTTGAAAAAGATTTTGTCTCAATAACCAGATGAAATTTATTAGGTTTAGTGTATGAAAAGGTAATATAACCATGAAAGATAAAATTATTTTTTCCTAATTTAGGGTTCCTCCCAGATTTCTGACCTCTATACCTATGTTTGACATATCAGGGCTTTAAATTATGAAAGCAATAAACTCTTGTATTATATGTTAGGAAGCATTTGTGTATTGAGAGGACTCTCTTTGAAGTTCTTACTGAGTCATGAAGTTCCTTCAAATTTCCTTCTAAGTTTTTATTACCAGCCGTAGTTGGAGATCCTAATATTATCTAGGCTTGGTAGGCCTTGTAAATAGGGGGTATTTTGTTGATTATCACGCTAGATTACTGTTTCATTGCTTTTGCAGGTGGATATCTTCATAATGACTGAGCCATCTTCGGGTAGGTGGGTGTATTTTGATACAGAGATATCCAACAGCAGTGGACGAATATCCTACAATATACCTGAACAGAAGAGACTGAGAGTTGGTGTGTATCCCATCAAAATGGTGGTCAGGTAATAACTCCAAGCTGGAACTAAAGCTGTGATGAGTTGTTGTAATCAGGAAGGAACTTCAAAACTGCATAAAAGCTTCATTTTAATCTCTACTTGGGAGATTAAATCATTGAGGTGAATTTAACTGAAATAGAATGTATTGTTATCCACCAGTTAACAAAGTCCAAAGTCAGCTTACAATCCTATGTAGTGCTACTTGAGGAGGAGAAAATGTTTTACCTCCGTTTAATAAAAAAGGCAGCCAATTCAAGAAAATAGAGTTACTGATACATAAATAAAATTATATTCAAAAATGAAGCTTTAGAGTGCAGGATTAAGTTTCAAAGTGGAACAAAATTAATTGTCCTGTCATTAAGCTGTGAGCACATATTGTAAGAATCTTCATCACCAGACATGAATGTGGTCTTTAGATTACAGGTTTTACGGAACATGAGGAGTGGGAAGAGCTTTGGATTTCCTTGTAATTTATCCATTTTTTAGCATCCAGTTCTCTTAGGGAAAATACATAATAAGGAAATGTTTTTCACATGTCTTTACATGAGAAAAGTGGTGTATGACTGCATTGTATTTTGGTTGTCTGTTTTTGGTTGTTTGTTTATTTTCTTTGTTGCTTTTGGTTCTGTTTCTGGCATTCCCATTGTAATTTGCAAGGATAGAGGGTGGCTAATGCTCATGTTACCAATTGTTAAACTTATGGAGAAAGTTTGAGTAGTAGTTAGAGTACTTCAAACTGGTTTGTGGGGTTTTTTTCTAATTCTTTTAGTTATTTGTATGTATGTGATTTCTTATTAAGAGCAGTTTCCAAAATTCTCTTTGGAAGACTATTTCCTAAAAGTGTAAGTTTCAATTGTCCCACGCAAGAGTGAAATCAGAAGCCATATTTGACAGTGATTTTTAAAGCTGTAGGTCCAGACAGATCTAATTTCAAATCATAACTAGAATGTGCAGAAGACATACTCTGACATTCTGCTTTTTAAATTAATTTATTGCTTTGATTCTCCAGAGGGGACCAGAGCAGTGCTGCAAGTTACCTGACTGTACTGCCCCGAGGAATGGAATGTGTTGTGTTCAGCATTGATGGTTCCTTTGCAGCAAGTGTTTCAATTATGGGAAGTGACCCCAAAGTCCGAGCAGGGGCTGTTGATGTTGTCAGGTAAATGAGGTTTGAACACTTCAAATCTCTGATTTTCTGCTTGAACCCAGTAGGAAGGAAAAAGGTTGTTATGCTAAAGACAGCGATTTTCTAAGGGCCACGATCCTCTGCAGATACATTTCTATATTTTCTTGCACAGCACATCTGCCTGAATTTCAGAGCAATATAAGAATGTTGTGGATTACATTGAAATTTGTAGTTTAAGTTGCCTAAAGATAAAAAGCTGTTTCTTGGGAATATGATCTTGAAGTGTGTGCAGTGAATGAATAATGATTCCATGTGTATTTTGTGTTTCACTAATTTCAAATAAGAACATATTTGTACTTCAGAAATACCAGGTGCCAGGAATGCAAGAATGTTTTTTGGAGGAAAAATTAAAAGGCCTTTTAATCCATTCTTGCAGGTCTGTTAATGTTGCACTGAATGGGAAAAGGCTGTTCTCATTTTGGAACTTGCATGTCAATGTAGAAATGTCTGTTTTCAAGGGTTTCCATTTCTTATAGCTGAAATGGCAGGAAATCTCATTAAATATTTCAAAAGTAGCAGTACCTGATGTGTTGCAAAGTTTATTCTAAGTGTATTTTTAAATGGCTCTCATATTTTTTGTAATATTTTGTATAAGAATGTCTCTTGCTTTCCTCTGTCTACCCCAAGATGTAGACATTATTACTTAGTTTCTTGATTGGGGCAGAGACTTAGGCATGCTCCTTTCTACTTGTTGAAGGATAACACTGACTTCTAACTGGTCTGAGAAAAGATGCTAACTTGACCTGTGAGTGTTGTTTCTCTTTCTACACATATGTAATTTAACTGCTTCTTCTGACAGGCATTGGCAGGACCTGGGATATCTAATTATCTACATCACTGGCCGTCCAGATATGCAAAAACAGCGTGTGGTTTCGTGGTTGTCCCAACACAATTTCCCACAAGGGATGATTTTCTTCTCAGATGGACTTGTTCATGACCCACTGCGACAAAAGACCATTTTTCTCCGGAATCTCATGCAAGAGGTACTAGAAACCTATGTATAGCCTTAAAATCTCTTTTCAGAGAATGCCATTAAATAATGATCTCCCTTCTTTCTGAACATCACAAAAGTCTTTTTGCCATTCCTCATTTCTTTTCTCACTTTTTAAAGAGCAAGGAAAGCTCCTCTAAAGCGACCTCCAATCATGAAAAATAAGTAAATGAACAGCTTGTTCTTTCCTGTGCGCATAGCTGTAGTTCTTGCTCACATGCAGTAAGACCGATTTAGCTTTCTGTGGTTTACAGATGGAAATTGTTAACAGTGAACTCATACGCTGCTTTATTGCAAATCAAGCACCACTCTTGTAGTTGCATGGTATTCAACAGTGCATTCACTTTGGAAGTAATGTTTGTTTCAGTGCCACATCAAAATCTGTGCCGCATATGGTTCCATGAAGGATATTTCTGTGTACAGTGTCTTGGCTCTGTCGCCATCCCAAATCTACATAGTTGGACGATCCACAAAGAAATACCAGGCACAGTGCCAAGTAAGTAACTCTTGCTATTCAGGAAGTCCAAGGGAAGACAAGGAAATGCATGCAAGTGAATGTGTGTGCAAACTCACACATACCAAAAGCAGCAACAGTATTTCAAAGACAGACAGTTTGGGTTACAAGTGAGGCATTTTCTAGAAGGCTGAATAAAGAGAATCAAGCGGTTGTAAGTTATATCTACAAGTGCATGCATTGCATATTTCTGAATGGCAAAATGGAATGGATCACTTGAAAAAAAGTGAGGGGAGAGGAGTATTAGGCCTATTCTGTAGGTGTCTAACTGGAATGCCAGTGATCAAAACTTAATTCCTCATAGCGCTCATAGGTCAAGGCAGCAATAATTTGTCACTCCCTTTCTTTCCTTCCTCTTTCAGTTCCTCAGTGAAGGTTATGCAGCCCACTTGGCCTCGCTTGAGTTCAGTCTCCATTCACGACCCAAAAAGAACAACTCTCGGATGATCTTGAGAAAAGGCAGCTTTGGCCTCCACTCGCAACCTGAGTTTTTGCGCAAGAGAAACCACCTCCGCAGGACTATGTCTGTACAGCAACCTGACCCGCCTTCTTTGAACCCCAAGCCAGAGCGTGCTCAGAGCCAGCCTGAATCAGACAAAGATCATGACAGGCATTTACCTTCCATTGCTTGGGTTCGAGGTGGAGTTCACAAATTTGAATCTATTCCCTAGAATTGGGAATGCAGATCTTGGGTGCACCCCAATAAACTTGTAGGCATGCCTCAAAGATAGTATTTAGGCAGCTCCAAACTAAGAGAAGTAGACAGGAATTTGTACCTTGGAGTCTTCCCTGTTCTGAAATGTGTCTCCTTACACCAAGTGGGGCATCCCGGTCTCTTCCTCTTACCATGTTTATTGGGGAAGTTTAAAACAATCTAAAATTATCACGTTTATTACTAGCAACAGGTTATTTTTTGGAACAGATATAACTTGCGCAATAAGAGGAAAAGATACTGATTTTACTGAGAAGGATTGTGGTGTCAGCTTTTTAGCTGCACCCAAACCAGGATAAAGGGTAGGTCCTGTAGGTTACAGAGAAGGTTTACACTTTAAACATTAAGTAGTCATGTCTGTTTCCACTTCACTTTTCAATAAAAGCGATAAAGGGAAGCAGCAGTGGGAACTATGATAACAGGTGGCTAGGACTTGTACAACGAGATGCTTTCTGGGTGCCTTAAACCCAAGGTTTCCTTTCACCCTACACTGTTGGTCAACAGATTCCAACATGGGCACTCATATTGGTGTGAGGTGCTGGACAAATAAATGAGAGAACTTCACAACATAAAAACTTCGTGTTAAAAATAAATGTGTCTGCCACAGTTTGAACACAGTGTTGTTGTAAACAAAATAGTGTACAACTGTTCAAAGATCACATTGTTTGTGGAACTTGGTGACTGTGCAAAAATGTGTGGACTACTCCAAAGAAGATGGCTCTGATGATCTCAGTCTGAGAGTCAGATCCTAAGAAGGCAAGTTAAAAGGAACCATTTTACTAAGGGATCTGCAAACTTCAGAACATTCACTTTTTAAATTATTCTAACTAGAGTCTTTACACTGGAGGGAAAAAAAACGTAATTAAGTAAATTGATCAATTGTTTACCTTCTCATGCTTGACAGCAACTGCTATATTAAGACAATCTGTAGCATTCAGAATTACAGCATTTGAGCTTTAAAGAGTGGACTTGTGAAAATACAGGCGCCAAATAGACATTTTTCTACTGATTTAAATTTCTCTCTGATCTCTCAGTGGACTTACTAGAAGTAAAATATGTGTCGTTTTCCCTAAGTAGTAATATTTCTAAAGCATTATAGTTACTTTAAAATAGTGGCAGTTTGCAGATTCTTCATGCAGATACTTCCATGGAAATTCATCAAGCAAACTTTAATGATTGAACTGACGCATGTTTTAAAACCTGCAATGAAGTTACAAGTGCACATAAAAAAACCTTTTTCTTTTAGAGTTAAAAACATACTATTGACACTGAAAAAGCTTGAAGTCAAAAGGACATTACTTTTTCAGGTTTGTTGTATTTTTTTATTTCAGGGAATTTGGGTGGAGACAGTGTTGTGCCTCTCCATCCCCCTTTAAGGTTTGGCTAGACCAGAGTCTCTCACCAAGTTGGTTAATGATTCTGAAAGTTAACATGTAAAACAAGAAATGCAATGGAAAACTGTTAAGACAGCCCAGAGGTGAAGTAAGTCTGTACTGCCTGTTAATGCTGAAGTTTCAGTGGGCTTTTGGAAGGGCATAGGAGTGTAGCTTTTGCCTTAAGAGGCAGGAAAATAGCTTATAAGTGGAGATCTTTGATTTATAGTTTCAAACATTACTTGGTAAGATTGTCAGTTACCTATTTCAAACTTCCTGAAATATCTCAGGCACATCATAGTTGTTTATTTCTTTCCTAATGGTTCCTTTCAGGGAAGGGGTAATCTCTGCTGAAGATTAAGGAAAGATGTAAAAAGTTTGGTAGGACACAGTCTTTGGGAGCAGGTAAATACATTACAAGGGGCTAGGGTTTTGTGCTCTGTTGCAACAAAAGCTAAATTAAAGATAGTTTGCAAACTACATTGAAACAGTCTTTACATTTACAAATGCTTTCCCAGTAGTATCATAGTTCTCGAACCCATGAAATTGGAGGAATTACTCCATGTTCTGTCTCAGCCCACTGCATGTATTAATTCTAATCACATAGTCCTTTTCTTCTCTGCTTTGGACTAGGAAGAGGATGCATGGGTGCACCAGCCTCCATCTCTTTCTAGTGAATTTACTGTTAGCACGCTCCTACGTTAGTTTTAAATAGGCATGGAAATCCAAGTCTTGTGAGAGGAACTTACAGGAAAATTTTAAGTTTGCTGAGGGGTCTAAAATGTTGACTGATCAAAAAGTTCTTTTTAAGCATTGGGTGTTGGGTAGCGTGTCTCCTGACTGTAATCACTATTCCTGTTCAAAGCTACTGTTGCTTTAGCCATCTACCTCTATCCCCCAAGAGACTTGAAAAACTATATTTTTGTTTTAAATTGCTGTAGTAGAAAGGTCTACTTCCTTTCAAAAGAGAGATCTGTGTGTAATTCTGTGACTGTATTGAAGGAAACAGTGTCTGAGTACCAGGTTAGAAAAATCTCCTAAATTATGAAGGGCTGTCTTTTACTCTTGGAGACAATGTCATTTTATGGGGTTCCATGTCATGAAGAGTCTGATTTTGTGTATTTCTATTAATAGCTGGGTCACCTTTACACTAGTCACTGTGCTGGCTTCCCTTAATATTAGGAGCTAATAGCAGTAAAACATGTGTGTGTGTGTGTGTGTGTGTGTAGGATTTAGGGTGGTAACAATTTCAAAGTTTCTACACGTGGTACTAAAATCAAGCTGAAAAATATTCTCCCTAACTTTGTTTTCATACAGTTTATGAGAGCACATGTGGCATTTGCATAACTCCAGCACTGCTGATTGTTCATGGCTAAAATGGTTTATCTTGTGGTCACACGCTCCAGCTGTGCACTTTGGCAAAATAGCGATACAGGCATTTTAGTTACATACTTTGTCCACATGAAACTGCATCCAGTCATTCATGGGCATTCAGCTTGCAATTGGATTTCAGTTCTACTTGTGTTTTCATGGAAGATCAATCCCCTAAGCAGGCCATTCGGTGAGGGTAGGTTTGATCCTACAGTAATTTTATTCTTGATTGCAAGTCTTCATTGCTGCAGTTTCTGTGCAGTCAGAACTTACTTAAATTATACAGACTACGAAAGTGTTTTAGCATACACAGAGGTGAAAAGGCCAGAGAAGTCAGGTAGGTGTGCCCACAGAACATACATTAGACTCATCAGTTGTTTCAGCACCATGAGTTGTTTAGTGCCTCCAGCGTGTAACGGAAAAACACATTCTTTTAATGTGCTGAATGGAGGAAGCATAAATGAAACTGTAAAATGCAAATTGTTTGTCCAGTGGGTACTAAGGCTACAGTACAAGTAAGCCACAGTTGGAAGCATTTACTTCTTTGTCCTGTTGATATGGATCCATTTTAAATTATTGTAAAAAATGGCTGTGATTAATAGCAGTGGTAGAGTTATTTGAGATATTGTGAAAATACACCTTCACAACTGTGGTGTTTTGGTTTTGTCTGTGTGTATGTGTGTATAGCTACTGGAAGACAGTTTTGGTTCTGCTTTCACAGCAAATTTGTAACCAATATACATTTCAAAAAAGAACAAAACCAACTCAAACACAGCAACAGTGGCTGTCTGTTCAATTTTGTTGTCTAGCTAGGTAGGTTTGGAACAAGATACCATTGTATAGATTGCGGAATTGAATAGTGATGTTAATCCAAATCTGCTTATTTTGAATAACATTTTTGTTTGCATACACTAGTGCTCTTGGAATAGAGTTTTGCTTGACCAAAGTATTCCTGTTTAGTTTTGTGGCATGGTTTGTATCTATTCAGCATAAAATTCTGTTAGGTGTAAAAATGGCAAAGTACTAGTAATTCTTGGTCATTGGGGTTCATGAGAGCTGTCATTTTTATTTGTTTACATTAAACTAGTCTTAATTTGTACAGATTACTTCACTTTTTCCTCTAGCACCTTAGGAAGTCGCTTCCAAACAGCTAAAACTTTCACTGGTTATGTAGAAGTGAAACTATCAGTAAACTAGAGAAAAAAAATGACACCCCCTGGTCTATGCAGGACAATCACCTTTTTTCAGAAGCCCCACTATTCTGCAAAATAGCTTTTGTTTGCCATTGCTAGTGAACAAGTTGTCCTGTTTATACGTTGCAGTCTTTCTTTAGCCAGGACACTAATGTGTGTATTTAACAAATCCTCAGTACTTAGATCTATAGTATCATCATGTCCTTCAAGGAATAAATTTAGAAAGGGAAATTTTTTCCCTTCTTTCTATATAATTTTCTGTTTTAAATTTGCTAAAAGCATTTTTATAAGCATTTAAAATAATACCTGAAACCAGTAGTATTTTTACATTTTAAAATTTGTAGGTCCAACAGTTGTTCCTGAACAAGTAGGATTTTCCCCAGGTTTTTTTTCCCCCTCTTGCCATCTAGGCTGCAGAAAGGTGAGTACATCATCATAGGACTAGATGGTTGGAGCATGGGTATCTTTTTGGTAAACTCATTGGCTTGATAATGGAGAGATGAGGATTATGTACCACAATTTCATAATTTTTCTGATTAGAGATTGACATGTGGCATCTGAACTCAAGATCTCTGCATTGAATTGTTCATGTCAGGCATGCAGGGGAGAAAGTGACGCTTTCATCTTCATCTGGAGCTGGTACAGGATAGAATTCGTATCAACACAAAACTTTCCAGCCTACCTTATCAGCTTCTCTAAGAGCATTGATTCCTCACGGTCTGTGTTCAGAGCTTAAGCAGAAATTGTGGGTTTGTCAAGCTAATTAAGACTTCCATGATGTTTAGTCACTCAAGGTATCTTTACGTTGCTACAGATGAGCCTAAATTCAGAACCCCCATAAAAATGGAAGCAATAACATGTTTTTCTGGATGAAAAGATCTGCTCTTCAGAAATAAGGGCTGGAACAGCTAGAATCCTGTGCCATGGCCTCTGGAATTGAAGTCATATGTTGGCTCTTTCACTGATTTTAGGTTAAGCCAAACAGAGGGATCATTAGAGTTTACCCTCTACATGTATTAATCTCAATAAGCTATCCTTGAAACTGAATGGAATTTTGCAGGGTTGAGGAAGATAAATTTGACAGTTCATTTGTCCGTTTGTATGGATGTATAGGAGGGTGAAAAGAGAGAGGCAGGTTTACTGTGATATGCTGGGAGATGGTATACCAGAGATTGCAACATTGAAACATGATTTACAGATAGCAAGTTTGAAAGGTAGGGTTATTCCTGGATGACTGGTGTACAGCCCAGAATGGCAGTCCTCTCACAGAACCCCAAGTCTTAAGCATAACTTTTTTTTCTATTTGTGAGGGAAAAAAGGGACAGTCTCCTTACAACTGAATTCACACAAGGAAACTTGAAATTTTAGGTGTTCTTTCAGTCTATAGTTTTATTAAGTGCATACTTTTAAATATCGTCAGTGAGAAGGTTCTATCTGGTGACAAATGTTTATATTTCTTATGACTGCCTTGTAAAGATTTAAAAATGTACAATAATGAGTTTCTTAATATGAAATAAGGAGTAAGATTTCTACAACTGCTATAGATTTTGATGTGAGCTGGTTTTTAAAATCTTAAAACAGATTAGCCACTTAAATAAAACCTTCCTTGCCTTTAAACAAACAGTGTCACTGATTTTTTTTACCAGTAATTTGATAAATATTGGATCGTGATTGTACATGTCCAAGTAGCTGGTGGAAACATTCTAAGTAGAGGCTGTTTGATCTGTCTGAAATAATATTTAGATTGGAGGTCAACTTTTAAAGAAGCTCCACCCCTCCTTCCTTTTCAAAAGTCATAGAAGGCATTTCACTAATAAGACAACATCTTTGTGAAAGCTTTATAGAAGTCGTTTCAGGACACGCAAAGAATAACTTGGAGATACTATACTTTTCTATACTTCCATATAGAAAAGTTGTTAAAAAACTCTAAAAACCAGCCCACAAAACACACACAAACACTACATCAAGAAATAACATAAGCTAAAATTCTCAGTCATCTGAAAGTCTAGAAGTCTTCAGGCTGGAAGGGTTGCTTTCATGTTTCCAGACCTCATTAACTGTTTCAATGTTTTAAAATGGTTTTGTTTCACAAGAAAAAAAAAAATTGTGAGCAAGTTTAAAATCAATACTTATACATAAGTCATAATTGAATGTTTTTCATATTTATACCTGATACCATTAAAATTTTAATTACACTGGAACTACTACTGACTACTAGGTGCACATCTTAAAAGTTATCAAGTTATCAAGTAGAGCAAAGTTTCCCAAATCAGTCTTTCGTTTGAAGGTTCATGAAGATTCATTTTAGAGTGAACATAATTAGAGAACATAATCGGAGAAGCCTGCACAAAGCTTACCATGGAAAACAACCCTCCTGTTGAATTCTAAAATCTTGAGAAATCTTTGCTTTAGTTTGTTAGACTAAACTTTGTTATACTGAATGACCTACCAAAAAGGGCTTGTCAAATGAATGTTAATTTTTTTTGAGTAATTAAAAGCAAGATACAGGTATCAAATGCTAAGTATACATACTTATATATACACTTATATATACTTATATATGTAAGTGTTGTATATGAAAATACTTATATATATATTTATATATAATACTCCCGCTATGATATTAGCTAATAACAGTAGTTGCAAGAGGTTACATTAATAGTAGTAACAAATTCCCGTGCATAACTAAAAGACAGATTTACCACAAAAGCAATGTTTAACTCAACTGCCAAGATGCTAACTAAAGCAGCAGTAAGAAATTACAAGGTTGCTCTGATTTCTCTGGAACCAAACTACACAAGATAGAATTAGTTAGGCTAATCCTTAAGGCCATGAAGTAAGAGTCCTAATATGGCTCTGTTCTTGTGGCATGAGTGACTCCACAGAAGCCTATTGCTTTGGAATGGCAGTTCTGCTTAGAACTCAAAGAAGCCACTACTCTTTTATTAACTTGCAGCTAACATGACGAATAACTTTTAGTTTGCTAATAACAAAAAAACCCAAAAAACAACTTAGGCTTTCAAAATAATAGTCTGGTCTTTTTCACATCAAAAATAGTTGTGCTAAATCTCATGGCCACTGGATACCTGTTTAAACACTACTCTTACATAGGATTACCCTTCATAAATCTGTCATAAGCCCTTGCTTTGGCCATTCTTACTGGCCAGTTGAGCATCAGTTTCTAAGTACTTACTGCCTCATGAAAGTCACTTTCAAGATGGTTCCCTCATCTCAGCAGGAGATAATACACTGTGGTTGATACAATTTTGTTTCTCTCTTTACTTGAAAAGAGAAAGCAAGGCAAGTCCTGAGCTGCTTCATTAAAAAAAAAAAAAAAAAAAAAAAAGTGTAACGGCTCATATAAGTGTATAGACTGCAGCCTTTCAGGTGCTATACAGACCTTTCCTTTATATGTCCTCATAAACTTGGAAACATGAAAAAATAGTTACAGCCATCTCTGTCTAGGTACCAAGTGCTCGATGGAGTTCCTTTGCTTGCCTTCTGATAGCTTGAGACAGTTTCAGGGATCGATGTACAGACTGTGAGTTTTGTGCCATTAGATAGTAGTAGTTTGATATTGTTAGTTGCCTGCAGAAAAACAACAGGACTACCATTAGCAGCATGAAGTCAGTAAAGTTAATCAAGTGGTTGCCACACAAATTGCTGGAAGACAGATGGGAGAAAGGAAGAGGTCTGGTACACTTTCACTGTGTAACTGTTCTAAACACTATCAAGAAAATATTTTGTTACCTTCAGTGAACATAAATGGGAGTACACAAATTAAGTACCGCAATATTTTAACTATCAACAGGAGCATTTCTTGTGATACAACCTAATTCATTAAAATGCAAAACATTAGAACAATACATGGAGTTGGAAACAATCATTTGAGATCAAGGTTTGCTTCATCACGAAAAAACTAAAAGGGAGCGCTAACATTAAAACTCATGGCAATTGAATACCAGACAGAAAGTCTCAAGCAAGACTAAAGGCACCTCCAAAAAAGTTCATTTCACAATTATTCCAGTGGCAACTGGGCAGTAACAGAGCACATTGTGTGCATCTACACATGCAAGAGTACTGGGCCAAATTGTGGAAGCAGTACAGATCACTGCTGAAAGCATCAGTCCAGCATTTGAAACTGCTCTCATTTTTCTTGAAAAGTTACAGCAAAGTGTCTTGCACCTATCTTTGTTGCTGAAATAGGACATAGTATTCAGGATGTACCTTTCCCTTTAACAAAAAGAACTCTTCCAACATACCGGGTGAAGATACTTATGTCACATCCATTTGGGTACAATTGCTGTGTTGAAAAATGCCACCAATACAGCTGTTATTAATTGTGATAGCATGGACTCAACTGCTATGAAAATTTGACGGATGGAAAAGAAAGGCTGTCAAATCAGATGGCTCAGGATAATGGTTGGTTCTCTCATGCTTTGTGATCATTAGTAACCAGTAAGAACTGGAGTGACAAAAACATTAGTACCAGTCATTTTTTCGTCTGGGGTGAGAAAAGCTGATGTTTGCATAGGAGTTTCATTGTGGATCCACAAGGACTCACTAATCCACAATTTAGATAGGAAGTTATACAACTGCACAATGATCTGCTGTAGCAGAGATGGCCACAGTGTATATGAAGGAAGAACCCTGTGGTTTTACATAATACTGCCTTAAAGCAGCATAAGATGAGATAATAAGCCTTTCTCTCTCTGAACAGCAGGTTTTCCCCTCACAGATGCATGCAGGCATAGGCAAGGTAAGTGAACAACTACTTTACCTGGTTGCTACTATCTTCAGTTACGAATGAGAGAAACTTTCATATCACTAGCAGATGGGAGAATATTAGGAGTGAGATTTAGTGAACTTTCAGTGGATATGATAAAATTAACTTGATACAAGCTTTAACCTATTGTTATCTGCACATGGTCCCATTGGTACAAATTTTTGGAATTACCTGGGATGTTAAGCCCTTACCTCTTTGTAGGTAAGTACTTGATGCTAAATTCTCTTTAGAGAATTTGAGGTGCTTGACATTTAGTTATTGAATGCTTGACATTAAGTGTTCTAAAAGAGGAAGAAGAAGTTTAGGGAATCACCGTGACAAGATTTCTGACCTTTAATTTTTACTTTCTTAATATGTCTAATTCAGAATGACATAACCTTCACAAATACAACAGCCTACCACCTTGTGGATTAACCAAGGTATTTTATAAGAGGCTTTTTCATCTGGGTACAGTGAACTATTTGTTAAGATAACGCTACCTAATAAAAGAATTTTTTTTATAGATGTACAGACATCAGTGACTGTGTCAGTACACTGGAATTTTCCCACCTCCTCCCCCAGCCTGGACTGGCACCTTTTAGGCAAGAGTCAGGGAGATACTGTTCTCACACAAGGTCAAAGGTAGGCTCTTTCTGCTAAAAATCTAACTTCCACAACAAGGAAGCTGAATACAAGGTTTTAGAAACTGCAAATCCAACTGCATATTTAATCTTCCCAGGTATGTTGAAGGAAAAAACGGATATATTACATTATACGTGAAAAAGTTCCGTAATTATTCCTCATCCTGAGTTACAGGGACTGCAATTGGCTATGTTCAGATGGCAAGTAAGCTGTGCCAAAAGTCGAGGGACACTTAGCAGTATTTACCTCTCCTCTTTCACGATGGCATCATCGAATGCTTCGGAGATACGCTTCAATTGGCAAATCCCTGAGGAGACCAGTTCCAACTCGCAGTCAAACTCTCTGCAAAAAGAATGGTCAGTGCTAAAGGTCAAACAGGACAGGCTCACTACGCGACACTACTCAAGCCTCCATCCCTGCAGTACCACTCTTGTCACCTCTAGACCTTACCCAGAGAAGTTTAGGGCAGTGGCAATTATGCTCTTAATTCCATCGGCCTACTGCTTCACGTCTCCATTCATCCCTCAAACAGTTATCTTCCAACTCAGACACAGGATTCTGATTTACAAGGCTTGGATTCAACTTGTAGTTTAACCTTTCTTGTGACTTTGACCAAAAGAAAAACCTATGTGCACATCATTCAGTATTTCCCTAGCTCACAACCCTTGATCTAATTTGTGTTTGTTCTTTGAGGCAGGAATCTCTCTACATTCTATAAAGAACTCAGGATAAGCAGAGCTATTCCTGGTATTTTTACAATACAAATAGCAGCTTTGGAAAAGTTGCAATTAAGTCGAAGTGAGATACATACAGAGCACTTTCCTTTACTCAAAAGGTACCAGCAAAGAACTCGGGTATGTCTCTAGGAAAAAATTACTTCTTATGTTTCACAGCTTTATGCAGAGCTCAGTCCCTGTCTATACAAGGAGCTGGAACTACTTTATTAAATATTTGAGCAGCACACACCTTCAGGGGAATAGGACAGAAAACTTCATACCTTGCCTTTCGCTTTACCAGATACTCTAATCAGAGTAATAATAAGATTAAAACAAAAAAAAAGTTTACAGAAGAATGTGACTTACATCTTTCTGCTGGAAGGAGCAGGTGATGAATAAGGGCTCTTCAGTGCTGCTGCTCTTCTGGATCTCCGGAGAGAGACAGCATTCTTACCAAGCCAGGATGAGAAATCCCTCCATTCTTGATGTTCTGACACCCTTGTTGGCCCAAGCAAGGCCCTTTTGCTGGACCTTGGAGTGCCTTTGGAACTGGCTACTGGAGTAACACTCTTATAGGAAGGTGTTTGAGGCGTAACACTTCTTTTTTTGGTAGAACTAGTCACACAGCTTCTGCTGTTGGATTCAGCTGGAAAGGTCAGCATTGAGTGTACTGGGCTTTGGCAAGACTTTTGTATTTTCTGAAAAAAACATTAGACATGTTACACTAAATGAACTCAATTAGCCTTGAGTTTGGAATCAGGAAGACTAGGAATACTTGGGGTGAATTCCTAGCTCCCATTCTCATATCAGGTTTCAACTATGAATGCATCTCAACCTCTATACTCATTTGCATTGTAGGAGTTGCTTGCTTCCCTAACCCTTGGCACTTGTCAAGGACTTCAGATCATGCATTAGAACAAAGCTCCTGCTGCTCTTATGCTGGAAAAAGTCAGGCTCCCCAACATAGAACTCGTGCATTTAAAAATCAGAGCTCTCCAAGAAAGGGAAGTGCAAGCTGGAATCTGCTATCTTGTAGCAGGTTTTGTCAGTCTAAATTTAGATTAACTATAATGCAGAACATGCTAGTAAATAGTGTGTGTTCAAGAGAATAAATAAAAGAAAAAAAACCCAAAGTGCTGCACATTTCTCAGTAACAATTCTTTGCAAGCAATGGCAATCTCAGCTTCCTCTGTGTGAAGGCTGCTCTGCCATATATGATTAAATACAGTAGGGGAAAAGCTCTTATTTCAAAAAAATAAAACATTTTCACCTTTATCTGTGTTCTGCCAGATCCATCATTTGCCTGTCTATACTTAAGGAAAATATATAAAATATTTTAAAAGTTAGTGGCTGTGAGACAGCTACTAAGTTGTGCAAGTGGGTGGGAATGGAATCTCTGGAATACAGCACTCAGTTCAGAATTCTTAGTACTGGAGTTGAAGCAAAAACTAGACTCTATTTATGTTCCACTGCAAAGGCAAAATACCTGGGACACTGTTCCAAAAGCATACTTTGCTGTTCTTTTAATAGTCTGAAGAGTTTGGCACCTCTGTCTTGGTTCCAGACTTTCCCTAGTTGGGGTTTTATGAAAATTCAGCTCTACTCGCTTTAATGGTACTCGTTTCCTTAAAGACATGCGAATAGTATTGAGAGAACTCAGAGAGGCCCTTCTCTTGAATTTGTCAGGCACAGGGCTCTCACTCTCACTGAGGTCAGCTAGGAGCTGGTGTTTCCCCCAAGCCACTGTTGCTTTGACATTTTGGAGCACAGATGCCATCTTGTTCCACTTCTTGGTCAACTTTATTTCTAAAACAATCAAAATGAGAGCAAAGCTTAGACAGAACAAGGTACAAAGCAGTGTAAAAAAAGAGAAATGGAAACTGTTACACAATATTTTTGGTTACACTTGCCTGAAACAAGAAAACCAGAGCTGAGCAGACTTTTGCTTGGAGTCCTGAAAGAGAACAGGGTTGATTTCTACAGCTATTTACATTTGGGCACAAAGAAGTCCACAAAGAAGGTTTGTCCATAAAGAAGCCTGATACTGCAATTCCACTGCAAGACTCTAGTTTGAGAGGTACAATGCTCTATGAGTGGATATTTTTGTTTGTGTCTCAGATCTGATATCCCAAATTTTTGCCTTCTTTAATCAAAATAACCTACCACTGCGAGACAAGTTTATGCAGTTGCTATTGTCCCTGCCGTAGTGGCTAGCTGAAAGTTTCTGCTTCACAGTTATGATTATAGGTATGTAAGTCCTGAAACAGATACGACTATTACTGGCAGAAGACTTTGGTGGGAAGGGCTAAAATGCTAATTATCTGTATGACAATTTAAACATATGTACACGTATACTTTCAGTTCTTGATTTTCACATGCTAACAAATACGATTCGGGTGAAATGATCCAAGAGAGCCGCTGCTGCCCTACGGTTGCAGTGATCTGTTATCAAATGGGTATTGCACAGCACAGCACGGTGCCCTGGAGGCCACGGCGGCCTGGGGTAGCCCTCGGCCGGGCCCCTGCACACGCGCAGGCTTCCTCCGAGCCGCTCTCGCGGCAGGGACCCCTCTGCTGGCACTGGCCGTGCTCCCCGCCGACAGCCATGGCAGATCCGCCGTGCGGCCACATCGTGGTAACGGGACACGGGGGCACTGGGCAGGTCCAGACGCTGCCGTTATTGCGCCCATCGGGACGGCAGAAACAAGCGCGAGAAGTGCCGCCAAGGCCGGAGGAGACGGGCTCGGGAATAGCGGGCCCCGACCAGGCCGCTCTGGCAGCTGCTCGGGGCAGTACTCACCCAGTGCGCCGGACGGGACCGGGACCCGGATCGGGACGGAGCTGCCACCGCCCTGCAGCAGCTGCTTTCTGCGCCGCCACCGCGTTTGAACGCCGCGCCGCCCCCTCCGAGCCCCCTGATTGGCGTCGCCGCCGCCGCCGCCCGCCACCATTAGCTGGGCCCCCGCGCGCGCGGCGGCCGTTACTCGGCTGGGCGCGCGCGGAGCGAGTGAGGGGGGCGGCCCGTGCCGGGGCTGAGGGGAATGTACCGGGCCCAGCGGCACAACCGCAGGGGCTGCGCTGCGACCCGCCCTTTGCAGACCTCGGCCTAGAGGTCCCCGTCAGCTGGAGTAGTAAAAGGACTCAGGCTGGGTTGCTCACTTGGGTATCCAAGCCGCAGCTCCTGTTACTTCCGGTAATTATCGATCAAAGCCTAAGAAGGTGTTTGTTTGCTTTTATTCCACGGGCGTCTGCCGTTCTTGCTGAAGGAGATAGCTAGACTGCTAGTTACGTGTGCGACCGTAAACCGTCCAAGATGCCCTCTGAAGCAAATCGGGCAGCAAAGAGGGCCAAGGGCAAAGGACATATGTGTTCAGCGGCGGGGGATTTTGTTTTGATTTGTTTGGGGTTTTTTTGGTGGGTGTTGTTTTGTTTTGTTTGATGTTTGTTTTGTTGTTTTTTCTTACTCGAGTGGCAAACGAGACATGCAAAGCATTCATTTATCTCTAAATTACTTCTGCCTGAAAAAAAATTGCTGTAGAAAGAACTGTAGCAGCATCTGTTTTTTTCCAAAGATTTGTTTTCCCCCCACCAAGTTAAACTCAGAGCTGACAGCTAAAACACCTCCTTAGCTAAGACTTGGCACATAGTGATGGGGAAGCCAAACCAGTAAACACTGCAGGATACCTCTTGAATCTAACCACTGGCTTATTAGCAAACATATTTTTTACAAGTTCATAAGAACTCTGGTTTTAAAAAGTTCCACGATTGTGTTTGTACCCCATTGTATTCACACATTAATAATGATGAATGTAGCATAATAAACATCCTTTATTAACAGATGTGTTTCTATGTATTGCAGCCCTATATTCTGTTCTGCTTCCCTCTGTCCATTGACTTCAGAGCTTCCAGGTAGCTGAAGTGCTAGACCTCTTCCCCTGTGTCCTCCCCACTCTCAATCTCTATAGCAAAAGTTTCAGGCTCTTCTCACTAGCAAACTGGAGCTTTAGCCACCATATTTTAAGACTTGGCTTGGATTTTAGTGCCCCTAAGAAGAGCTCTAAATTACTAATAGTTCTGCAAAATAGAGAGCTCTTCTTGGGGGTACTAAATACAAAAGAGAGAGTTGGGTGGTAATCAGACCACATGCTCAGTTTCTAAGGGTTATCTTGAGAGCTGGGGATGTGGATTGGCACTTTGAATGGCAAGAGTGGGCAGAGGAATCCTTAAGAATAGAAATGGTGCTAATTGAAAAGGGTATGTGTACAGGCAGAGAGATTCTGTGTGCCGTAAGAACTGTAGGCCAAAAGGCAAACAGCAGACTGAAGCTTAAGTGTGCTACCAGCCTGTCCTTTCATGCCTTTTTATAAAATTAAAATCAAAATATCTGAGCCTTTGTAGTTGTAAACAGACTCTCAGGGATCTGCATGTTTTCTTTTTCTTCTTATTGTGCACTTCTTGTTTCCATCCATTTCAATTTTTTTGTCCAGCCTTAATTTAAGGCAGGGTACTAATTGTCATGGAATGGTACCCCAGAAGGCTTTGAAAAGTCATTAGTGCTAATTTTCTACTGATAGCCCGGTTCAAACATATACAGCCCAAAGAACTGAGAATTTTAAACATTAGGCATCAGGTCACAAACTATGATCAATTAATTGCAGCTGATGCTACCCAAAGGTTTCATAGAGGGTGTGGCTGCTGTAGCAGCAATTGATACCATTTCACTGTTTAGTTAGAGTGAAGATAAAGGCCAAAAAGTTAAAAGATATGTCCTGTGCTTGTACTGTGATTGTTCTTCACTCTTTGTTTTTTTTATTTAGGTAAGACTATAGTTTAGACTCAAGAGCTTGTTTGACTCTGCCAGCTAGAGTACAGAAGCAAAGGGTTGTTGGTTTTGATTGTGAAGAAGCAAACTTTCATCATTTCTTCAGAAGCCTGTTATGTTGGGATTGGCAAGAAATCTACCCACAGCTTTCTGCATGTTGGTTTGACTCAAGAAACAGAAGAGAAGCCCTCTCAATGGAAGATGATGGTGAACCCGAACAAAGCTCCTGGGCCTATCTACCTGATGTCTGTCTGAGTCATGTCTTCCATTGGTTAGATGACAGGGACAGATCTCGGGCTGCCTTGGTCTGTAAAAAATGGAGTTGCACCATGCACTCTGGGTCTCTCTGGAGATGCAGAACCATCACATTCTATGGCCAACCATCAAGGGCACGCACACTGGAGTTTCAAAGTGCACTGTGGTATACCAAGAAATTTGGCAAGTATTTGAAGCACCTTGAGATCAAGTTATCGAATCCTTACAATACTCCCTTTATCAAAAAATTTCAAGTGATTATGAGAGGTCTTCTTTCACACCTGGGTAAGTGTAATAGTCACCTAGAATCCCTGAGCATCAAGTACCTAGAATTAGACTGCTTGATCTGGAAAAATGTGGTTAGGGCTCATTTTATCAAGAATTTAGCTGCCTTCCTGAAAAGAATGAGCAATCAACTTGATTATCTTAACTTAAAAGGAGCAAGAATAACTTTGGAAGAAGGCTGTGAGCTTCTGAATTCTCTGAGCAGCTTGACAAATAGAAGCTTTATATCTGAAATCAATATTGAGGATTTCTTCAGTCTCCACCTTTCTGTCTACAGCAGTGCCTTGTTCCACCAAACTATGTCTAAGTTCCACAGGCTGACCATCCTGACTTTCAATTATAACTGCATCTCTGATGAACTGCTGGACATCCTGCGGGAGCACAGCTCTCATTCCCTGTGCACCTTGAATATCAAGTGTCATATCCATGACCCTCATGGGCAAGTGGTCTCAGGAATGTCATGGGCAAACTTGGCCAAGAGAGCCCCAAAACTAAACGTGAACTTCTTCTTTGAAAGAGTCATGAAGCACGATCACCTAGCTAGGATCCTGCTAGTGGAGATCCCAGTTAGGAGCATCAGCCTACGGAGCTGTTATTTTAGTGACCCAGACTGGACAATGAGACCTACCCTCACCAACCTTCTCCCAGCTTACTGGCATGGTCTGCAGGTAAGGGAAACAATAGGGACACCCTACTGCAGTATCACAGACCTAAACAAAGTAATCATGTAGGCCTTCTGTATAACAGGAGTCAGCAACAGAAGTTCCTGACTGCTTCAGTTTTACGTTCAGAAGGCAGTTTTCATAAGTGAGTTATTTCAGTGTTTTACTCATAGTGTAGTTCATGAAATTATCCTTGTCCAGGTATAACCCACCATAATGCTATCAGGCTGCTCTATTTTGGCAATGCACAAATGTCCTACAGCACATCTAAATTAACTAGTGCCATGTCAAAGCACTTTAGTGTCACAAGGGATGCGTCACCAAAGGTTTGCAACGGCTGACCCACATAAGTGAGCATGAGATCTTTGCATGCCAGAGAGAAACATGTGGCCTTACACCTGATGGTTGCTGATAGCTTTCAGTAAGTCCTGTTCCATTGCAGTTTCCAATAAACAACAGAGATCTGTAAAACTTTCTAGAAACCATCATTGGCTCTACTCTTGTCTCTGGGATAATTTTCGTTATGTCAGATAAGATCATGGTATGACTGTGGGTGCAGCGTTTTCTAATAAACGCACAAGGGGTCACCCCATCTTAACAGAAGAGTGATTTACTGTAGCACATACACTGTTGTCATAATGCAAAACAGATTCTCAGCTAATGTCAAGGTACAAAATTGATCTGCTGACACTCACTTTTTCTGTTAACTTGGAAAACTATTTGTTGAATTCTAGTTGCTGCATGCAACATCTGTTTAGTAGTACTAACAGTGTTCATTTTTTTCCAGAAATTAACACTTGAATTGAACAATGACCATGAGTTGCTGGACAATGAGCTGCTACAGCTTGTCTTATCATGCAAGAGGCTGTTATTTCTGAAAGTCTGGGCATTTCTAAGTGTCAGCTTTATGGAGAGGCTGCTACAAAACCGTGCAGAAAGGAAATGCATTTTGACTACCATTAAGGTAAGACTTTGTGCTTCAAAACTCCCATTCCCGTTCTTGCTCCTATACCCAAAGGTCCCCATGCCCAGGCAAAGGTCACTTACAGAAATGTTATTATAACTATCTTCCCTATGTTATGCCTTAGTACTAAAGAGATTGGGAACCACTCACAGAAATGGGGCTTTCCAACCTACTTAGCCACATACAGATACTATAGAAGTTTATTATAAAGTCCCAAAAATCCCAGAAGCCCTTCCTAGACTGACATTCCCTCTGTCACCTCTAGTTCAAGCCCTCTCCCACTTCTAGGGTTTCTCAGTCACTTCTCAGGCTCAGTCCTTATGTCTATGCTTAAGCCAAGGAAGGTGAACTGAATCCCACTAAACTGCAAAAAGATATAAACACGTCACACCCTTCAGGGATCCTGTGTTGAACAGGGACCAGGCCATAACTGTAGCTGGTGTAAACCATGCTGACACGCTAGTTTGTGTGCTACTATCTGAGTTCAGTGGGTCCTCACAGATCTGTGCAGATCCCAGGGATGCATCAGTTCTGCGGGTGAACAGAACCTTGCTCTTCCTGCCTGAGTCAGCACAGGCAGACAGCTGGGACAACCACAAAACCACAGCTAAAAGACAAAGAGTAAATTTACTTCCCTTCCATTGCTCACCAAGGCATCCCCAAAGCAACCCCAGGCAGACACACACAAGTGGAGATGCAGGCACAGTTAAACTCAGTCCATGCCAAAAGGTCATTGGCTAGTGTTCCTACTGGGTTATCAAGGGCTATTCCCATCTGCAAGATCACCTGAGTGATTTACAATCCTTCTTGCTAGTGTTCCACTATTTAGCCCATTCCTCCCAACACCTCCCAAAAATTCTTTGGCAGGAGATGATGTTTTCAGTCAGTTGGGAGTGGGAAGAGAGGAAAACCTCAAGATTCTATTCAAATTCAAGGAATTTTGTTTCTCTTGTGACTAATAAGATTCCTTTTTAGTCACAGGTGTTTCTTGTTGCCATGAGCTATAATGAGTTGAGCTCCCTATACCTGAGAGACGTGACAGCTGTTTGTGCACACAGGTCAGGATTTATACAGCCCAAGACGACAGCACTGAGGAGGAGCGGCTGTTGGCTGATATTTACAAGAAATTCAAGTACCTGATTGACTCAGAACTCAATTATTTTGTCATCACCTACCCAATGGTGTAAACTACAGGAAGAGAAGAACACCCAGTGACATCTGCATTAATGGATCCTTTGGAGAGCTTTAGTAAGGGATTTGAATTTTGACAGCAGTGCCTCTGAAAGAGAGTTATCGTTCCAGCAAGAGAGAGGCAAGGGACAATTTTGAACTCCGTACATTAAAATGTTGCACTTGGGAACTGGACTTCTTTGTCTCCAGAATTATTTATTGTTGCCCTTGCTTTGTTTTTTCTTGCCAGAACCAAAGGAAGCAGTGATCCCTTTTCCACCCCTACAGGCATTTCTGATAAAAATAAGACCCCCTTCTTTTTTTAGCACTTCTCATTGTAGAGCTTCAAACACTGTACCATTGAAGCCCATCTCATTGTTTCCATTTTACGAATAAGGAAACTGAGATGTGGGGTGAAGAAGTGATTGTCCCAAAGTCAGCCTTGGCTTGATCTCGATTCAGATGCAGACAGGTGCACTATCTAGTGTATCAGTTAGATAGGTTAGGTCTTGTTAAGTTGGCCATACCATCTAGTTCTTAGCAGCAGATGCTAAGATAAAAACAAAACATACCATGGCCAGTCCTGAGAGACATCCCTCCCACTTGCCCAGCTTTCCAATAAGTAATTTATGAGGACGCTCCTGCTCTAGCTTCCACACAGTTACCTTTTGACACCTTTCAATGGCAAAAGGTGTCATCGGTTACACATGAGACAAACATGGAAAAAGGGGCCTTTCTCATTATTCTGGAATTTTATTGCCAAGTGGAAGATTTCATCAAATGTTTTCGAGCATAGATAGCTGTGAAACAGATAGCTGTAAGTACTAGGTCTGTTTTAATTGCCTTGCACAACTAGACAGCATTGAGCCAAGGCAATAAATTTGGAAATTTGTCAATAAAATTTCAGCAAGAGCTGGTTCTTTGGAGCACAATCTCCCAGTATGGTGACTTCAGTAATTGTTTATGTAAACAGACTCTCTCATTTGCATGCACAGCACTTCATCGATGTACAGTGTATTCTCCTTGACCTTGATCTCTTCTTCCAAGGAAAGCTGTCGGTGGCTCAGAGCTTTCAGCTCTGTCTGAGCCTGTGCCAATGCATCCTTTAATCTAATAGGGAAAAATAGAGGCAGGCATTAGTTGAAAACACATGGATAGTTTTGGGTTTTTTTCTCATAAGGGTTAGGAATTCTGAGCAAGAAAAAGAAAGATGGAAAGGGATTCATAGAGACAATATCCGTTGTCTTCCCTTAAAGTCTATCCATTAACTTCCCTTAAAGTGTCCTACCCTTAAGAGAAAAGCAATTACCAGTTTTTCAGGGAGAGTAGCTGGGACCCATTGTTATGCTAACCTATTAAATTAACCTAGTAATCTATACCACAGATTTTCCTCTTGGATCATTTCCGCTTGCCTTTGAATATTTTTGGTAATCTCTTGAACTTCACTCATCAGGCTGCTGTGCACTGTGTCATAGCACAGTTCCACGTTGGGGCGATGGTTTCTTGCTTCCAAGCGGGTTTGAGCCACTTTTACAGGTCCTTCCTTATCAGCTATTGCTTTCTTTAAGGCTGCAATGTTCTTCTCCTGTGCGGCAATCTCATCCATCACCTTAACAAATGCAACAACGAAATTTTGCATGCTGCCTCTTGCAATATATGAAATTATCACCATCTCTAATAGTTGTAACAATCAGAGTAACACTCACTATATTGTTATTTCATCCAACGACATTTTGCAAAGCTTAGCCAGGAGTAGGAGTATGATTCCTCCATTGGAAAGCAGATGGCACTGTTCTGGGTGAACCCAGGAATTTAGGCTCAGCAATAATTTTTTAATAATAATGCTCAGTTTTCATGTGTCAATTTTTGAGCACATTGACCCTGCTTCTATCAATTATCAGGCTCATATCACAATCCTGAAAAACCTATGGGAGCCCCATGCAACTAAAAATCCCAAGGAAAGTCCTGGCTTTACGGATGTCTACAGCAACATTTAGATTGAACGAATGACTCCAGAAATTCATCTCTGTGGTGGTGTACACAGAGCTGAGAAAAAAAATCTAAGATGACTTTTACAGAGGAGAGAGAAGCAAACAAAAAGGAAAATGTGGCAGATAAGTGCAACCCACTGGATTGGGAAAACGAGTAGATAACCCAAGCCCCGTGTTTCCACTTTTTCACTGAGTGTCCCCTATGACTTACCATTGCAAGAAGTGTCTCTAGCTTGTGCTTGGCATCCTTGACTTCCTTCACCCTATTTCGAAAAGCAGTATTCACCATCTCACATTGCTTGCGCATGTCATTCGCTGCCTGTGAGAGGATGCCATCAATAAGTGCCTTCAGTGCCAAAGAATTGTTTCGCTGCCTGTCAGCCTTTTCAACATTTATGTTTGAGAAATCTATCCAGTCCTCAGGGCTAACAAAACTGAAAGAGATTCAAAATAAAAGGTAACCAGCAGATAGCAGGAGGCCCTCTATGACTATAATTATGCCACAGAATCAAGAACAAAGCAGTAGTTTTAACTGCATGTCCCAGTAAGTGCCTCCTGTCATGGGAGTTCTACAGACACAAAAGAAAGACTCTGTCACGATCATTTTGTAATGAGGTAGATGAGTCAGGAAACATGAACACAAATTTGTTAGTCATAGAGCAACTTTCCTACAACTTTCTTTTCCCCTGGCAAAGAATTGAGTTATCGTGGGGGTAAACACACATAATAACCAATTAGAACATCTTTCATTAATAAAGCTGTTACTATTAATAGCAGGTAGCTATTTACACAACACAGTCACTTATTCTCTCACAGAGTTCACCTACACAACACTTACAGCCTGGAACAAAAGTTGAGAAGCCCAGCCCCAACCATATACCCAGAATTAGACGGTCATCTTTGTGCAGCTGTGGCTTGCAGGCAGGTGTTTGGAAAGTTCCTCAGAGGGTTTTGTTCCTTGTTCAATTGGGTGGATATATGAAGTTGTAATTGTCATTTGCACATAGCAGGCAATGCCATCTTGGGCGTGGTCTGAGTTACATAACCTGTTGCTGATGCATACTAGCATGCTGGCAGCAAGTGCTGTCAGCCTTTTGGTGTTGCAAGTTTGCCAGCTGTTGCATAGCAACAGTGACTTTCTGAGGCCCTCGCACACACTGCTTTCTCAGTATAGTTCCTCTTTTCAGCCCATTTTTCTGCAGTAGCTATTTTTTCCATTTAAACCTTTCACACTAACTAACCCATGCAGAATGGGCGCATTTGACAGGTTAATGTCTGAGTCAGAAACTGACTCTACACCTCATGTGTCCCAGTCCAGTATTCTCCTCACTGGAACACCCTGGGAGAAGAAAGAAGTTAAGATCCATAAATCTATTCTGTGTTTAAGCAATGTGAGAAATTCTTCCTTAACTAACTGAGCTTCAAAAACTTTTTAAAGCAGTTCACTGGAAGCATAATTATTGTGGCTTATTTTGCAGACATATTACACAGATACAAAGGTGATGGACAGAAGTATAAGAAACAATCAGATGGCAAAAAGATAAAGCCTGTTTCACACAAAACTAATATTGCTGTTACTGGGACAGCCCGTACTATCTGTATAATTATCACATGTTGAACTAAAGAACTACTTACTTTCCTTCTAGTTTCATTGCATTATCAGCATATATAATATGAGGAGTGTCATTTGTCAAGCTAGCACAGTAATCATCAATCGTCAAAGCTGTGAATTTGTCCTTCAGATCCATTTCCAGGTTGTATTTTGCTGAACGGTTTTGTCTAGGAGAAGAAACAACCAAACTTTAAGATAAAGTGTAGGCACTCACAGGTGTCCTTAATATGCATGCATACATGCACTAGGTAATTCAAATGTTGTTATGGAAATCTTCATGTATGAACTCTTAGTTGTCAAGTCACAAAATCTACAGTATGAAGCTGCCTTTCTATAAACTGATGGCAAAATTCTAATTGAAATTTAAGGCACAGGACTGGATCATGAGAAGGCCAAGGATCAAGTGCAAGTGCTTTGTATTCTACATGCAGAACCTCTCACCATTACTGATTGAGTGGTATGAATTAGGACTGACTTCCTGCTACGGTTTAGCATTGAAGATAACTTAGGACCTGTGCTCAGCCTGACCCTACAACTTCTCAGTACTATGGCTGTCTTGATTTTCATCTCTTAGTGTTCTATTATGCTCTTTGCCTCTGCACCTGATTTGCTCATTTGTTTGTTCCAATGTACGTCCAAGTAAAGCAATAATCCCCTGGAGGACTTCAGCTTCCTTCGCCAGCTCCTGTTCCACTTCATCATGTACCAAGTCAATCCCAACTCGCCTCTGCCTACATGAAAAAAGGAAAATCATCAGCCACATTGTTCAAATGCCTGCATCTACCAGAAGATGATGAAGTTCTGCTTTCCCCAGTGTTTTAACACCAAAATTAGACTGTGACTCCACTGCAAAGAGAGATGGGCCTTTAGTTTGCAGTCTTTTTTCTTATTTGTTAAAGGTTCATTATCTAGATTTTTTTTCTCTCCTTGAACTCTCACCTATACAGGAGACACTTTTGGGCAATGACAAGTTGTTCTTTGCAGCCCTCCGAAGCTCTCTCCAGCCTTTTCTTGAAAGTCAACAGTGTCTCTGTCTCATGAACAATTTGTTCCAGCTTGTTATCTAATTCTTGCTTCCAGAATTTTATTTCTTCCCGTCTCTGTTCTGTAGAACCAAAACAACAAGCATGTATTAATATGGACCCATTTTATGAGCAAGAGGACTTTAGCTCAGATCTTAGGTATGGCTTAAAATAGACTTATTCTATAGTAGAGTGCCTTCTAGTTGCTGTGGGCTCTGTGGAAAGAGTTTAGCAACCCTGTATCAGGAGGTTTGGTTAAAATAGCTTTTTGTGTGTTTTGTTATAAAAATAGAGTCTGCCTCAAAATATTCTATAAAGTATTTTTGATTTTTCCATGACATCAACAAGCATGGCATTGACATATACTCCTAGTCCTTATCAATTATTTTGTTAAGTCCGTCTTGAATGTATAGCTCATATAACAAATCTTGACCCTTGCAGAAGACATGGGATTACCTAATTTCTTGTTGACATCACTTTGGGTTTTTTGAGTTGTCTTTTCTATTTCATCCACCAGCCTCCAACTCTCAGCTATCATGCATTCTGACCTGGATTTCTGGGACTCTGTAGTGGCACGCTGCATCCTGTTTGCAGTGTACCATTCTGAGGGATGACGTTTAGATGGATCTTGCAACAGTCTGGCCATTGCTATCTGGAAAATTTCTGGATATAATGCAGGTCAGTTCTTGGAATGTGGAACCTAAAAAGAGAAAAAGCATTATATTTGGCAGCCAAAGAAAGAAGGGGAGAAGACAGGTCTATAAGGAAGAGAAATATTTTGTTCATTTTACCTGTAAAATGACGCGGATACAAAAAAAATAGATTTCTTGCTCAAAGTTCCCCAAGTCTTTTCTGATGTGTAGGGAAGAATGTGCTGATGTGTTTGGAGTGGGAGAATGAAGAAACAGAAGAATTTGTGAGTGGAATTTAGGAGGAGAGAAGTGGAACTAACAGAAAAAGATGGACTATGCAATAGGAAGGAGAAGGGAAAGGAGACCTGTGAAGGAACATGGAATTACAAAACAAGCAATCACAAAAAACAAGAGATAAAGTGAAAAAATATAAAAGATAAATAACCTTGCAGAGGTTGGAGAAGTAAACACATTTCAAGAATATGGCTGGATAAAGTCTAGACTGTAAAAAGAAATGTAATCATAGAATTATTAAGGTTGGAAAAGACCTCTAAGATCATTGAGTCCAACTGTTAAGGCAGCACAGCTGTGTTCACCACTAAACCATATCCTCAAGTACTAAAACCACATGCCTTTTGAACACATCTGGGGATGAGAATCCCACCACTTCCCAGGGCAGCCTATTCCAATGCTTGATTAGGTGATTTTTTTTCTAATGATGATTAGGAAAAAAACCCAAATGATGATTAGAAAAAAAACCAAAAAAATCCCACAATCAAAGAAAACCCAACCCAAACCAATGAACCAAAACTACAACCACACAACACAACACAAAAAAAACAAAATCAAACAAACAGACACCCCCAAAACAAAACAAAAAAAACAAAAAAAAAACCAAAAAAACAAACAAACAAACAAAAACAAAAACAAAACAAAAAAAAAAAAAAAAAAAAACAAAACACCACCAACCCAAGTCAAAACGGGACCTGAAAAGCTGAAGTAGAAAATTCAACAGGCAAATGAGGAAATGGGAAAGTCCAGAAAAGACTAAAGTAGAACAACGAACAAAGCGTACTTGAGGACACTTGTGTAATGGAGGGTGAAACCAATGCCCTGAATTTGTGCAAAGTAGTTTGAGTGTAATTTTCCTATTCTTGCAGTATGCTCATCCAATGTTCCTGAGACAGCTCCTGAGCCCAAATGCACACGGCTGCTCAGCAACACACAGCTCTGCCCACACTCCATTCAGCACAGCTACCCTTAACTAAAATTCCTTCTCCCTCACACACCTCTCGACTGATCTTCCTCCTCGACTGAACCGCTCTGAAGTTCAAAGCCTGGCAAAGTGCCACGTCCTCAGTTCCCCTTCCCTAGGAAGGGTCTTTCAGCCTCAATCTCCCCAGCAGCAGCACAGTTTCTTTTTAAATGTGCAACTAAATATTGCAGGACATGGCTCAAACTGCACTGAAGGCAAAGAAACTGAGAACTACAGTAACTACCACTGCTAGCAGCCTGGTGCTCTGGAACCAGGTGGAGGAGGCATAGCACACAAAAAACAGTGGTTCTTCATTTCATCCACTTCCTGTTACGATTTATCTGGAACAAAACCACGTGTTTACTGGACGATTTTTTGATCGTTCCCAGACCTGTGGACAGTAATTCTGAATTGATTTGTTGTAGAAATGCACAAAGACTGTGAAAGCAAATGAGAGGTGTATTAATTATCTAGCTATCTAAAATGTCAGTCATAAAATATCCTTAGCAGTATGCTCCATCTTTGTGTCGACAATATTCTTTCCTGGAAGAAAATATAATAGGAGCCAGACAGAGCAGATGAAGATCAAGAGCTTGGCATCAGATGGTACAGTTGTGTGTCCTCCATATAGCTCTGCTATAGTTCTCAGAGTGAAATCCGACAATGTTCAAAAAGATCACAAAATTATAAAGAAGTAACATTGGTCAAAAAGAAGCAGAGCAGAGAGAAAATATCATGTTTCTGAAAACGTGCTCAATCACCTTGAAAGCTGAGGAATCTCCCAGTAATGGTTCTCCATGACATTATTGTGAGACCAGTGGGACTTCATGCTGTTTTGTTCTGAAAACCGAGTATCTCATGCTGTCCTGCCTCAGATTGCAGCGACACTGTCACAATTTAAAGCTACGAACCACAAATCCGATCATCGATGTCAGCTACCGTCAAAGACAATTTCCTTTTAAACCGTTAGTATGAAATTTACAACTGATCTCGCAATATTAATTTTTCGACAAAAGAAAGCTTTAGTTTTACCTCAGATGGTTTTCTCTACCGACTTACAGGGATAGCAAACTGCCCCACGGCCGCCGGGGCTGCAGGCACCGGACGGTCCCACCGCGCGCCGCCCCGCGCCGGCGCAGCCCCGCGCGCGCCGCGCTAACGAACAGCCGCGGGCGGGTCGGCCCGAGGGGAGAGCGGCGGAGGCGTTGGGCTGCGGAGGCACCGCCGGCTGCGCGGACACCGGCACCGCCTTTCCACACCGCGTGTAAGCGCCCAGTTTCGACCGGACGGAAAAGTAAGTCCTCTTCTGCACAGCAGTAGGGGTAAGCTAACACCAGGTCGCTTACCACATTGCATTGTAATGCCTTTAAAAAGGATTTTACAGAGGAGCGGTTCCTCACCTTGTGATTTTTTTGTGGACTTAGAAAACGGGAAAAATCCGACATTTTCTGTGAGGAGTCTAACCAACCAGCATTAATGAGACTAGATCTAAATTAGGTATGTTGCCATGTTCCTTATTGGGTGCATGAAAAATATCATTTATAGTCTTACTCGTCAGAGAATCATTCAGCAGAACTGCTGCCACTGTGTTGAAGTAGGAGAGTTCTCTAGGTTGAGCTCATACTGCAGCATCATTAACTAGTTTCTTTCAATGTTGCTAGAATTACAAAGCAGACTAACATAATAGGTCTGAACTCCAGTGTCCAAAATAATCTGTGAAGAAAGGCTAAGAGGGCTGAAGCTGTTCAGCCTGCAGAAGGCTCAGGGGAGAGCTTCTTGCAACCTTTCAGTACTTAAAGGAGGCTTCTAAGAAAGATGGGGCAACAAAAAGAAACTTTTCAGTAGGGCCTGCAGCAGTAGGACAAGGGTTAACAGTTTAAAACTAAAAAGGTTGATTTAGACTATATATAAGGAAGAAATTTTTTACAATGAGGTTAGCAAAATACTGGTACAGGTGGCCTGGAGATGTCCCCATCCCTGGAAAAATTCCAGGTCAGTTTCGGGCTTGGCTCTGAGCAATCTGATAAAGCTGAAATCATAGAATTATAGAATGGTTTGGGTTGGACACCCCTGCTTATTGCAAGGGGGAATTGGACTAGATCACCACCACAGTGATCAAGCCCTTCCAGCCCAAACTATTAGCTCAAGTGAGTTCAAGCATGGTGCTACAACTGCTCCAAAGTTGTGAGTTTGATCGCCGTAGGGGTCATTCACTTAAGAGTTGAATGTGATGATCCTTGTGGGCCACTTCCAGCTCAAAATATTCTGTGGTTCTATGGCAACTCCTCTGAGGCTTTACATAGACATATATGTATTTTAGCATAACCGAAAATGGCTTTTAAATGCATCTTACACAAAGCAATCCCATCTTCTATTTTGGACACTTTAAAACTACCTCTGTAAGCCAGGCCAGGTTTAAATTAATGGTACAAGGTTGAACCTTTGGGATAGCTTTATATGTAATTACATATGTTTAAAATACATATAAAAGAGTTTGCATGTGTTTGACCGTATGTTTAGATTAAACACTTTATTGGAAATATCACACAAAGGGAGAAGTGATGAAATACATTCATCCAGTTATTACCCTTTAAAAGAGGACTTTCCTGCTGTGGGAAGCATAGTCTTAAAAAGTAGATGATGTCTCTGCTGACATTATCTTGACAATGTTGCACAGTAAACTGATTTAGCTTTTAAAAGTAGGATCAAGCTGTCAACAAACAACCGTAGGTATACTGTTAGATATAATACAGAAACATTAGAAAAGTTAAGAAACAGTCTATTTGTGTAAAATATATACTATGTCAACTTAATAGATTGCTCTTTTATCATTCATGCTAAACACACTGTCATATATACACACGTGCTCTGCATTTTTTTTAAATAAAAATACTGAAAAATCAATTGGGGACATACATTATATACTTTAATTTCAATTTAATCATACAATCAAATAGTTGAGGTTATTCATATAGAGCAGACCTCTTAATGCACAAAGCTGTAAGTTTTTCTAAAAGTATGTCATAGCACTATCTCCCTAACCCTTACACACAAACCGTCAATAGATCAACTCAGCTTATAGTCTTCCACTTCCCTGCAAACAGGTGGCTGGTAAGTCCCAGGTATCTTTACCATCACCTCTCTGAAATAGGAATACTTTGGAAAACCTGTACAAATACCTTGTGGGTAGCTGCAAAAACAAGCTGAAATACAGAAAGGATGTAGATTCATCCAGATGAATTGGCAATAATTTTACAGTCTAAAATTACCTTTGTATAATTATATGCTATTAGGTCTAAATTGGCCAAGCACTTACCTGTGTCTTCAGCACTCATATCACACAGTAAAATCATCCATGACCTTGGACTGTGAAGGAATGCCATGTATTAAGCCAGTTATTGCCCTTCTTGTGGTAGTTATGATGGAACTTGGCTCTGCTACTCAATAAAAAGCATTCTACTTTAAGAATGTAAATAGGTGTATCGTGTGTGCCAGTTTTGGACAGATTTCTCATCATGCTACATCCAAACTCCTCCAAAACGTAAGTGCAATGTGTTTATCCTTACAGTGCATTTGGTAGAGCTACAGGAGCACGCTTACTCCTCAGAATTATAGTCATTCAAGACAAAGTAAAAAAATGAAGGCAATGGCACTTATATGCTAACAAAGCAGTTGTTTCAATAATGGTTTCTTAAGTAAACTTGACTAGACTGAACTAAAATAATATTTCAAATGCAATTGAACTTATGTACTTTTTTAACTGAAATTCAGACCACACAGAATCATGACTGGAACAAAAACATTTTAAGTAAAAGCTCTGTGTTGTTTTCACTGATTTTGCTTGGTTATCTGTCACATCATTCTAACAAGATGTAATAAATCTGAAGAATGCTTGACATATTTTATTATAAATAAGCATCAATACCAAATTAATCTTTCAAAATATCTACAAAAGCACAAGGACAGGTTAAAAACCATTCTCTAGCGAGAGCAGAGGACTTGTGGTTTTTACTTTCTATGAGGCTGTTCTTAGGGAAGAAATAATTCTAGAAGGCTTTTTTTCGTAAATCTGGAATAATCTAACTGCACTGTGGTTTTAATGCTAATGTAACTGAAAATGGAAAATAGTGCAAATCTTTTGAAACTATTTCAAAACCCTCACATCTTTCATATATTTTTTTGTATATTGTTCATCTACCTCAGAATCAGCATCTGTGCTGAACAAGTTGTAGAGTTCACTCCTGTCCACACTGAGAAGCTGCTCTCCCCTTGAGTCCAGGTAAAAGCACATTACAGGCTTGTTTCTATTACAACTGTTCAAAGGACTTTGTACCTTGCTAAGTCCTACCTTTCCTGCAATCCTAAACCATGCAAGCAGAGAATCTCGGGCAAAGAACAGTCCCAGCTGTTGCTATTCTTATCAAGAAATTAATCCAGGGCTGTAGGAAGCCTCTCAGCAAATACCATTAGATTTGACCCTTACAGATAAATGCCATTATGTAACACAGTAATCTGTCACCATACTCATCAGACCAGAGGTTATGCTCTCTTTACGCTTTAAGAGAACAAAACAATGCCTCTGATCTCTGTGTGTGTATACTGGAGTGGAGGGGTAGGGTTGGAGGAGAGGCATTACTGCCCTAGTGGTTGAGTATTCTAGGTTATTATTTGCCAAACAGAATTCTCCTTGTCCATCTGCTATTTCTTTTGCAGTATGCTCTACAGAGAAGTCAAACTGAAGGTGCTGTCTTCTGGAGTTTTACCTGCATTTTAAGATGGAACACCTTCATAGCAGAATCACTGCATAATATTGTCCCCAGCCTTACAGAGACAGGAGAAACGAATTTGCTTCTTGTGATCTTTAAACATAAAAATCATAAAAATCCAATCTAGTACTAGCACCAAAATGACAGTATTTGCTTTCGCCAATGTCCTTTTGTCTTTTTCAAACCTATTTCTGTATTACTGACATAGCGATGTGATCAACACTTCAGGGCACTGCTCAGCAATACTTCAGTCAGCCAGCCAGCGACACACCTGAATGTTAGCAAAGGGACAGTAAAAAGCAAGAAATAATACTGTGCTCCATTTGCAAAATGTCACTCTTCCCATTAGCATGCTGTACTTGACCCTTCTGGCTGGAGAGCTGTCAATGGTTTTATTCAAAACGTCGTAGATGACTGTACAGAGACTGGACATAGGTGAAGACACACATGGGATCTGGCTTGTGACCCATCACCATCATATCTTCCACTTCTATCAGACGGTCACAGTGTGCCATTTTCCTATATTAACAGTAAAACAGATACAGCAAATCAAGAGTTACGTAACTGCTTCCAAGATTCATTTGACACTCTGATTTGAGCATCATTGAAACATTTAAGAAATCCTGAGGTTTATCGGCAGCATTTCATTTCACAATGAATTGAGCAGGGTCAGGCTGGACATTGTTATTTTTATGACCATGGAATATTCCTGTTCTTTCTCTCTCTTGCTTTATACTGGGATCTGATCTATAGCCCTAGAGGGATGGTGCTTTTTTCACTACCATTCACATTCCTTATATCTGTAGCATGTAGCCCAATCTCACACTACTCTGCCTATGTCTCAGGTTTTGGTTAATATGTAGGGAGTTCCAAAAGAATGGAAAAACGCAGGAAGAGATGATATGTGCTGATGAAGTCCCTTGTGACTGTGAATTGTTTTTTCTCCACCACCCCCATATCTTCAAGATGTGAGTGATCTGAACCAGCAGAAAGGAACAGATCTGCAGAGGCTTAAGGTGAAAAATCACAAGGGCAGGAATCAATTTTATCAGCACAGCCAGTACTGGGGCGATCAGCAACAACTGAAAAAATAGCCCTTACTGGCACATGAATAAATGAGTTTAAATTCTATGAACAGTAATTTCTGTAGATACCTCTCACCTAATGTTTCTCAGTGTTGTGTTTGTGGTGCCTTTTGTTCTCTCCTAAACTTTCTCTTTACATTCACTGAGGTAGAAGAACACTGCAGCTTTCCTTTGAGAGTTGTAGATAGTTTTCTAGAGATCAATGACCTAAAAGTATCACAGAATCTCCTTCAACTCACAGACAAGCAACAATTTTTTTTAATATATGCATATATATGTACTTACAAAAATACTTGTAATTCCCAAATTAATTCCTTTGCTAGAGGCTGTAATAAGGAGAAACAATGTTATGTGGAGAAATTTGAAAGGTTTTTTCTGAATGGCCGATGGCAAATCCAGTTCTTTAAGGTATCGCATTAGCCATGTATTCCTACCACTTGTTATCATTTGGAAAAAGTGTACCAAACCGAGCTGCATAAACAAAACACGGAAAGGTTTTACCATAAGAATCATGCTGATACCAGCTCAAAGAAGTTACTATTTCTGACTGGCAAGTTCACATTCATAATTACTTTAGCAAACAAGCTAGTGTTTAATTGCCTGCTATTCAGCATAAAAAAGAATCTGGATAATGAGGGTGACTGAGGGTATTAGCTCTGCCTGTTTTCAGAAAGTCAGTTACCTGGTTGAGATACCAAGAAGTTCTCAGCCTTGATCTCTACTTACACTGAATTCAACCTTCATTCTTTTTCAAGCAAAAATTGTACAGTTAGAGGTGAAGTCTCCCACATGTCCTATGCCTTCTCTCTGCAGAGCTTTATTATACATGCAAGCTAGTAATACTGATACACCTTGTTTTAACTTTCATGTTATCCAGATTCTGTACTGCATCAGTATATAACTCTGAACTTCATATAAAGTGTTAGCAAGTTCTCCTCACAGCTCAATCAGACAGAACAATCCTTTTCCACCCCAAGAACCAAGGACACCGTTGCAGCTTCAGGCCCAAGAAGTATAAACAACAGCGAATTGAGGAGAGCAATCTGGGAGGATGGAACTTCATATCCTGAACCTGTCATTGGACAATTAACCCAAATATGTAAATGGACCAAAACTTATGTGAAAACGCGTAATCCATCGTCCATCTTGGGTGTAGCCTTGGTCAGGCTCTTGTACTGCCCAAGGTGTATCCTTTGAAGGCCTTTTTAATAAATACCTACTTTATTCATTTAACACTGTCTAGCCTCTGCTCTAGATAGCCTCTCAAGGCATCAATACAGAGTAAAAAAGAATAATAAATAAACTCTTCACTGCTGCTCAGGTGCATTACACTTAAACTGGAAGCACTTCACAAAGAGCTAATGTACTCACTCAGCTGTTGTGAAGGCCAGCTCAAAGTTCTGCTTGCGATTAGCTGGGTCAAGCTTATTATAATCAAAAGCTTCAGGAAAGAAAGAATGCACAAGAGCGCAGAATGCCATCCCATCATTCCAGCTTGAGGAGAAGTTCTGGAGATCAATGTGCTGTCATGATGAAAAAAATACACACGTTAATGCAGCATAGAGGAACAAATAAGAGCAGCTGCTTTTGTTCAGCGCAGTTTTCTAGCCTTCTTTCCCACCAGAAAGAGCACAGGCTCTTTTTTTTCCTTCCGATCTTTGTATATCCATTTCATTGTTGACATTCTGGGAAAAAAAATGGCACACTCAGCAATAAAAGCTTTTTGCCTGAAATACCCAGGTGCAAAGCAGACACACAGTCAGGTCCCTGATCCAAAGCCCACTGAAAATATTGTGAACAATCTCATCAACATCAACATACTGGTGAATAACGCTAGATAAAGACTATGCTTGCTCGCTTTGCCCAACTCAATATCTGTTTATACACAGATAGGTAGACATACAGGAAAAATCACACCTACTGCACAACCTGACTCTTAAAACAAATTCTTATTGTTACTTTCAAATGCCGCAGTGAAAAGAAATATATTTGTGCTCTCATCTCATGCTGCTTTCCCATCACATAAAATTCAAGCCCCAGCTTTTTGGATAAGCAATTAACCGTAAATTTAATTAGTTCTGCTTGTTTATACTATAATGCACAGTTTAGCAATAATTATGCACATTTAGTAATGTTGAAAAACATACTACACACACACACAAAAATCCCTGGGGAAAAAAAAAATCTGTATTTCTTTGAACAATTGCAGTTTAAGGCCAGGTAAAATGAATAAAATCTCAACTGCTGTATTCTTTTAGTTACACTGATGCTACCTCAAGAATTTACTCACAGTGTGATTCAAACTCAACCACTTACTACAAACTCATTTGACAAATACTAACAGAGTACTTTGGTCTGCAGGTAGCAAAATGGCCATAGTCTCCATGTATACAGAACTTGTTATGTATAATGTGAATGCAAAAATTACAGCCTGCAACTAAGAAAAAAAAAATATCTGAGTGCATACTGAAATTTATATCCATAAGCATAAAAAGATAGGCTTTCGGAAAAACACTAATGCATTGCTTTAACAGACATACAGAATCTCATTCATGCAATCACTGACTGTCTTGAAGTGCCGCCTATTCAAACCGTGTTTTTTTTTACCCACACAAAAATTGATGATCTTGAGGAAGTTAACTCATTCTCTAGTATATTTTACATTCACCTTTTGAGCATGGAATTTGGCAAATTCTCCTGAAAAGAAAAAAAGAGAGAGATGAAAGTGCTAGCATATCTTCACCTTGTATCCTATGGTTTTTGAGCGACACCAGTCTAACAGAATTTGCTTGATGCTGCTAGCGCTGGCAACCCCAAAACTCAGCGACCTCTTCAGCTTAGCTCTGGATTCTCCTTTTCCTCTGGAAAATTAACAGAGACCAGATTAAATTAAATTCTAGAAAAACTTAAACCTACTTGTCAGGAACATCTATGCAACTTTGCCCAGGCCAGCCCCTGTGCAAGTGATATTTGAGAAATATGTTGCTGAAACCTCGACTTGTTGGTCCTGCAAGAAAAACTGATTTTTATTAAACTAAAGCCAGAATTCCAAGCCCTCTTTTATTTAAATCATACTCCCATCAAGAAGTGTCCGTACTTTTGATCCTCAGTGAATGGCAACAGAAAGTCACTATATTTGCAGTCTCCTATAATGATGGAGGAAGCAGCTTTCACAGAGCTCTTTCCTGATAAAAGGCACCCGCTGCTTCAGCTGAACAACCCCAAAGTCAGAGTAATCTGTAGCTGTGAATTTCCAAGGCTTGGTCTGCAAAGTCAGTGAAACTGTAAGTGACCTCATGTTGTCCCTTAGCTCCAAATCCTACACTGAGAGAGTTCCCCCAACCAGCTGTACTCTGTTGGTAGTAACTGAGAAATTTGTTTCCAATTAACAAACCATTCTGAAGACAAGGACTGCAACGTACTTTCCATCATCATGTTCAAGTTTCTCGAAAAGCGCTTTCCTGGCCTGTGTTCCTGTAGTGCGTGGGAGCGTCTGAGACCGCACCAATTCTCGCCTCCTTTCAACTTGGCGATGTAGAGTAGGAGGAGGCGAGTGAGAGCTGGGGGTCACCTCACAGTAACTGTCAATGGCACTGGAGAAACACAACATGAAAAGTATGTGCTAAACAAAAGAGTAACTCTCTGCAATGACAAGAGTCAGCATAAAGGTTCAACAGTTGTCTCTAAACCTTCCAAAAGATCCATTTCAAGGGGACCTGCATGAATCAAAAGCAATTTTATCAAAAGCAACAGCACTGAAGTATAGAGGCCCCTAAGGTACTGTTACAAATAAGGCACAGCTTGATAAGCCACAAGCACTTTGTAGCACTGAGCAGAACAACAATTAAAAACCTTCAAGAAAAAAAAGAAGACTAACAAAAAAAGTTGTGGCCGCACAGGAGCACTAAATCCCTTTGATTTCCAGCTTCAGGGTTCCTGGAGGCTGTGACATTTTAAAAATGAAACTTGAAGAGTAATTCAGGAAGTACTTTAGGAATTTTTACTTACAGTGCACAGAATTCTGAGCTTCTGTCAGTGTTGCTTTACTGACTGCAAGCTGTTATTTTGATTGAGAAATATAGGATTATATTCTAAATTGTGTTCGTTTGAGCCACATACTGCTTCATCAGCATTAATGAAGTAAGCAAAAGATTACATTTGGAAATATTCCATATCACAGAGATGGGGAAACAGGCAAAGAACAATCACATCACTGTCATGCATTAATTTTTGGTACAGATGGAGATCAGATATGACACCAAGCTCTCTAGGGTGCTCAGCATATCATGACTCAAATACTGAAGTGCTGCTGTTGGAACTACCTCGGAAGAAATGTAATGCCTAATTTGGGATTATTTTCAAGGCAGATACAAGCCTAATTTGAGAGATTTAAACTTTTTTCTCTCTCATTTTCTTTCTTGATGGATATTTTGCATGCTGAGGATGTCTGGATATGCCAGGAGTAATTGTGGTACCATGTAATCCTCTACTAAGTAACTGCAACTCTTGAGTTAATAAAGAATGCACAGTAGTCCTCAGCAAGGCATTTATCTACAAATTAAACTCTAGACTAGCCAAACTAAGGATATTTGATGGCAATCATACGCTGGTTTCTAAAAATAAGCCCAAAGCACTAATTTCAACACAGATGAGTATTTTTAAAACTGTTTTTAAAGGACTTGACAACTTGCTCCTCCTAACAAAAATCCAGAACTATCAGGCACTGAAAGTCTTACTGATTAAGACTAAAACAGTGCGAAAACCCGCAGTTAGGTCTACTTGAAACTACTCTATAAAATTTTGTGCTTTCTCATCTCTGTTTCACTTAGTCAAGAGGAAAACTTTAATGGGCTTAAAATATAGCACCGGTGACTCATTTGTTCTTCCGTGCACTGGTGGGGCAGCCAAAAGAAGCCTTCCCCCAAAAAAGAGCTAAATGTGCTAAGGCTATCCAAAGCTGTAATCACAGATGTGATGTTGATGTACAGCCTACTAAATGTCTCCTGAAAAGAAAGGTGTGAGGATTAGCCAGGATATGGCCCTGATACAGGAATCAGAGGAACAAAAGAGCAAATTGTGCAGGGGGTATAGGGGGAATGAACGGTCCTTAAACTAGACATATAGCATGGTATATACAGCAGGTTGCTGATTTCCCATGGGAAGTTCAATCAATAAATAACCTGGTACATTTCACCTGAGAACATTCAGGGTATGTGTATAAGCACTGCTGTGTTGAATGAAAATTACGACCTACAGTACATCACTGTATGTAGGGATGGTTTTAGTATAGATAGTGTTATTATTTCAATAGTCATTGATTGATTATTCCGTAAAAGTAGAAGTGTGGTTAAGAGAAATATGCCCATTTACATGTTGATGGACATAGTACATACATTAAATGAACTACCTACGTTAATGTAAGAGATTATGGGGCAAGTTGATTATCATACAATTACATATCCAATTCTTAAAATACAGCATCTGAGGCTCACCTGTTTTCCAAGTCAGCAGAACACCTATCCCTTGAGACTATATGGACCACAATGGCCTAATAAAATGTCATGAAAAATGCATACCTTTCACCACTACGCAGCCCGTAGTTCACAGCTGAGACAGACTTGGTGACAGAAGTAGCGTTCTCTATATAAAACCAGAAAAGATGCATTAGCGCAGAAACTTTCCTCATGTGCTTTCAAATAGAAACTTTCCTCATGTGCTTTCGTGATGGATAGACATGCATTGATTTTTAGTCACCACACTGTAAAGCCGCAGGCCTCCAACTTCCATATGAGCTAACAAGCAGGCGAAGGATTTTCCCCAGCAGTTCAATTCCTCTGTAAAATTGTTGCACTGCAGCAAGGATAGGGTAAGCATACCAGAAAGGACTCTGAGAGGATGTCTTTGGTAAAACTGCGCTCAGAAGGTCAGATCACTTCAGGCCCTCGTGCAGACCTCAGAGGAGGGCACACTGCTACTTACATATCAGTTAAAGGAATAAGTAGTGCTCGCAAAAGTCATTCTAGCAGACAAGCCCTGGGGAGTTTAATGTAATTGAGTGCATAATTTAAATTATCTAATTTCTACCAGGAAGACATTTTAGTTTGTAAAGTAGAACAGATGCAAAGTTGCAAACGTGGTTTAAAACCAACTTTGTAGCTTCCTCCCTCCACCCCTGAGGGAGGTTCTATCTTTTGTGCTTTGCCTCTTAGGGCTCAGCTCTGGACTCCAGCTATGCTCTATAATTGCAAAACAGTGGAGCATCTTGCACAGTTTTAACATTCTAAAGCCAAAACTTGCTGCACAAACCAGCAAGTAATTTCTTGAACGCTCCTTCTATACAAAAAGGACTGGCATTTTAGAAGCAATCCAACCTGATTACTGTCTAAGTCTCTCACTCACTTCCCTCTTCTTATACAAGTGATCCAGACCAACTACACTTCTCATGTAAAACACACTCGTAGATGCCAGCATACAGATGTGACAAATTTGTGACCACTAACAATTGCCAGATATCCATGCAAATCTCAGACGTTTTCAGATGAGGAGGAGTGTGATCCTTACTTTGGAAGGGCTACGTATTTTGCTAAATAAACTGACGCTTGAGACCACTGTGAAATGCCAGTACATTGTGCAGGCAGTAACAATTTGGTGACAGCAATCAGAGAGAGGTTTGGAGAGAGCTCAACTCATTTATTTCAACTGAAATCAGAAATCCTTAAAGCATTTTGTCCTTTGCCACATTCATACTACAAAGGAGACTCCTTACTTCTACCTTGCTCAAAGTAATTTGCCTCAATATACATGGATGGCCACAACACTTTCCAACTGTCATTACCTTGTGCATAGTCACGGTTTTCACTTGATCAGCTGAAATCTTCACTTCTCAAGCTGTCTGCCTGCCACACTTTTCTGGCATCTCTGGTTTCCACTGCACTGATTGCCTAACAGTACAAACGTACGTCACTGTGCAAATAACAGTAAATACCCCTCACTTTGAACTGATTGAGAATCTGATGGAGTGGAACAAGTGTTCATGATTGTATGAGTCTACAATACAGACTTGTCAGCAAAATCAGTATTACTGTGTACCTACAAATCAAAACTACATGCTCAGATCTGAATGCCTCAAAGAGCATGGAATTACTCTCAATTTTTGTTGCATAAGGGCATGCAGATAGGAACACTCGCCTCCAGTGGCAGATGAATCCATTGTTCTCATAGTAATCGAACTCCAGTCCTTCTCTGTATCAGCACCAAAAAAGACAAAGGAAGTGTTTGCTACATTCTCAGCTTTAGTAAAACAAAAAATGAAAGAATCACCTGCAAATAATCCCTAATCTCCTGCTAGCAATCCCATCTGGTATCCTTCTATAATTTCTGACCCAGATATATAGTCTGATTTGTAAGTGTCACAGCCAAGGATGAATGGCTTTAATGTGATTTTTTTTTAAGCTCAGTTTCAACGTAACTAAGATTCTGCAATCACTGACGTATGTCAGACTGCTGTCAGTCTTTCCTTCCTCCAGATGACTATTGGAACCTGTTAGCCAAATATCTGCCTAACCTCTCACAGGGCCTCCAGTCTCAAAGCACTAAAAATCTCTACAAATCTCATTAAAAGAGATGGGCATGTTTAAGAGATTCAGTAACATCCTAAATTCCGTAACTGTGCTGTAGTATATTCTTCACTAAATACTCAACTATATTAGGCACAAAAATTCTCTGCAGATGTGGCATTACAGCCAAAAGCTCCAGCTAGGACCCACTGTATTCCAAATTGGAGTGTCCCACAATGGGATATTTAGCCATAGAAGCAAGGTTTCATAATTACCACTAGGTCACAGGACAATAGTCATAGCACCAGTTGAAGAAAGGAAATGGGATGCAGCTTTGGCAAGTTATTTTTCTCTCTTTTACCTGGCTGGTTGGAAGACTTTACTCCCATTTTATTTGTGCTCTTGCCCTGTCCCAGCAGGCAAGAAGATGTATTAGTTGTTCCTGTTGGACGGATGTTCTCTCCTGAAAACTTCTCAGATGTCCTGGTTACTGCAGTAACAGGAAGGTGAGGCATCTGTAAGGTGACCGCAGGGGCATGGGCTTCAGGGGAAGAAGATTCTGACATCTGAAAACACGTCAGTTCACGGGCTACTTTCGCCTGACCTGAATGAAAAGCGGGAGAGAGGAAGTAAATTTGTTTGCAGATTTGTAACAAAGTTCCAAACCAATGTCCATGCAACAACTTTATTTTACAAGTCATTGGACTTATTCTCTGTGAAACATTGTACCATTTATGTAGCAGAAACAACCCTAGTGCAAATGATCCTAGCAGCCATCACACTTACTTCTACATGAATCTCAGCAGGAGCAACGTCTTCAGATCATTAATACATTAGCATTTGCTAGTATAATTCGGTAAGCTTCTCTTCCTCTGTGCAGCCCTCACTCCCAGTCTCCTGCCCTGGTTAAGGAAGTGGCATTTTTGTTCTTTTCATGGTTTTATAAAACACTGTATGACTTTCCCTAAGTGCAGATGTTAAGTCCTTCCTCCACTGAAGGACGATGGAAGCAGACGGGTGACTTGCAAGATGTTTGGGATGCAAGACTACAGTGGCACCCAGCATAGCAGGCCTTATCTCTCGTGTCTTAAGTTAATGCAGCATTAATAGCCTCTCATTTATGAAACACCATAGCGCATGCTTAACAGTAAAGCCGAAGTTTGAAAGTTAAACACCTAATCATGAAGTAAGGTGTTGGTGCTACAGGACAATATCCATCCTGAAACTGTGGCAGATTCTAACCCTTTCCAAATGTGAGATCTGCTCTATGACTGACAAGATCAGATATTCTACAAGCAGTGCTACTTCATTTCATGCCCTATTCCTACCTGATGATGAAGATCGATGCCCATTTTCAATGATGGAAGAACTGAAAACTCTTCTAAACTCAGGTTTCTGATGGTCATCCAGGCCTACGCTCTGTCAGAACAGACAACAGACATGACAACTAAATTTCAAACAGCAGGAAAAGTGAGAAGAATATCCAGAAACACCTGCCAAGAACAGGTCTTCCTCATGCAAGTGATCTCCTCAAAATAAGAAGGGAACAATTAGCTAACCTGAGGAGCCGAGCTTGCAAATGAAGCATTGGCAATGCATAACTTAATTCAATCTTCACACATTTGTCCTTAGCAGACCCCAAGCACCTAAGAGGTGTTATCGTTTGTTAGATAAAGGTGTCGCCATCCACTGTGATGGTGATAAACAGAAGACTTCATGTAACAGTGGGGAAATTGATAGAGATTGCATGGAATACTGCTCTGCCTTTTTTTTCCTATTTGCTGCAGAAAGAAATTATACTATGAAAACACATTTTACAAGCATTACATATTTATATTATAACCTGTAACTTCTGTAAGGATAGGGTTTTTTTCCTGGGAAAAGCATAAATCCCCCTTATAATGTCTGCCAATATAATTCCAGAAAAATCAGCCAGGAATTTTTTCATGGGTTTAGTGGGAGGTTGTAGTTTTTTTGGGGGGTTTTGTTCATTTGTTTGTGTTTTTAGGCTGGTTGGGCTGGGGTTTTTCGGGAGGTGAAGCAGCATGTTAAACCATGAGAAACTATGTGATTTTTTGCTGTGTAACTAAAGGAACAAGAAACTGCTTCACAGATACATGATTACTGCAGTTAAGTTTCCAAGAAGCAGCAGCTACAATTAGTAGGAGAAATTCCCCAACATACAGTTCACCAAAAGTTTCATTGATTGCATAGTTGCATCCAGATGTTTTAATTTCTGAAAAACAAAACAAAAAAGAAAAAAAAACCCCAAAATTATTTTGAAACTTCTGTATTTATCAAGAAAATGGTACTGTGCATGAATACATTCAGTTATCACTAGCAGCCAGGATTGAGAGAATTACAACAAATACTAATTATAGAAACCAGGCAGAATCAGGGGTTCTGAACTTTTATTGCTGCCTTTAGTGCAATTGAGATCCCAGTCAACAATTCTTGCCCATATTCAGAACTGAAATGTAAAGCATAGCTAATGCAGCTCCCTAGAATGTATCCATGATATACAGTTAGAACTGTTTAGCCATTCATGTCAGCCATTATGACCTGAATGTGAAGAATGCCTGTGCAGGCTGTAAACATCAATCTACTTTTATAAGCTGGGGAGGTGTTGGTGAGTAAAATCATCAAATTACATGGCCATTGCAAAGGTCATGTAGCATTCTACACACTGAACTGGCTTTCTAATGCAATGACAAGTGCTGCGTTGCCTTATTTCATGCAAATCTGACTGCTACAGTTTGGCTAACAGTGCCAAAGGAGAAACTGATGCCAGGCTGGAGGATGGGGAAGAAGGCCCATGTGCTGACAGAACAGTGGGATCACATTCTGATGTGCATTTCTAGTGTCAGGCTGAAGTACTTTCAAAATCCACTTTGGAGATGCCAAGCTTCTGACAAACCTGTATGTTTAGCAATACTACTTCTGTCAGTGCTGATTACGCAGATTATAAATAGCAGAGGGATAACTACATGTATCTGTACTTCATAATAAGAAGTACTTATTTGTACAACTCATGCGACAACAACATGATGAAGAACTGGTGAAGTGGAAGAAAAGAAAGTTAACGCTAATATTTTGGATTCCTTATCCATGCTTGCTTGTAGAACTAATCTCTGTGTAGTTTAGAGGCCCCCATGTAATGGATGGTGATAATACTTTCCATAGTTGTAGGGCTGCTGGAATTCCTCCTTTACTGCAAAGAAGTTACACTTTGGAGATTCATAACTGGAAGCTGCAGATATTGCAAGCCAGTAGTGAAAATTCAATGCATTCAGAAAAAGTAAGCACCAGATCACAAGATTAAAAACAAAAGAAATATCATTGTTATTTCCTCGCTGAACCTCTAAGGTGCATGTCTGTTATGTCTTCAAGATTTTGTCTGCAACAAGGTCAAATTCTAGAAGAATGACAGACACAAATGATGTTATTCTCTCTCAAATGAGAGATTTCAGTCATTCGGTGTCTTTCATAAAACCACTGGCTACCACAAGGGTCACAATACAAATCACTGGCTCTAGAAATGCTCTTTATCTAGGAGAAGTATGTTCCCTTCTTCTTACATAGGACAGGTGAAACTGATGTTTTACTTTCATGAACAGTAATATTGCCACTAACTGCCACAAAGGCAAGATTCCACACTCTGTTCCTTGCATATATAGAGATCATTGATACATCAGATACTGGGAATGACAAAATTTTAAGGAAATGCAAACGAGCCTGCTAGACACCAGCAAGAAGTGCACTACATTTACCCCTTAATTCAACTACTAGAAAGCCATTGTCCACCAGACAGTACAAGTATTCTCTGTCTGTAACTGACCCTGCAACTTGAAGAAAAAGTCTTGAACACCATTAAAAACACTAGAAAAGCTATTGCACTGAAGAAAAAAAAAAATAGAACCTTTTTTGAAGTAAGCCTGGATATAAATGGATAGGAGGGAACAATTTTCTCTCAGCAGTTTTCCAAAACATGCCTGTGACTATATCACAGTGAATTAAAACAAAACCACCACCAACAAAAATAATCTAGATAAGGATCAAGGAAACCTTGAAATGTCACCATTCCAAAAGGATACTTTCAGGGAGTGTAAGAAATAATAAAGAAGCTAAACCAACAGACTTCCTTCATCAAACACAGAAGTTAAGATAGTTTAGAAAGAGTACGTAATGCCAGGTGATCACCGGATCATGTCATCTCCCCCATCGTTATAGAACCATAGAAATGTTTGGGTCAGAAGAGATAGTAAAGATCACCTTGTTTCAACCCCTTGCCATGAGCAGGGATTTCACCCATTAGATTGGGTGGCTCAGAAGCCTATCCAATCTGGCCTCAAACACTGACAGAGATGGAGTGTCTGCAACTTCCCTGGGCAACCTGTGCTCCACCACCCTCTGAATGAACAGTTTCTTCCTAACATCTAATCTAAGCCTGTCCTCTTTCAGTTTAAAACCAGTGCCCCTTGTCCTGTTGCTATCTGCCCATACAAAAACAAGTCCCTCACTCTCCTTTTTGTAGGCCCCCTAAAGTATTCAAAGGCCGCAATGAGGTCTCCCTGAAGCCTTATCTTCTCCAGGCTGAACAACCCCAGCTCTCAGCCCATCTTTGCTCGAAATACGTCATCATTATGTACACCCCAAGTCATGCCTTATACAGTTTCTCACAGGCTGACTAACTGCTGGGTGCCATCAGGTCACCAGGGAGCCAATGGGTAATACTTGTTTAGACTTTCATAGGTGGTCATAGCCAGCTATCTATCTCTCTGCAGCTTTGAGCACTGCAGGCAGGTTCTCTGCAGCCATCTGTCAAGTTATACAGAAATTCTTCTGACAGTGTTAAAACAGAACATCCTTAAGGTACTTTTAGTCCTCCCTCTTAACAAAGACATCACGCTCAATCACAAAAACTATGGAAATATCATAACTTATAAAGGTCCTGCCAAAATGTAAAATCAGATCAACAAAACGATTAAAACTCCTTCTTTGTAAATGCTCAGTAGCACAGGTATGGCTCCAGGATCTAGATCTTTGAAGCTAACTCTTCAAATATCTCCTATTTTCCACCTTTGTGAAAGCAGCTCTCAAGATTCTGGCCTGGTTAAGAGAGCTGAGTTGAAGTCTGGTATCCAAATAACAGAAAGACTCACCTCTGAATCAGAATGGCTAATGGTCATCTAAAATTCCACCTAAACCAGCATTTAGACGGCTGTATACCAGCTTTCAAGGTCATCACAGCAGAAATTGCCCAGATTAGAATTAAATGGAGATTTGTGTCCTTACTTCTGAACTATGCTTGGAACTCCCTGGATTCATTTTTTTTCCCCAATGAAATTACATGAAAAATAATCTAGCAATATTGGAAAATAATGGTTCAGACACCAAAGATGCTCAGAATCTCCACTATCCAATTAATGCTGCATCAACCACACAGTAAAAAGGAACTCAACCAATAAATCTTTTCAGGAGCAAAAGAGCACATTTTGATTTGCTACTATTTCCAGGTCAGTATTATTTGCTTCTCATATCTTGCACTTATAGAAGTATTTACTAAGACTAGAAGTGTCACCAGTTTTATCATAAGTACTCCTGTACCTGAAAACATGCACAGTGCCATTTATGGTATTCTGTTTCAAGTGCTTCGGTCATATAACCAGAAATTGGAATCAGCTGAAGGAACAGCATTCATTACATAGAATCTGGGTGACCAGCACAGCAACCAAGGCTTGCTCTTTCACCATTTGTGTGCAGCCACATCAGAACCTGACCCACAAATTCATGTTTTCACTGCACAAATTTGGTGTGTGTAGCTGTAGCTGCTCCTCCCATAGTTCTCAGTACCGAAATTCCCTTTCGGTCAGCTCTGCTAACTTGGGAACTTCTCCAATCTAAATTGTTGGGAGGGCACTGAAGAATGACCAGCACTTAAGTGATCTTCCCTCAACCCTCAAAGTAAAGCAGGAAGGTTCTCATCCAAACAAAAGTTCATACTGTGCTTTAACACAGACTGACACCTAAAGCTGGATATTGCCATAACATTGATGCAAGACTCTTCATAGACTGTGAAGTAACAACATAGACAACGGTGACGAAGCGGGTGAAATGGAACGAGGGACCGCAATCCCTTGTCCCTTCCATATCACTCACTTCTATTCCTTGCAATACAAGCAAGCCTGGATCGCTCCACGGAACAAAAAGGAAGCAGTCTGGAAATTGTATGGATGCTACTTACCTTTGTCACCGGGGAAAGGGTGGCAGTTGCTACAATGTATCAAACAGCAGCTTTACCTTTTCATTTGCCCAGAGGCAGGAAGCCCAATGTCCCCATTCATAGGTCAGTAGGAATGAAAACGGCTAGAATGCAATACAGACTCTGCTCATTCCCACCAGGTCTAGTGAATTTAATTTCCAAGCTTTTATTTTTTAACCCCAAGCCTGGACAGACCACAGACCAGTTTTTTAAGCTTCAACAGTCTTAAAACCCCCTCAAGACACGCTTAACCAAGAGGACATGAAACAGGCTGCCATCTGTGAAAGCCAAGTCTCCGGTACCCCAGTTTTATGTGACCGAATCACAGCGTACTGTCTGGTAGCGCTCTCCTGGCGTCAAGGACTGCACAGGAGTTCTCAACTCTTCTCGCAGAGACAGACACAGAAAAGGGATTACACAAAACATCTCAGTACCAATGAGCTTTCCCCTAACTGGGGTTTCTATGCACCAAGATACAATGCTCTGTTACACTGCAGGAAGTTTTATTACTGACAGGAACGAGTGACTACGTTTGTGCAAGTTTAGATACCACTGATCCTGCGTCGCAGAAGAGGAACTCCGTGTCCTTACACATTACCCCGTGCCAATGCAGTCTGGCAACAGCCGTGAAGCATCCGTTCATGCATGCCCTTGGCCCACCCTCCTGCCGCCTCCCAGATCGCTTACTTGGCTCCGGCCAGCGACCGCTAGCTTGGCATGACTGGAGAACGTGCCGTCTGCCGAACCTTGCCCTGGCGAGCCGGGCCCCACGGCCTGAAGGCTCTCCGCCGCCTCGTTCACCCAGTCCTGCGGCAGCCCGGCCGACCGGCCCAGGGCCTCCACCTGCCGAGACAGGCGCTCCAGCTGTACCCGCAGGCGCAGGTTCTCCTGCTGCAGCTCAGAAACAGCGTGTGCCAGGGGGCTGGCGAGGCGCAGCACCTCCTCCACCTGCCGGCCTACCCCCTGCTTGAACAGCTGGATGTCCACATGGATGTCCCGGACGGCGCCCCGCAGTGTGTCCTCATAGCGTCCCAGGCCGTCGCAGACAGTCTGCGCCTCCCGGCTGTTCAGATCCTCGATCTCGCCGGCCATGGTGCCCGCGGACCGCAGGCTGCGCGAGCAGGGACGCAGGGGCTCGGGAGCGGCTAGCGGCGGAAGCCTGATCGCCTCCCCGCTCGCCGCCGCCTCTCCTCCTTGAGAGCTCCCTGTGCCTCCCGGCGGCCCCTAGCCCGGCCCTAAGCCCGGCCCCCGGCGCCGCCGGGCACGACCTGGTCTCCTGGAGCGCAGGAGCTCGGCGGGGCGCGCTCCGCGCCCGGTGCAGCCGCAGCACAGGAGCAGCGCGGACGGTGCGGCTGCCCGGTCTGCCCCGCTCAGCGTACACTCCTTCAGCGGGGGAGATGGAATTTCGGGAGGCAATGGTGGAATAAGCAGGGAAAAGGGGCGGGGTCGCCGGCTCGTTCACAGCTGCCCAGGGACTTCAGGGCCTGAGAGGGCCGGGCGCGATGGACTGCGGACGGGGCCGCGGGAGCGAGACGGCACGAAGACGGCAGCGCCGGTGTGGGTGAAGGAAGATGGGGGAGATGTGAGTCGGGAAGGAATAGGAGAGAGACAGAACGAGGGGAGGAGAGGTTAGTACCAGATCCTTCCCGAGTTGCTTGGACGATGACGAGGTGAAAGTATGCACAGATTGTCTCTTTCGCGGGGAACACGGAGGCAAAGAGAGAAGAGAATGGTCTTTGTGGGTATAAGAGACGGAAATGCAAGCACATACACCCTTAGTCAAACTGCCAAGTTTCTGCGCTTTCATGGGCAGAAACTTATAACCAGCATGTTCACAGTTAAACGTTTCCCACAGAAGGCTGCAATTCGATGGGCATTAGTATTGAGCTGCCAAGTCGTCCAGCAGATCCAATCTGTGTGCATAGAGGATGAAACACCTTTCTGTCAAACTAGCTAGAGCCACGATGCAGACGCTTTCAGGCACATTCTTTACTGCAGGGCAAGACAAAGAAAGCCTCACAGAAAAAGGGAATATGAGCAATATTTAAAGGAAATTTGCATCATCAGGTAGCCTATATATGTCAGCCCTTTATGTCAAGTAGCTACAACTTCTTTGGTGCCATTTAACAGCTGTCAATAGTAGTTCTCTTGCAGCAGCAAGTAGCTAAGCCTGTAAACCTAGACTATGCAGGGAAAGTTGGAGTTCTGCCCCAGTCAGTATGTATAAAACCCTAAAGCAATAATAACAGAATTCAATTACCATTAGCTCACAGGCAATTTCTTAACATATGCAACTTTATCTAAAAATAACACACACGCGTGTGTGTGGTTATTAAAGTTTGCAGCTCATAGCTATTAGCTAATGGTACTAATAGTGTAATTCTTTGGAAAATCCTCTTCCCCAGATAGTAGATATCTCCATTTTTTCAATTACTAAAATTCATGTTTTCAATTACTAAAGAAAACTTCTACTTTTTCACAGAATAATTATCTAGTAGAAAATTCAGTTTTCTGACAAAAGGTGTTTTGAAAGAAAATTTCCAACTGCTTCTCAGCTAGATCTAGCAGAGCCAAGCTAATCAAATTGTTTTGCTGTTTACGGACTCAGCAAGCATAGATTAATCACAACCCCTCAATATTTTTAAAACTGCCTCTCATTCATGCATTTAGAGCAATTTAGAGTATAGGTTAGGATACCAATGGTTAATATACTTCCTAATCTCACAAAAAATATCAAGTACAACTTTCCGTCTGTCTTTCTGTCCCGTCACAAACAAGGAATTAGCTTTATATTTCAATAGTCTAAAACCACACACACCTTTCTGTTCCCTTTGAAATCTCCTTTTAAGCTCTTGCAGATGGACAGAGCATGGGAATATGTCACTCTCCAAAAGCCTCTCAGAACAGTTATTGGATGTAAACAGCACAGGTAAAGCCCAAATCAGTGATTCAAAAATGGAAAGATGACGTTCAGATTCTCAGAGCTTAAACTGAGAGATTTAGAATATTTTGATCCCCAAATCACACCAGGCTCTCTGCCTCAATATCTGATGGTTTTTCTCCTTCAGTAAAACTCTATCGGAAAATAAGGTTTCTTTTAAAGTACAGGCAATTAAGGACTTCTTTTCAGGTCTGAGCCACAACCCAAATATCAAGATCAATAGGTGCATTTCTGTTCATGGTGTTTCAACAGATGCCTAAGCATCTGCCTAAGCAATTGTGATTAACATTTTTTAGAATCCATCTGGAGTGCTAGGGAAAAAAAAAAAAAAAAAAAGAAAAGAAAAACTGTCCTAGAACAGCAGCAACATGTCATTTCATTAAAACAAACTCTGTTTGCTTCCCTACATTTCTCCATACAAAGACACATGCACACGTAACATCGGTAGGTGTACCCATGTGCATTCAGAAGCCAAAGCATGAGGTGGGAGGTCCTCACCCAACAGTAAGTTCTTTCTAGACTTGTGTTAACGCACACTCATTTCAGACCTTGAGAAAACACAACCTACTGAAACACACTAATGTAAAAGCAAAGCAAAACAGAACTTATGCAACAAGGATTTAAAGAGGTGTCTTAGGTGTTAGAAAGATTTTGGATAGTTTAAATATCAGAAGCGCATTCTGAAACGGGATCACTTGAGTGCATGGGTACAATCACTGCTCAGAGGAAGTTTCACAGCCTGACTGCCTGTGAAACTACAACTTTTTAGCAACAGAGGAAGGATAAACCTTCTAAATATAAAACATGAGTTATGTTCTTAGTGACTTATCTCAGTCATTAGTTTTAATTTGCAAAGCTTATTGAAAACAGCTGAAGATAACAAGAACCCAACAGCCTATAAGTTGTTCCTTATAACTGTCAGGCAACTTTTCTGTAGCTTTTCTGTGCTCTTTTCTTTTCTTGCTCATACCAGGAATTATAGTAATACTGAAATCACAGTGGCAGAAGGTAACAGAGCGTCCACACAAGGCATGCGTCTACAGATGTACATGCAATCGCATACACCCAAAGGTAGCAATAGGAGCAGCCATTCCCTGATTTGTGCAAGGTATTCAGCTCCTTTGGCCCCGTTCACTCACCACAAGAAAGACTAACAGTCTCCGTTACACCTAAGGATGCCAAGCCTGTAAAGGGTAACATTTAAGAGACAACAGTTGCTGCCATGGCAGCAAACTTTGTTTTCTCAATACTGATCTCTGGTATCTGAGACCTGGTCATCCTCTCCTTAGTACTCACCATCTGATCATGTGTCTGACAACGTTCCACAGGCAGTTCCAATTCTTTCCAGATCAGAGTTCTAGCTTTTCATGGCATAAAGCAACCCGATACTCTGGGCTAGCTCCAGCTTATACAAGACTGCCAGCCAAGGGGAAGGCCTCAGCAATAGGGCATTTTTTGTCAGCACCTGTCTCAAAGCTCTCCATTACAGAAGAAGTGGAAAAAATCTACAGTCACTTCACCCAAACCAGTTCCTTATTCACAAATCCTCCTTAGCACCTGCTTCACCAAGCACAGCAACTTACAGTGTGGCTTATTACCTTGCACAGCACTCAGCTTACCTTGTCTGGTAAGAGGTGACACTACTTGAAATTCCAAGACCAGGGCAGAGGTGGGCAAAAAGGAGAAGCAACCTGCAGGATTTGGTGCGCTGTGAGAGTGATTCACGCTGAGTGTCTCACAAGCAAATCTTTTATTAGGAGGATGAAAACCTACCATTGTATTAATTCACCTTTGGGCTTTGCACTTGAAAGGAGTAGGATTGCCGAACACTACGGGAAGGCAACGACACCCTGGCATTGTCCAGCTGGAGTACTGCTGCATGCTTTCATGGCTGGGGTGCTTCCCCTGTGGAGCTGCCAAAAGGCATACAAAACTCCAGCTAAAATGTCCTCGAATCAGCTGATTACAATTTTCATTCTAAGAAACACCTTCAACAAGCATCTGGAGATTTTCAGGAATGTCAAAAGACCAGTAGCAGGCTGTTTTTCTCATTCCTCCGGTGTAATCTTCTGCCACTTTGCATTATGCTATGGAATTCATCAGGGCTAGTTGACATTTATCAGGCTAGGGCTTAGTAATGGCTTTCCTAACTGATAATGCTGGTTGATGAGCTCTGCAAGCACCCTTCCTAAATCCTTCAACACATTCCTGTGTGCCATGTAAAATTCCCACAGGTTGGATAGAGGCCTGACCAGTACATATGTTTGTCTCTTTTCCTGGCTGGGATTCACTTTTTCCCGAATGGTCTTTCCAACTTGTCACTCTTCCCAGCTTGCTACGTGTCCCACTCCTTCTTGTTCTACAGCAAACTGATTCCATTATGCCTCCTTTTATGAGGGAGATCCCAAGTATTAAAACACACTTACAGTTTGTCACAAACCTGTACAAAATTGATACTGCGCCAGAGAGCAGTCAGCTTCCTTCCTTCAACAGGAGAGCTTTAGCCCTTGGCTGCTGCTGTGGCATTTTGGCCCGCATGACACAGGTAACACAGTTAATGTTCATTGTATTGCTTAGCAATTGACAATAGAGTCAGACATTTGCCAAGGGCAGCCATGTAATGATCGCAGTACTGTTTCTAAAGGGCTGGGAAAAACTTCTGCGGCAGACAGAACCCAGACCTTGCATTAAGCTTAATGGAAGGAACGATCTTGTAATATTTGTTAATTCATGTTTCCAAAAATATAATGATTTCCTGACAGGGTGATACTGGTGGAGAGTAAGAATATGGTCTCTGTAAAGCTTCAGGAGGCACTGCCAGCTCTGGCGGGAACTGAATGGTAACCTCACGAGAGCCTCTTTTACATTACCTTTGTGTATGTTTACAGATTATATTTTATACATGTAATATCCACGGGTGCGGGTGATGGTGAATTATATTATTTCTGAGTGCCAGGAAAATCCTTTGCAGCACAGAATCCTACCCGAGTCCGGGAAGGAGACACAGGAATTAACATACCAATACAAGGAACAGAATGCTGAAACCAGGTGCAGTAGATATCTGATAAAGACTAACGACCCAACGGAATAGGACCCAGCTAAGCCATCAGGGCTTCCCGGAACCACCCATCTCACTCAGGAAATCTATGGTCCCCGCAGTGACGATATCAGCAGAGTCATCGAAAGATAAAGAAGCTATAGAAATTCAGAACTGAGCAGTGGCACCAACATCAACTCAAAAAAATTACATATTCCCCCTCGATATTTGGACTATTTTAAACATGTTTTAACTTGTTCCGTGAACTAAGGGTATAAAACTGGCAGGCCGGGACTCAGACATTGGTGGGATCTGGAGAGGGCGTGTCCCGTGACACTCCAAGGGAGATCCCACCCAGGGCGGCCCTGTCCATTTCCTTGCTCTGCAGACTGTGAATTTCGGTGCTGTTTCTGGTAAATCTCGGTATTGGCTTTGTCAATTTCGTGCTCACTGACAATCTGGTAATGAATTCTTGTTTATTTTAATTGGCTCTACTTATTTATAACAGATCTGAAGCTCCTAACTGAGGTAAATATGCACAGGCAAAGCTGTTAATTTAAAAGTTAACAGGGCAAATTCCAATCTCAACTATAATATTTATCATAAATGTGAAATTATTATTTCAATTCCTGCAGTTACTTGATATTTACTGTTATCTCTCTGAAATCAGAATGCAGGCCTTAGTCTCGAGTTTGAAGATTGCCCATACAAAGTACTGGATTTTTTTCCTCCTTTACATGCCAAAAAATGAGCAACAAAGGAAGGTGATCTATATCCAGGCTTACAAGAACCTTCACAAAAAGAGGCAGAGGAAAACATTTGTGTTTTGCTTCATCAAAAATATTTTACCCCACATGTTATTTGTTATCACAGCAAAAAACACAGAGATGTGGAGAGCAGCAGCGGGCTCAACAGTGACTTTGCTTCAACTCTTTTAATAGAGAATCAAACTCATAACCTATTCCTTAGATGTGTATACTTCTTATTGCGAGCAGAAGGTATCACTAAGTTCCTTAAGAAGTTATCCTAAGTTCCTTAGACTTTTTTCCTCTCTCTCTATAGACAGGACAGAAACAGAGGCACTTTCTGAGGTGATCTCTCTAGAGCACCAGTAGTTAAACTGCTGAATGAGAACTCAGCTTCGTACAGTTCTCATACAGCTTTCTAGCACCAGGCCTAAGCTTTGCCTCTCTGCTGCTTCAGCGAGTGTCCCGACAGCTGTGCAAAGAGGAAGCCGTGGCAGCACACCTAGCCAGCCGTGTCTCTCGGCATCCTAAGCTATGTCCATCAGCAAAGAAATATTTAGGGCTTCCCTGACAGAAGTAAACCAGTACAATTTCCTCATACTTCACCCTAAAATCAGAGAAAATATGCAGATCTTTCATAAGCTTCTGGTTTAAAACTTTCCCATGAACATCAGCATCAAATCCTTCCAGAATCCCCCGCCCTCGTTCCTCATGATGGGTTTAGAAAGGTGGTGTTTCCTTCCATAATTTGCACAATTGTGGCAGTTCCTTTACGTGTATTCTGCTTGGTATAGGTTGGAAGTTTTGCTGCAAAATAACTTTGCAAGTAATACCCAGGAGTGTTGAGATGTACAGCAGAATAGGAGGTATTTCACAAGTGTTGTCCTGAAACCTGTGGAATATACAATGCTTAGGTTCCCACCCTGCTACTGTATTCCTAATGAGCTTATTTACGGCATAGACCAGCACTGGGCTGCCCACACCAACAGTGTGCAATCCGTGTCATGGGCAGCATCAGTATGCCTCTTTCTACATGGGAGTTTGCTTTCCTGTGGTGTGCAAACCAGAAGCTGTGTCAATGGGAATAACTACTGGTACTTAGTACCAGTAGTCAGAAGCTTTCCTTTCTTTAGAGTATATGCAGAGTAAACTAGGCTCTCATTTGAAAGATCTTTGATGATTTGCTAAGATTCAGAAAGCTCACAGGCAGTTAAAGAGCCCGGCTCACACAACTAAGGAACATGCAACTTTGCTCCAAAGGTTTTTAGCAGTCAACAGAAATAGTGCTTGGTAAAGGTCAGCAACTCATCTTTCTAGACCTAATAACAATTACAGCGCCAGCAAGGTTGTTTTGTGATGACGCCCACGGTGATTTATGATCTACAAGGGGCTGTCTTACAGCAGGAGCACATAAAATGCGGTAATGCTGTTGCGGCTGAGGACAGGGAAGACTATTCTGCCTTCGCTAGCTAATGTTTCTGTGTGGCTTTTAATAGGCTCCTTCTCCCACAGAGAACTGAGATCCAGCAATGCCAAAGAGTTTAGCAAGAAAGTTGTGAAAAGACCAGGAAGCTCAGCTTTCGATCATGACTTGCAGCTACACTTTTACGGCCTGCAGGTAGTTCTTTTTCCATGTGTATTTTGTTGGCCAGAAAAAAGAGAAGATGACAAAATTGATAACTTGTGGACTGAATAACTTGGTCGGGGGAAATGCAGGGCAGAGTTGCATGCTGGAAGGACCGCTTTCTGATTTTGTGCCACAGATGGACAGGTGGGAAATTACTCCTGACAGCTGAATGCAATGTGCATTCATTACGTGCAGCTTCCCCTAGCAAGCATGACACTGTAGCATCAGGGCTGAAGACTGAGTTGGAGAATTACCTGCTGTAAATCAAATTACAAAAGGGTGAGGGGGGGAGAAAAAAGACAAAAAAACCCCAACCAAACTCTCTTCTTGTCTATGCCAGGCAGACCCATTAATGGGACTAGAATCTATGAGAGACTGAAATAGGAAATGAGTGAATTCATCCTGTGCACTTCATCAGCACAGCTGAAGAACTGACACACATAGAAACAGAACTAAAGGAAGAACAGCAGCATTGACAGCCTCAATGATAAAAGCATAAACTTGCCAGCTGTCACCAGCTGTCTTCCTACAACCCAAGTAACTGTCAGTGAATCCTCTCTGGAGAAAGCACATGCTCCACAGATAGCCTTGTCAGTCATGCTGTGTTTCTAAGGGTATGCTTAGTCTTTGACGGTGTCACAAATCTTCTAAGAAAGGCAATAACTGGATCCAAATGAGAATTCCCTCCAGAGCGGAGACCGTAACTAAATGTGCAAAGCAGAAAACCCTCTGTGGGAAAGATCCTTTGCTCACACAACAAACTCAAGGAGGCATCTCTTGGGGAAATCTGGCAGTCAAGACAGATACACTGAAGATACACTGGAAAAGCTCTTAGAAAAACTGGATTTAACAGCCCCATCGAGACTCTCCCACACCGAAATAGGCCACCGACAGCTAAAGGGACAGCAAGCAAGAGTCTGCAAACCCCTTCCAGTGTCCAAGGAACAGACAGCACAAGCTAAATACTACTGAATTTAGATTCCATGGACTCTGTCTGAAGCCAAGGCTCCGCCCTGAGTCCGACCCCGTTCTCCCCGGCCCCTCCCCGGCCCCGCCCCCCGGCCCCGGCTCCCCCCCGCTAGCCCGGCCCCTGCCCACGCGTCCCCGCCGTAGTAGATTTCTGTTTGTGTTGTGTCTGAGAAGTGGCATTTGTGCTGGAGAGGTGCTGTTGGGAAGAAAGGATGGAATACATCTTCTCCGGGGATGTGCAATGAAGGACTAAATTGCAAGGAAGGGGAGTATTTATAAACTGTCTCCATGTTTCCGTCATTCTGGGCGTTTGGATTTAGCCTGGGCTTGTCAGTTAAATCAGAAACAAGCCAACCCAGCTCCTGAACTCTCAATGAATGTTTGAAACACAGAAAGACAAGTTAGTAAGTGATTCCAAAGGCAAAATTGTAAATGAAGGCTATGATTGCTGGGGAATTTCCTTAGGAGTTACGACCCTCAGGCATACGGGATTTTGGAGGTGTCGTCCCAATTCCAGCCTTGGGCACCTGCAGGAGAAGAGGGGTCTCTAACCATAGCAAGGGAAGCCTGCTGCTGCAGTGTGGCAGGTGTATCTGTGGATAGAGTTGAGAGTGCAGTTAGCAAAACCTCTGTATTTTCTGCTCCATTAAAAAACCTGGACGGAGGTGGTGCTGTTTTTTTCTTTGGAACCCCCACCAGATCTCATTCTACCCATGTACAGTATCAGCAGCAGTAACTTGATGTCGAGGTGTATTTCAGAGATGGCAATAAAACCAAGTAGCCCTTTGATGTTGTAACTCTCCCAAGCTCATTGTTTACTAACAGAGAAATCCAAAACAAAGCAAACAAAAAAAACCCCAAAGCAAACCCCCCGAAAAACACCCCCCCCCAAAAAAAACACAAAAAGAGAAAATACGCCAATATTAATAAGAATTAAATCTTTACCCCTTGGAAAACCAGGCTAATTTAATTGTAATTAATTGTGCTTCTGCTGTGTTAGGTTAATGAATTCATATGGTTTAAAATATTGTTGTAAAATATAAACAAACACAAGCTTAAAAAAATACACAAATAGGAAATATAAATAATAAAAATAGAAATATGAAAAGAAAAAATAATATCAGTAATATAAATACAATAGATCATATTACATGTTGCGTATATTCTATGAGATATAATACACATAGATAGGAATATAAAAAATAAATTGTAATGATAAATATCAATATAAAAATAAAAAATATTAAAAATGTGGAAATATAGCCTAAAAGAAAGGCTTTTTGGGTTTGGATTTCATTGTTGACAGGGTTCTTGTCGTTGTGGTTGGGAGACTTTTGTGGCATTAATTTAGAGGATTTTTGGAAGGGGGTTTTTGGACACGTTTTTTGCTTGTGCTTTCTGCCTGTCCCCTACCCCGGGCTGAGCTCCGCGGCAGTGCTGGCACCTTGTGGACAGAGAGCTCTCCCCCGTGCCCCGACGCGCTTGGCAGCCCCGGGCTGTGAGCTCGGGCAGGGGAGTATTTATAAACTGTCTCCATGTTTCCCTGTCATTCTGGGCATTTGGATTTAGCCTGGGCTTGTGAATTAAATCAGAAACAAGACAACCCAGCTTCTGAACTCTCAATGAATGTTTGAAACACCTCCACAGAAAGACAAGTTAGTAATGATTCCAAAGGCAAAATTGTAAATGAAGGCTATGATTGCTGGGGAATTTCCTTAGGAGTTATGACCCTCAGGCATACGGGATTTTGGAGGTGTCATCCCAATTCCAGCCTTGGGCACCTGCAGGAGAAGAGGGATCCTTATCCATAGCAAGGGAAGCCTGCTGCCGCAGTGTGTAAGGTGCAGAGAAGGAGCTGTACAGGGAATGAGCAGCAAGTCCCCTCTGCCCCTGCCCTCACACTCAGTGGCAGCAGCCACAGGTGTGAGCTGTTAGGATGATGAGGGACAGGGCAGCAGCCACAGGTGTGAGCTGTTAGGATGATCAGGGAAGGGGAGCAGGCACAGGTGTGAGCTGTTAGGGTGATGAGGGACAGGGCAGCAGCCACAGGTGTGCGCTGTTAGGGTGATGAGGGACAGGGCAGCAGCCACAGGTGTGAGCTGTTAGGGTGATGAGGGACAGGGCAGCAGGCACAGGTGTGAGCTGTTAGGATGATGAGGGACAGGGAGCACCAACAGGTGTGAGCTGTTAGGATGATGAGGGACAGGGAGCACCAACAGGTGTGAGCTGTTAGGATGATGAGGGGCGGCTGCTTTAAGAGGCTTTCCCTCAGCTCACTTTGCCATGGAGCTGCTGGAGGAGTGGGATCTGTGCTGGGCTCCCCGGGGTGTCTCACGGAAGGAATTTGGGTCTGGGGGAGCACACGGATGCACTTGGATGTGGAGCACTGCTTCGAAGAGGTGCCATGGGACAAACCTTCGTGTTGGGCAGCAGCAGGTGAGCCGGTGTGGGTTTGTTGGGGGAACTTTTTCTCCTTTTCCATTTTTACTTCATCTTGCTAATCCCTCCCTCATTCCCCCAGAAAAAAAAAATGGGGGTTGTGCGAACAAAAGTTTAAATAGAGGGAAAGAACTCCTCTTCTGTTTTTGTCTGTAAAAAGAGGTGAAAATCTCCCTTTCTTCATCACATAACAGAGTTAATTTGAGGGAAAGGCTTCCTTTTCTGTTTTTGTTGGCCACGAAATTGGAGGGGAGAATACATTTATTTGCCATTGTGCTGGTTTAAGATGAGGTGAACGCATCGGGCTGTGCTTCTGCAATCAAGGGCACTTCTGGCCATGCCCTGGCCGTGAACGTTTTGGCGGGATCCGTCCCCGCAGTCATTGTCTGCTGTCTGGGGGATGGCGGAGGTGGAACGGGAACGTCCCCGCTGAGGCGCCCCCAGGGCTGGGCAGAGCGGCGGCGGCGGGAGCCGGGCAGAGCCGCGGTGAGCTCTGCGGGGCGGGGGGGGCGGGAGCCGCGGCACGGGGCTCTCTGCGCGTCCCGGCCGCTCTGTCCACTCCGGCCGCGGGGCTCGGGTGCCGCCGCTGCCCGGTGCCGCCGCTGCCACAGGGACGCCCGTGCCCGGGGCCGCCGCTGCCCGGTGCCGCTGCCGCAGGGCGGGCACGACTCCCGGTGCGGAGCCGCCCCAGCCCCGCAGCCGGGGAGCAGCGGCTTTGTCGGCGGGAACCGCCGTCCGGCGCCGGGAGCGCGTGGCGGCCGCCGTGGGCGCCGTGAGCACGTGGCGGCCCCGGGCGCGGAGTGCCGCTGCTGCCGGGGAGGGGCGGCTTTCCTGGCGGGAACCGCAGTCCATCCGGTGCCCAGAGCACGCGGCTGCCCCGGGCCAGAGTGCCGCCGCTGCCGGGACTCCGTGGTGTGCCCGGTTCCCCCCAGCCCCGGAGCGAGCCCCAGCAACGGGCTCTGGGTGCCGGGGCGCGGGGCTGTCCTGGCACGGGGCTCCCCTGGCTGCCTGAGGAGTCGAGTTCAACAGTTTTGCAGGAGAAAACAGGTCTGGCACCATTTTTCGTTTTGGCTAATCAATCAGAAGTTGGTTTTAGAAAGTAAAGAACGGTTTTTTGTGTGTGTATTGAATAATGTGCTTGATAGAGAATTGGGGTAAGATAACAGATGATGTTGTATTATGGTATCACTTTAGAACTTTTAAAATTTTTTTTGTGTAGTCATTTAATGCTCTAATTAATATATTTTAATTATGCGCACATTTCTATATAGACACACTTCAATATAGAGGCTGGCAGTGCTGTTTAATAGACAATGGTATCTATGTGTGGTTTTTATTGCATATTTCATTTGGTGGTATATAGTGTTTTGGGGGTTTGTTTGTTTTGTTTATTATGCATAATATAGTTTTTGATTAAAGATGGCTTTATAGATGGATTTGTTGTATTTAAGGTCAAGTTTATTTAAGTAGCTTTATTATTTAGAGTTCTGATATGTGTTATTGGGGTTTTGTTTATTCTATGTGAGCATTCAGATTGTGTAGGAACAGCCTGGCCGGTGCAGTTTTTTACATGTTTAAAAGTTTTTTCTGTTTTGTGGTTTTCAGGTGGTTTTTCATAATTTATTCTGTAGTTTTATTTTGTCAATGGAGTCTGATAATGGATATGGTCTGTTTATATAATGTTATGTTTCTTATGTGCTGAGCAGGTTGTTTTTGAATTGAGTTTTCTTGTTGAATTTTATTTTGTGGGCTATTATATTTTAAAGGCTGTGGTTTTATATCCTTATTTAATTAGGATTTTTTTTTTTTTGGTGTTGTTAATTTAAGTTCATTTGTGATATTTTTACTTTTGTAGTCTGCTTTGTTGTTTTGGTGCTTTTTATTGGTTTTATTTCTGGGACCATTGCTATTGATACAGTAGATTTTTTTAGATAGTTTTTTTGGGGTAGTGATTTTTATTTTGTAGAAGTTCCCATTTTTTCATGTTGTTCATTAGTTTGGTTTCTTTTGTTAATTTTATAGAGTATTGGTTATTATTTTTGAGTTACTGTAGAAATAAAGCTTTGATTATTTATTGTTGTAATGTTTAGCCTGAGGTGTACAGTTTTGAGTTTAGTGAGTCGGTTTTATCTTTTTTGCTGGTTTTTCTGATTTGTTGTGTCAGATTCTAGATGGTTTTTATTTTTGTTCCATTTTTATAATGTGATAAGAGTTGCTAGTGAGAAGAGTGTAGTGTGGTTTGTTTGCTGGTAGTTGGTTGTATGCTAATGTTTTTTAGTTTGTTTATTTTGGAGTGTTTTTTAAATTAAAATTTTTGATTTGGGGTTAATTTGTCATAATTTTCAAGATTATATGGATATTTACATTTTTTTATATGGGTGTGCTGTACGAAGACAGACATTTATTTGTTTTATGTGATAGTGGCGGCGCCGTGGGCAGAGGACATTTTTGTAGCAGTTACTTAGAGTGTTTGAGATTTTTTTGGCACTTGAAATATTTGTTTGGAATGTTTGGGGTTTTGGGTAAGTTGTAATGGCAATATTTTTTTTAATTTTCTTTCTAGTTAGGTTTTCTCAGGATTTATTATGGTTGAAATTTGAGATTTTTTTGTTATATTAGTAATAGAAGTAGATTTTGACTTTGTACGTAGCCCCGGTTCCAACTCCTGTCACCTCGCATCCGGGAGAAATCCCGCAGCGTTTGTAGTTTTAGCGGGCAGAAGCCCAGTGCCAGACACAGGACATGAGACACGAAGGGTGGCCCCTTTCCACGGGAAACCAAACTCAGCCCCCAGGTTCCCAATGTCAGTTTGTAGGAGGCGTTTGCCACTCCAAGGGTAGCCAGGCTTCCAACTGGTGGCACTTTGCATCTGGGAGAATCCCCATCCACTTGGAATTTTACTGGACTTTTAGCAGGCAGAAGCCCAGTGCCAGGCATAGGGCATGAACTGTGGCCCTTTTGCCTGGGAAACCAAAGTCAGCCCCCCAGGCTCCCGATGTCAGTTTGTAGGAGGCCTTTGGCACTCCAAGGGCAGCCAGGCTTCCAACTTGTGGCAGCTTGCGTTTTGGAGAAATCCTCACCCCTTCGAAATTTTAGGAGGCAGCAGTGTGCTCTGAGCTGAAGGACATTGCCATGCACTGGGTTCAAAATACTAAACCCTTCAGATGCAAAAATATTTAAATGTCTTTTTGCAAAACATCTGTAAGACAGCCTCCTGTGTTAAAGCAATCTCTCAGGTTCCCAAAACTCAGTTCCAAAACATCAGAACACCTGGCTTTATTATTACACTTAATCAGGTTTTAATGTATTAGAAATCCACATTTCCAACTGTCTATTTCAGAACATTCGTATGATGAGTTCCAAGTATCAAAGTAACTCAGTTTCAAAATACTACAATAAGTCTATTTCAAAGTTCTAGAATATCAAGTGGCAAAATATCTATGTCACCCAATTGTCAAATACCAAATTGGAAAACACCATTTTTCTCATGCTGTGTATGGACAGGAGTCCTAATCCCAAAATAATGCAATGTTGTCAGAATGGGATCTGTCCACTGATTCTTTCCTATCTCAAAAGTTTTCCCTTAATGACCATCAATAAATGTATTTATTTTAGTCATACAGCTAGAGCTAGTAAAAGTTTTCCCTTAAACAGAAATACCTCTAGTATTCTGCTTAGGTAGTGTTGATTTATTAAAATATGAATATCGATCTAATATTGATACCCAACTGTGACGGACAAAAGACTCTCTAACAGTTAAGTTAGAAAGTGTGTGTTTATTGACAGCCGGGCAGCGCGTGGGATAGCTCCCCAATGCGCACTGCAAAGATCACAGGTAATTACAAAGCCTTTTATCCACAGAAATGTTGAATACACAAAATACAAATGCATATTCATACCTCTGTCACCTCCTCTTCTCCGCCTCGTATGCTAATTGACAAAAAGGCGATTAAGCATGCATAGTTTGTTCTCTGAAATGAGTCGGGGGTCTTATGTGGGGAGTGGTCACCAAAAGGAGGAAGCAAAACTAGTCTTCCTCGTTCTAAACTTTCAACCTTTTGATGCATACGTGACACATGACTCCTTGGTAGTTTTCTGTTCACAGGACTGCTTCTGAAGATAGAGGGTTTGCAATGTCTTGTTTTTCTGGGGTCTATTGATCAATTTCCTTGTTTTTCGTTACAAGCCCAGCTTACACAAACATAAAGTTGACAGGCAATGAGTTATTAGATCCGGGATAGCGTATCTAAAATCCGGTCTCTTAACCATCCTCTGAATTTTAACTGATTTCAGCAAAGTTCATTTTTTCCCAGCTAAATCAGCAATATATTGTTGTCTATAACCTTAGGGTTTTTTTAAGTCTTTAAAATTAGTGTCTCATTTTCCCCACTTCTTCTTTAAAATGAGTACATTCCTTTACTCAGTATACAGAGCCTTCCTCATCTATCCAAGTCGTACAGCTAGTGTCTCTCAAGATTAAGCTATACACCTTTGATAGTGATGTTAAAGCTGCTACCCATTGTAGCATCCTCCAATTCCAAACAAGTATTATAACAGACAGCACCAAACTTATGCCAACCAAAATAAGCAACACAACTATAGGGTGGATTAAGGTGTTCAGTATACCGGTTGCTGTCGGAGACCACCCAAAAAGCACATCCCACCGACGATGAGACAAATGTTCCTCAAGCCTTTTAAAGACCCCTTTGATGGTCTCTGTGTCATGGTGTATCGTAATTAATATCTTTTTTCCCCCCATCTCTAATTTCTTTTAAAATTTCTCTTAATTCGTGATGTTTCATCAATTGAGCAACTAAAGTCAAATTCATTCCTATGGGCACAGGCAGTATATTACAGGTGCATGATAGGAAAAATCACATAACAAAATTGCAAACACACAAATTGAATTGAGTCTCATCTATAATTTGGCTGTCTATCCTTATAATGGGACATGCTGTTCTCAGACAGACACAACCTTGTCCTGTATACACAAGTGAAGTTTTCTCTTTGCCTGGATGTGTTTCAAAGTGGCAAATATTTTGGTCCATACAAGTGTCTTTGTCACCTTCTAATGTCCCTTCACATATGTATCCTAGTTGTCTCCTCACAGTACAGGGCTCTAGATGAATGGTTTGCCATTTTCCTTTAATTTCTTATGCCCACATCCTGTGTTCAGAGGGGTACAATACAGTTCCCTCATGATTTAATCCTAAGGGGACTATTGAATGTATTAGGTCCACTGAGGCCTAATATACTATTGTGTATAGTTAAAACAAAGGTTGTCACTAAACTAGTCACAGGGTTATAGGTGAAGTTTACCAATACTCACCAAGGCTGAATGAAGCTCCCTCTCCATATCAGAGGCATTGTCCCAAACAATTTTGCGAATTTCAGCAGGGAATGTTCTCTCTGCACCTTTCCTGATACCTGCAGCAGCCACTGATTGCATCCACAGTTGTGCTTGAGTACACCCTAGAGCCAGCAATATGTTTTCACTAGCTGTGCCTAACGCATTAATTATTACCTCATGATCTCGCTCCTCCGTGTTTTCCCATTCTGGTAATATTTGTGTCAGTTTCCAATGATTGTTACCCAGTGCTAGTAGAGAAGATTGCAAAGGTTGCTGTAGTTTAACTAAATCGTTCCCTACCGAGGTTAATTTATTCATCAGTACTTCTGAATCTATTGTGTTCAACACTCCTAGTCCTGTCCCTAACAATCCAGTGAGGTCCCTCTTACTCCTGAAATTAGGAGGCATACTTCTTTGAAGCTAAGTGGTCCAATCCATAAAGGGGTTTCTGAGAAATGGGGCACATTCTGGCCGAATGTGAGAAGCATTTACCTGTACTCCCATTTCTACTCATTTTAAAGACCACTTTGGGTTAACTATTAGCTTCTGAATTCCTGTCTTCTTAATAGCATATGGCCCAATCCTGGTAACTATAGGAGTTATTTGTTCCTCTCTTCTGGAACAGCTGGCATCTGGGTGATCACAGCCTTTCTTGGCACTGGTGGAGTAATCTTGGTCTGATCCTTATGGAGTTCAGTACATACCTGGGTGATGTTAAAGTCAATGTCATACCCTCTTATTGCACACCCCTCTATCTTGAGTCTAAACTGAGGACATTTACTCAAGCATTTATCACAGCATTCAGGACTGATCCGGATCGGTTTCGTGGGTGGGTGGTAAGCCTTGTGGAACCCATCCTGCACGAATGCATACTTACATCCCCAAACATTTCTTCCTTCCCACAAGCTTGCATTCGTGACTCTTAGCATCTTGTTTAAAGCCCTACGAGAGTAAGGGTCATAAGCTCTTCCTGCGTGGCATTGCTTTAACTCTTGTTACGGCTAAGGTAATTACTACAGTAGTTACAACCTTCCACATAATGTCCATAATAACTATTAGTCCATTTTTTCGTTGTTCCGAGTGAGCTTTGGCTTCAGTTCCTTATCGCCTGGTGTGACCTTCCAAATTCCCTCTGGGGCTTTCTTCACTCAGGAGTGATGGATCCAGGCCTTCTGTTCTTTGATCTTGATTGCAGTGAAGGTAGTGAGGAGCACCTGGGATGATCCTTCCCACTGTGGTTACAAGGTCTTTTCTGCAAAAGACTTAATGTACACATAATCCCCAGGTTGTACATCATGTACTGGCCCATCTAGTTCTCTGTTTTGAGTTCCAGCCACATATTTCTCCATTTCTCTAAGTTGTTTATTTAGGGCCATCATACATCTATGTAGGGTTTCTTCCCCTACTTGAATGGGTGTTGTTCCCTCACCTCTCGAGCCTTAGCTGTCCTAGTAGGAGAGCCTTCTGGCCATCCTGAAAAGGTATCAGTTAACACCAACATGTAATGATAGCCTCCCTTCCTGGGCAGTTCTGTAAAGTCAATTTGCCATTGTTGCCCAGGTCCACAGCCTTTCCCAGTTTGTCCCACTTTAGGCTTTGGGGTATTTTTAGGGTTAGTTTGGAGGCAAAGGCTACATTGACGAGTTACTTGTATCACTGTGCCCTGCAATTTCCTGGCCATGATTCTTTCTTTCAAATGGTTATACAGGGCATCTATTCCCCAGTGTGTTTTCTCATGTTCCCTCTGTACTAATGACCACAACAAATAGGAGGGTACTACAAGTTTCCCTTCTTCTGTTACACCCAGTAAGTCTTCTTCCTGCCTTTTGGATTTTACAAAATCTCATCACCTGCATTCACATCTGCTGTGACTTTCTACAGTTCTTTTACCTGTGATTTCCCAGTTCACCTTCCAAAGGAACTGCTAACTTCATATGGTATTTATACATCGGCTTCTTTGCCAACTTTCTAGCTCTGGGAACTAATAAAATAGGGACAAAGTACAGTATCTGCTCCAAAGGCCTCTGCATAAGTGCCATGACACAGATAATCCAAACTTTGATACTTTTAAGACTGTTGCTAGGATTATCTGAAATTTACATTCTGTGATAATGGATTCATGCCTTTCCAACAGGGGATTTAGAAGGTATGCTAGTAAGCAGGCAATGAAGCTGCATTTCTGTTTGGATGCTTTGCAAAAATTAGGAAGTTTGTGATTCAAGGTTATGATTCTCATGCTATTAACTATCTACCTGGCCTTAAAGCACAGTCAATCAGTGAGCAGTGGCACCAGACATGAACTTATCTATGAAGATAGTAAATAAGATTAACCTAGATAATCTGTGCTCCCATAAAAAAACCATCAGAATATAAGAGGGAAGAAGGGATGTCTGTACCTTTGCAATACTGCTAGTCTTTTCAAATATCCTTCCATTCAGCAGGTGAGGCTATTAAAACAGAGGCTTGTGCATAGGATTCAGCTGTGATTTTTATCTGATCAGAACAGTAGAATGGGCTGCCCAGCAGCAGTGAATCACCACTGGAATATGCCTAAAAATTAGGAGTCTCCTAAGTCAGCCACTGTATCCTGTATCTTCAGTTACACACCCAAATAAACTACAGACTAAGGACCATACTTGATACAGCTTTGTGACCTGACAGCCTTTGACTACAGTTTTCTGCTACAAGAGGCAATGGTCTGTTTTCCTTTGCTCCATTGACTGGCATTAATACACCCCTGGGATTAGTGAAACTTGATTAGATCATACACTGTCTCTGCCTTTTACAAATCAGTGGTGTCTACGAAATCAGCTAACTAAGAAAGTTATCACAGCTGCCAGAAGGAGGATATCCAAGTCAACATGATGGTATGTCAAGGCTAATTTACCCTGGATTTCATTTAACACAATTTGCATACCTATCTAGGCTTGCTTTTTTGAGATAAGCTTGAAATACCTCCCTATCTTACTGCCTTAGTGAAATACTGCACTTGTTTAGCATGATGCTAAGTTTAGTTCTTAATCAGTAACTGGATGTCAAATACATGGAAATACCTACAAGGCTTGACCAGCGCAGGGCTGCACTGTGCCCGTGCAATGTAATTGACAGTTGACACATTTTCAAGAATTTGAGCTGTCAGGTATCTCTTTTGCAATGCAGGAAGTAACAAATGGATTATTTCAGGTCACTTCTAAAATACTCTAGGCAAATAAAGTGGAAACAACATATAAAGCAATAGCACAAGAAATATCAGGGATCATGGGACAGCTGACTTTTGCAAAAGATATTTGCAAAGGACTTTCCTGTCCTTTGGGGTATTCTATCCTGACAAAACTTGTCCAATTGACAGCTTCCACAATGAGAATCTGTTTTTCATCTGCAGAAAAAGCAGTGTTCTCCTGTGAGAACACTCATGCCAGTGCTAGTACTACTCATCTGGGTTTTTACCAGAGTGAGAGGAGAAGTTGCAGCATCCCAGTTTTTCTCAGGACTGCTGGCAGAGGCACCTGTTGAAATGCTGATGTTTGCAATATGGACACGTGTTCACCAGGAAACGGACAGAGAAGTATTGAACTCATTTCCTGAAGGAAGTCAAACAGCCATCACATGTGAAGGACAGCGGTTTATCAGGGAATGTAGACAGCTGAGAGGGGGCACAGTTTCCCATCAGTTTCCCAAAATTCCCAGTTTATATAGCTTTCTTCATTCATCTGAAAACTATCATCATTCTTCTCTCAAAGATTCTTCAAGATCCTACAATTAAGGAATAAAAGCTCCACCCAGACAGTACTGCAGAAGTGTGTGTCAGAAATATTGCTGTAGCCACTTTAGCAGTGAACTGCAGCTTCCATAATTTTATCATAATGTCTATGCAGTAGGAACACCTCCCCAGAGAATTCACCAGCTGTTAATAGCAACAGTGATTTATAGCTCTTAGTATCTCAGGGCTTCTAGCAGACTGTAGACATTCAGAGAGTGATACAATCCCTGCTTAGTTCATCTCTTGGAATTACAGATAGACGTAATACTCTGTGGTGATGGTGTGCCTTGTACTTCTGTTTGTACATCTGTAAATTGAAAGTAGTATTTTCCTACATGGTAAAAATGCTGTGGAGATAGGTATGGTCATATTTTACTTGAAAATCCTAGGTTAATAGTTCCCAGGAGAAACTGCTGGAGTCTTACTGAAAAAGAATAGATGTGCTCTGATGATATGACAAAAAATAAGTTTAAAAATCTATTTGGAATTTGCAATGAAATTATTCCAAAACAGACATTATTAATAGCAATTATTATACAGTCTGTGACATGTGTAAGACTCAGATGATACGATGACATTCTTCAAATTAAAGCATGGCTTAGTAGAGACAAAATGATTTCATGGCAATGCAACACAGCAAATTTGACTTTAGCCACTTACATATATTTCTAACTTCAAAAAAGTATTTATATAAATATCCCATATATCTAAGTGAAATCTAAGGAACCAGAGGTGCCAGGAAAAGATGTGTGACCTTGATCTGTTAGGAACTGAGCTCTTAGAATTCTCAACCTCTAACACAGATATCCCTAAAGCTCTGATACCCCTAAAGCTCTCCAGATTTTTCTGGAAGGTTTTCATGAGATCTCAGGTTTTTGATGAAGTATTTATTTTGGTAAAAAGACTGCTTTAATAATGGAAAAATATGATTATAAATTCTTTGCCTGAGGAGAAGGAAAATCAGAATCAAACCAGTTGAAAACTTTGCTTAGTAAGTCTGTAGTTTCAGAGTCTAGTTTATAGAGGGGTCAGATTAAATTAAATTAAATTCCTTTTCATGATAAAACTGTAGGCTTGTTAGACATCCTCCCTTCAACCTACATCTGTTCTTTCATCTTCATAACTGATTAGTGTCTTCTTCCCCAACAATTCACATGCATTCATTTTTTCAGCCTTAAAAGCCTACCTGAAAACAAGCCCTTACTAAGATTGATAATTCACTCCTTTCCTTCATGGGTATCATCTTAATGTGATGATGTTACATGTGATGTTTTGTCTTTTTGAATTTCATGTTTTGATGCCTGAACAATTATTCACAACCCTCTCACTGCTCTGGAAATTAAATAATAAAGAAGTGAGTTGCATCCCAAGAGGGAAAAAACCCCTTTGTGCTATTGGCTATAGTGTCTTACATGTTGCACAGCTGCACTAAAGGGCATAGATCAACTCTGTATCTGCAGTACTGTAAACCAGATCTGTATAAGCCCTTGAGTCTCACCTTAGAGGAGGCTTCAGAATTTAACGGACATATGTATTCACTTGAACAGATGTGCAGAAAACACACTATTGATCAGCGGAGCATGTGTCATGGTAGGACTCACCGCTTGGAGCATGCTGTCATTGGCTTGGTCCGTGATTTCAGAAACTATGAATAAGGCAGCTGAGGGATGAAGGAAAACAAACACCATATATCACACAAAAGAGTAGAAAAATAAATCCCTCCTGTTTGCAAGGGCATCCTTTGGCTTTTTTGTCACTTCCGTAATGTAAATGCCTAGCAACTCTGACATGGCAGACAGTGCTGTCTCCCCTTCCTCCATCATTTTCTTGTGTGAAATTGCATCATGCTTGTGCTGACCCAGAGAGCTTATGAGGACCCTTTTAAGCACCCAGGATGGCAATAAATTTTTTTTGCAATGTTTTCTAGTTGCAGATGTTTTTGTCAATATCTTGTGATGTAGAGAGATGAATGTAACTCAGCTTTAGCCACTAAATAGCATGGCAGTCTAAGCTGTACCTCTTACTGCTGAGGGAGAGGACATGTCATCCCTTTCTGATAGAAATGTGTATGAAGTGGTGACATGAATTAACTCCTGGATTCTCCACTGGCAAATAACCTGGGCTAGGACATATTTGCTGGTGCTGAGAGCAGTGGCATAACATGGCTCAGGTCCCTATTTCACATCCCTTCCCCTGTGGCACAGGGCTTTCTATCAGTTTCTGGCCATAACATGGCAGCATGCTGGCTAGGAATGGCACGAGCATCTCCTAACCACAAATGAGATAGGTAGTTGTGGTCAGAGGGCTTGAGTGTCTGCCCTGCTATTGTTTAAATTACCGGTATAGCTGTAGTTCTACTGCCAGTGACTAGGGTCCTAAATCTTGCATGAGTCTCTGCTCTTGGGCAGGATAAACTGACTTTCAGTCAACCACTGACTTCATTGCAATGAGTTGGTTTGGATTTATAATCAGCGTAGGAGGGGTGAATTGATTTCATCAATAAAATGTTACTACTACTTACTCCAGCCTGGAAACTACTCCCACAGATACCACAACTAAATCTTCCTTTGATTTCAGTGGGAGTAAGAGACTTCTGTTTTATCTATCTCATGTGTTGGAAAGGATGGTGTTAGCAGTGGATTTTTTCCTGATTTTGCAGAACTGCTTTTTATGCAATGTCTTTCAACTTTATGTAACCAATTTTCCAGTGGGTTCTTTTTATGTTTTAACTGTTGAATGCCTTGTGCCCTTATTCTGTCTCTTGGACCTTCCCAATTTCCATCAAGGAAAAATTCTGAAAAGTAAACAGAAAGGAGAAGGAAGGGTTTGGGCTTGCCTTAGAGAGCAAATTCTGTGAAAAACATTACCTTCCCCCAAAAATATACTCTTGGAAAGAAAGTCACAGCGAATTCCCTAGGAACTTCGTGAACGGTTGAGTGTATCCAACGGAGTAGTGGGAGCACAGCCGTGTCCCTTAGCAAGCGCAGCCTTGCCCGTCTGCCAGCCTGATTGTCCCCGGAACACCTAACCTCGCCCGCCCTTGATGCCTTACCGTAGGCTGGGCAAGCAATGGGGTACTCACAGCCTCGGGGAGCCATTGAGCACACCTGCTGGATCGCGGGGAAAAGAGGGCCGGCCCTGGACGGAGGGTGCCTGGGGGAGAGGTGCCAGCCCCAGCGGCACGGCCCAGAACCTGCCTGCCCCGAAGGAGGGATGCCGGGAAAAAGGGGGATGCGAGCCTCGGAGGAGCTGTGCCCGGGCAGGGGGTGCTGCCCTGGCGATGGCATGTGCCGGCCCGAGGGAAGGAGGGTGCCGGAGGAAGGAAGCCCGCTCGACCTTTGCCTACCCCGCGGAAAAGATGTCCAGAAGCAGAGACCCTTCCCGGCGGGCCCGCGTACTTACCGGCGTTGCTCATCTTCCACCCCAACTTCGCTCGCCGGCTGCTCCTAGCGCTCAGCGCATGGCCCCGGGGGCCGCGCCGCCCTCGGCCCTCGAGGCCGCGCCCGGCCGTACAGCCCCTGCGGGGGCACGGGAGCGCAGCGGGACGGCCGGACGCGGGCGGCGGGCTGGGCGGGTGGCGGTGCCGGCCGGGGGCGGTCAGCGCCGCGCGCCTCCGCCCTGCCCCGCGCGCGGCCCGTCGGGGGGCGGTGGCGGCGCGCGGGGCCGGACCGGGCGGGGCAGGACCGACTGCGTGCAGGCAGCGCCCGCCGCGGGGCCAGTCCCGGGGAGCCCCGCGGGGAGTGGAGGGCATGGATGCGGCACGGATGCCCAAGCGCGCAAATATTTAAAGGCACGGTGGGGTCCTTCGGCCTCCTTTTCGCGTGCCCCCCCTTCGTGTCCCCACTCCTTTTCCACTGCCCTCTGTCCCCCTTTGCTCTCTACTTGGTCCCCTTCACCCTCTTCTCCATCCCCTCTCCTGCCTTCTCCCCTCCCTCCGTATCCCCTCCATCCCCCCTCTCTCCTTCCATCCTTTTCCCTCTCTTCAGCCTTTTCCTCCTGCCCATTCTTCCCTTCTCTCCATAATTTCCCCCCTTCCATCCATCCTCAATCTATTAATTCACACACACACACCCCCGCTCCATTCCCCCGAGGAACATGACCGCCCTAGCCTAGGACCCCTCCAGGGAAGGAGGCTCGGGGAGGCCCCCGCCCCGCCCCGGGAGTCTTTCCCTAACCGCGAGCATCCCTGCAGGGCCGACAGCACCTGCTGCTGGAAGCGGGATCGGAGTGCAGAGGAGCCAGGCACGGTCCCTCGCATACAAACCACGCTTGCTCAGAGCAACTGCAGGCTGCTGTCTGCAGCCCTCTCCGATAATCCAGCATCTGGCTCAACGAGGTTAATGCAGGCACCTAGTTTTCGGGCTGGTAACAGCACTGACACCCAAACAAAATTGGATCGCCCCCTTCCTCTCAATGGAAACATAATACAGCCTTGCTACGTTTCCCAGCAGGGCTGGTATTTCTCACGCAAGCAAGCACAACCTGGCAGATTTCCCTCCCCTGGCAAAGAGGTCTCAGGAGGGCTGAGCTGACCTCAAGATTCGCCTCCCTAGTCGGGGAGGGACCCTTCCTTCCCAGAGCAGGATGGTTGTTTGCAGCAAGCCCAGAGTCCTGCAGGCCAGCAGGATGGGTATGGGGAGAAGTAGCACATTATATCTGCTCAGCGTCCGAGTCGGGGTGTGAAGCTGTCAGTTCTTGCTTTGACATTTTAAATCCCCCAGGAACCATGACAATTGCTAACATCATCCAGAGAAACTTAATTTTACCTGCCGTTCTGTTTTTGCAAAGGTCCTAATAACTAACATCATCTGCTTGCAGGTGCTCTATAGTATAGGCAGAGCTCTTTTTCTTGACCTTTCAATGTGGTCTCATTGTGACTGATGGGGTGCAGGGTGCCTTGCACTGTAGTGCACAGACCTATGTCCATTACCTAATTTAGAGAGCTCATTTCAGACTACAGGAGATACTAGATTTTGAAAGATGGTTGATGTGTACAGACCCCAGCATGCTGTAGGAGAGGGAGGCTACAAGGATAGTGGCGTCAGTACCTGGCAAACTAGTCTGTGTTTTTATTCCTTACAAAGTAATACAATTGTGAAAAACTCCAAATATATCTTTGACTCTCAAATGATCAAATGAACATCTGATTGTTTCACTCACCATTTTCAGTAAAGGGCCCCTAGCAAAAACACCAGTCCTCTCAGGATGGAGATTTATGTGATTCAGTCTCATGATGCCATCAATGTTCCTCTGATGCACAAAGTTTATGAGCTTTTTACTGCTTAGTATAATTGTAAGAAAAGAATATTTGTAGTCAACTGCAGTCAAATGTGAGAAACCCCACATTTGGGTTCATGCATTGCTCACTGCCATGGAAATTTTCTTTGCTACTCAACTGCCCAGACACCTAATTCTCATGTCCTGGCTCAGTTTTTGCCAATGTCTTACCCAGGTATGGCCTCATTTAATTTAACTTAGCTTGGGCAAGGGTGTATCCAGAAACATGTCTATCTTTACTCAATGGCATGTGACAGTTCTGCACTCCAAAGCACTTGGTGCCTGTATTTGGAAAACGTCAATACAGCTCTACTGGCAACAAACAGAAAAGTAGCTGAAAGCATACTTTTATGGATTGGCCTACTGCAGTTACTTGTTTTTCTCCAGGCTTTCATACTGTTGCAGATGCTGTCCATTACATAAAGCACAAGAGGAAATAGCATCACAAAGAAACAAATGGTGAGCTGGGAGCTGAAGGATGGCAGACAGGTTCTTCAGACATCACTCAAAATAAACAAGTGTAAGTGAGGAGCAATACCACTGAGGGTCAAAAGTTCTGTAGATATAAAATTGATGTCAGTGAAATAAAAATTGGTCACCAAGTCAAAAAGGCTGAGACTTGGCTTAAACTCATCAGCACTGGCGACAGAGCTGAATTTCAGCTCTTGAAGTCAGTAAACACTCTTGCTGAATTTCATTTGAAAAAGGGAGGAAAAACCCCCTCACCCAGCTGGAGAAATTTTGACTGCTTTCCTGTGTGTGATGGGACCATTCATTTGATACCCCCAATACACGCAATGGCAGTGGGTCATCATCCAGAGAAAAGGTTACAGCAATGATGGTTAGTCTGAGTATTGTTTTGAACCACAACAATTAATTACCCAGCTCATTTTATCATGGCTATGTACTAGGTGCAATCTGTTGTATGAGAGCTACATATAGGGAGGAAGACAAACGCCCATTTCTTCTCAGTATTTGGATTTATTTTGGTCTCATGCCAGTGAAAGTCTCAGTCCAGGCACCTTCCACCACAAATTCTCACTTTAACTGTGCAACCTACTTATCACTAGGGCCTTTTTGGCTGTGGTAAACCTTGGCTGCATTGATTAGCACAGCCACTGACCCAGAGTGGGGCTGGCAGCTGCATTCTCCATTTCCTGCCCAGGCATCTGCTGCCTGATTGGAGGAAAGTAATTCTTAAACCTTCTTCAAAACAGGAAACTTCTCTTCTCCCTGCTTCCTGAGATACAGGAACCGTCTCCGAAGCAACCCGTAGACAAAGACTCGTATTAACTAGTGGAGTGCCATAACAGATATAGTGGGAGTTCATAATTCAAGCCATAACCTATCCTGAAAGCTTGCAAAGTGCCTCTTGATGCACCACTGTTCCCACCTCTCTGTGCCTACACTGCTGCTTCATTAAGCAGTCTGGATGTTAATTAGCAGATAATAATCCAATTCATTGGAAGCATTTGTAAACACTTTTCATCTTCATAATTAAATATTGATCTTGTGCCACCAATCTCTGGAACACAAATATGTCATATTGTGCCTCTGACTTTGCACTGGAGAGGTGACTAACATGGCAACATTGCCACTCTCTCTTTTAAATTTTTTAATGACAGTGCAAGTATCATTTGACTAAAAAATATTGATATCTCATGCTCATTGAGTAGTTTCCCACTTATGATCAAGCCTTCTTTAGTAGTCAAAAGTAGAGCTTTCAGCAAATCATTTGCAGTTTAAATGCAGTCCGTTGTAGTCCTGGAGAAAACAACATGTGTTGCTTATAGGTTGCAGTTTGCATCACGGAAGGCCTGTTACTAGCAGAGCCAGTGAAGCATAGCCGAAATTAGTGTAAACATCTCTAATTCTGCATTCATGGAGAGTGTCAAAAATTATACCCTAAAGTTCTGATTGGTGGGTACTTTTAAAAGAGCCTGCAGGTCAGCTGTATCTGATAGGGGGTTAAAGTGCACTTCAGAGCATAAAACAACTGCAGCAGATGAAAATGATATACGGTGAGAAATCTTTGTTCTTGTTATTTGGTTTTGACATAAATTCTACCTACATGATCATCTTTTCACAGCAAATGCAAAGCCCCTGTCAGCTCCTCCCATAAAACTGAGCAATTTGGATGTCTGAGTAGTTTTTCTGGTGTTAGGCTTAAGGAAATAGAGCAGTAGGATATAGCAACATTTAGAAGTCATCCTTTCCTTTGCATTCAGCTACTTTCTCACCAAATACTTCCTGACAGCAGAGTGCTGCAATGGAGAATCCCCTTAGATTGTCCAATCTCCTGCCAGCAAGCTGTTGATCCTAGAGTGGCTGCCTTCAAAATCTAGACTAATTATTTTGCCTATGACTGTACCTCTGGTAATCAGCAGGTAATGGGAGAAGCTGTTATGCACTTGCAGCTAGCTCATGCTTGCTGTAACCCAGGCCACCTGAATTGCTGGTAGTGAATAGAGATGCCTTACAGCAGAAGGGTTTCTCATTGTTTCCCATGATTTTCATACACTCAGAAGCCTGCCCTGTTACTGCAAGTGATTTTTAATGGGAGAAGCAAAAAAAGAGAAGTTAGTATGTCAAATGAAAGTAAGAAATGGGCTTAAGTAAACCCTTGAATGAATGCACTGGCGGGCAAAGTTGCCTGATCTGGGTGATAAGGCAGACAAGCTCACCTTCAGTCCTCTCACCAAATTAGAGGAGAAACCAGTATGTTTTAAGCTGAATACTAGCTATATATAACTTTTCTTGTTTTAGCCTAGTCATAAATATGAGAAGAATGTAATGAGACACAAACTTGCTGCTATGGTCTTTCCGGTTAATGGGTGTTTCTATCGATTGTTCTTTGGGGGAAAAAACCTTAAAACTAGCTCTCAAAAAGTGATGTTATGTTGCATGTAGAAAGGTAATACAAAAGTGGTGTGATCAGAATATGGAAACATTTTTCACAGTGGCCTGCATTGTGGGATAAACTGCTTGTGAGATACCTATCCCCTGGGACAAGTTATGCTGGGATCCTTATTGGGGATGAAAAAGTTGTGAAATGCCCAAAATTTCCTATTTTGAGCCCCTCCCTCCTTGTTTCTTCATTCTCCCTCATAGGCAACCAAGACCATTTTTTTCTATTCTTCCATGTCTAGAGGAGGCCAAGTAGTTCCAGGGTGTTATTCCATGTCCTGGCTGCAGTGCGAGTCAACATGCTTCAAGTGGAAGTACACATGAAGAAGGATGTGAGGCATTCCTGCAGTTCTGACTGATTTCTCACCGAGCCAGGCAGTTAACTTTTTGAGCTTGCTCTTGAGCACTGGTAAGGATGGTGAGAAGCTCCACTAATACTGACTGTCATTTGGTGAATAAGCAACATAGGATGCATGAAAGCCTTATGGAACCAATGCACTCAGGAATGCTTCTCATGTGGAGTATCAAAACTGAAATCTCTCTCTCCTGCCTTGCAAGGCTTTGCCTCTAGCAAGCATTTCTAAGTAATTACAGCTGCTTAAGGGTGTAAAGGTCTCTTTCATCCCTAATTTTGACATTAGGTTTCATTTCACTGAAATTTCTCTGTGGAAGGTATCCGAGTCACCTACTTTGGAGCACTTCTTTGATGTCCTCTAGGCAGAACTGTCAAATAAATATTGTTCCTGAATGAATCAATCCCCAGTTACATATTTTGAACATTTTTAGATGTCACCGGGAGAAGAAGGTGTACACAGCCACAAGAAAGTCTTTGTACAACCATTCTCTCAAAGCAGAGCAAGAGTATCTTCTGCCTATTTTGTGGCAGTACTTTCTTTCAGAAGCATTGAGCCCTGGCATGAATGAAACGTGACTTCTCATAAATTTGTGTCATTCATGGTTGCCTTTCAAGTGGAACATAATATGAAGTCTGATTTAAAGGTCTTGCCTGTAGCTGGGCTGTAAATAAAAAACTTCCTCAATTCCCTAGCATCCGATAAAGAGTGGACTCATACTGCAGTTTCTCCTGTACTGATTCCTCCTCTCTTGCCTACATGCCAATCCCAAACTTTGATCTTCAGTAAAAAGTATCAAAAGGAGAGTACCAAAGTTCAGCTGAAGGAATTTTAATGTGGAGGACTGAAGTGACAAGACGCACAACAATTGTATATGCTGTGTGGTAGCATTTATGAACCTTTAAAGCTGAGTCAGAGCTCCTAGAGTCCACCACTGATCCAAGCAGAGAAAAAGGGACAAAATTTAATCAGATGACAATATTTGATGCTATTTAATTTTTTTAAGTGTTTTGATTCATGAGGACAGAAAAGACACGATAGTACCTCATTACTCATATGCTTTTGAAGCACTTTGCCTCTCCCTACTCCTTTTTCTCATATATTCATTAATGTAATTGATTTTAATAAGGAAGATAATGTCATCAATGCCTCTATCCTTTCTCAGTGCATGTAACCAGGAGACTTACGCAGGTTCTTAGCCTGCACCATTTTTCAGATTGTTCACTCAGAGCTATGGAGGCACTAGCTTATATACTCTCAATGTTGATAAAAGTACTTTGCTTTCCTAAAATCAGGATATTGGATTTTTTTTTCCCCAGGAAGCTAGAAAACATTTTACCTGAGTTTTCATCACTCCAGAACATCTTTGTTTTTGCTTAGCCATGGCAGAACCATACACTTTCCATGATTTTTGTATTCCTTAGTTAAGACAACAGTGATAAAAGCATTTTGTACTGGGGTGATTATATCTGATTATTTCCTATCATTAAAACAGAGATACAGAGGCCTCTTTAAATTTCTTGTTTTGCTCTCCATACCTTTTCACTAAATTAGATTTCAAGTCATGCTAGTTCTGGGGCATTTTTTTGCAGCTCTACATATTTTCTAGGTGCCCTTCCTGTCATAATGAAGGATGCTTCCAAGTCTTGTGAAGTTCTGTGGTTTCAGCTTAGTGGGCACTGAGAAAGTGATGTGGGGAAATTAGAAAAAAGAATTTGTTCTAGCATTTTTTTTTTTTCTTTCTTGGGCACCTCTTAGTGGCAGAAGAGTTTAAATCCATTTTTGCAGATCCTGTTGAGCACTGGCATGGAAGGACTCTGAAAACAAGTGTGTTTCCTTTGGGAGGAACTTTCTCTGCTGTAAGCTGAAAAGAGAAGGGAGACAGGGAGGCTGGGAGGAAAGAGGTTTGTTTCTAGAGGTCAGTGTGAAGTGTGAAAGGGGTTTTGCTCCTAGTTCACAAGACCATCCTGGACCCTGAGACCTGCCAGACTGCTTACATTAAATGAGGGAAAGATTGGCTTTGACTGAATTGTGCAGCTGGTGTATTCTACAGAGACCTCACACTCTGTGGATCCTTCACCCTCCAAAACTGGGACCTTTCTGAGGGCAGTCTGCCAGGCCTCCTATTGCTGCAACTACTGTGAATGGCGTGAACACAGCCCTGTCTCTGCCTATGCACTCATCCTTTGCTGATTATCTAGGCATTATTTACAGCACCTGAATAAATTATCTTATGGCGACATCTATTCATGAAAAAGGAGGACTTTGACTGACCAAGAGGCAAAAATACACTGGATAATACTGCAGATTTGAGTGGCGAAAGACCTAATCAAGTTTTAGGGAGCAGTAAAAAACCCTGCAAAATCAGCAAATGAAAAACATGGTTTTGATTTTCCAACAGCAGGGACGTCAATGTCCTCCATTTTTCAGTGAAAAAAGGACCTATTTGCTCCTGGCTTTCAAAAAGAGAATATTATTTTGTATGTGTTTTGCCAACAGCTGATAAATATTTCTGCAGATGGACTTTCAAAGAAAAACATGTTTTTCGGTCTCTACCAGCTTTTTACTTCCTTGCTTTACACAATTACAGGAGAGAGAGTGAGCAGTGAGGAGGGTGGGGGTAGTTGTGCCTATTACTATATGTCCTTTTTTTTCCCCCATGCAGTTTTGTTTACATATATAAGACATGGAAAAATATGTTTATTTTGCTGCTGACTTGAAAAATTTATATATATATATTTAAAAATATATTATATAAATATATAAAAATTATATATTCCTGCCTGCCCCCCCCCCCCCAAAAAAAAAGTTCAACTGATGCCTTGCATTTAGTTTGTAAGCAACATTTTAGACCTGCTGGCATTTTTCAGATTGACAGCTGAACAAGTGCTTGTGAGGGCTTGTGAGTTTGAAGAATAAGTGACAAAAAGTATTCAAAATGATTGTAACTAGGTGTCTGTTGTATGTATGGAAACACAGTGTTCTTACACGTACTGGTAGGTCTGTACAAATCCATAATCTGATTCTGAATTCAAAAAGGGACCTAAAATTTTCAGCATGATAAAAGCTGAAACACTGTTTAGTATCAGCTCACTTATATTGTAGTTATTGTAGATTATAACTGTAACAGAGTGTCTTGTAACAAACACCTTGGTTCTTATTGAACATATGTACAACATCAAGATGAGGTTTTTCTTAATATATATGACATAGATATACCAAATGTAACTATAATTAGAGATGCTAATTATAGCAGTGTAAGACCTTATTGGGTCTTAAGTACTGCTCATGACTGCACAGTCTAGAAAACCAGGATGTAAATGTATGAGCATATATTATTGAGAGTATATGAAATTTTCAGATGCAGTTAGTGGGCCTAAATGCTTCAATTTTGTTCCATCCTGAGCTGCAGAAATGTTGTCTTACAGCTGTAGTGGCAGCTGTAGGTGCTGTGAATGTTAATAGACTAAAAATCTTTAATTGGCCTTGCAAAAAAATGAAGAATCTGCATTTTAGAGGCCACTTTGAAAGTTTCTTTAAGGGTGTTTTCTGCTTTTAAATTCCTACTTGAATTCACATATTATATCTAATTAAAATACTTTGGCTTCTTGGTGGAGTGATATGAGTGAATAGAAAACTACATGACTCTAGACAAAGCTATTGTCTTACATTTCCCTGGAAATCCATATGACCACAAGGGATCAGATAAACCATGGCTATTTTGAATTTTAACAAAGGTGAAAGTGAAATAAAATCTGGGGCCTTAACAAACCTGTTGATAGTGTAGTGGGTGTTGGTGAAATAAAAATACTTGGTCTGGCTTGACAGTTTGTCAACAGCACTTTCAATTGGTATTAAACATTGAGTACTGTATTAAATATCATTCCCTGTTACCTGTAGGGGAAGTAACTGCCATCCGTCTTCTTCAGGTGATTGTTTGTGCCAAAAATGACAAAATTTAAGCATTGTTAGTGACATCATGCTGGCCAGTGTGTACTATACAAAGGGAAAGCCTTCTTTTAATTAGGTATTCGAAGAACCAAAATTTTCATGGGGACTGTTAACCTGGAAGCTGCTGTGAGTTGCTTCCTGTCTAGCTCCACATCGCAAAATGTGTTTCTTCCAGCTGCCAGGGGAATCTCATGGGATGCCACGTAAGTGCATGGTGCCACAGAATAGAATTAAGGCAGTTTGTAAAATACAGGAGAGGAATGCCAAACAGGCCAGCTAGCTCGTGGCCATCACACATGTTGTACTTTTGCCAAGAATCTGGCTTATACTCTGCTTAATTTGTTCTGTTGCAAGTATTACTGTGATGGACAGGTAGACAGATTCTTTGGACTATGCAGTATGTGGCTGAGCACGTCATCTGTTATTTTACATAACCCGAGTCTACACGTTGCACTTCTGCTATGACTGACTGCTGTCTGAGCAGAGTTCACAGAGCTCATTGCTATTTCTTGAGGAGAAGGTCTGCTGTTCATTTTAATGTGTCCATTTTCCATGGGAAACATTGCATCTTTTTGCTTATTTTCATTCTGGTTGTCTTACTTGGATGCTTTTGGGAGGGCTGGAGAAGTCTATACCAATTCCCTGGTGCATGACTTGCACTAAATCCAAGACATGAATATTTTGGCAGAGTATTTTCCACCTAAGACGTCAATAGGGGCAGGCAGAGAGAAACACTGTCTTGCCCTGACCGGGTAGCTGCTACTCTCAGACACATAGCACTGAATAAGTAACTGCTGGTGAGCACTACAGTAACATATCTGTTGCCTTTATGCAGTAACTTAATGTCGTGCTTTTTTTACCTGGGGGAGAGTTCTGGGAAAGCAACAGAAGTCTCCTCCCTCAAAACCCCAGCGCTTCTGTTATAATTATTTCTTTGGAAAAATTAGCTTCCCATTTCCAGCCCCTCTCCAGAAGAGCTTCCAGATCCCCCCGTGAAGCTTTGACTTTGGCAGGCTCAGGAGACCACGGCAGTATTGCTTTACCATGACTGTCACAGAGGGCCCTGGGCATTGTACGCACCCTGGCAGTTCACGCCCCACGGGCGCTTGGCCCTTCAGGGCTTTGCCTGGGACGATCAGCCCCAGCAGCTGTGGAGCAAAGGGGCGCTGATTCTGGGGATGTCCGGCAGGGCAAGCCTTCGGTTTGGTAGAGCTGGAAGAGACACTGCCTGTGTCAGCTTGAATGTACGGCTACAGCTGCTGTTTATTTCCTTGTTTTTCAGGGAAAGCCTTCAGTATGTTCAGAGACTCAGGGAATTTCCACTATTTTTCTCAGTGCTCCCCCCACTCCCTTGGCCTTCAGACACACACATTGTGTTGTTTTGACGTAGTTTCAAGCAAATATTTTGCCACCGAGAGGCAGTGCAGGGTCATAGAGGTCCTCCAGGCTTGAGCTTCAGGCTTTCAGTCCTCCCCAGTAAACAATAGCTCTATAACTCATTAAAACTCCCTTTTGATTACCTTTTCCTGTTTCTGATTGTTTTGGAGCAGCAGGGGTGGATTCCACCCTCAACAAACTTCTTTTTCCTGCTGCTAAATTTAAATGTCTCTGAACCGAAAGGATTTGTTAATCTCTTTGGCAATAACTCCATGAAATAGAAATTACAACTTTAAACAAGATTTAGACTATTTCTGAATGCTACAAGGGAATTGTGACTTGGATTTGCAGAATAGTTTTCATGTCTATGATTTTTATTTAACTCTCTCTCTCTCTTTTTTTTTTTTTTTTTTTTTTTTAAAGAAATAAAAGTTAGCCAGACCCTAGTACATTCTCTGTTGGCTATTGTACCCTCTTCATTTTCAGATTTAGTAATAGTCATGTTTTCCCATTGTGGCCTGCATGAAACCAAGCTGATAATCTTTCTTATCTCCTATTTTCTTCAAATCCATTCATTGTCTTCTTCTTCACATCATTGATTCAGCACTCCTATTTCTGTCTCTATTCTTGGAACACTTTTTCACTACATAGTTTTCTCCTACTTGCAAGTCACCGTATTTACATGATCTACCTATAAAACTCCCTCGCCCAGCTGACTTCATTGACAATTTGTGTATTCCATCTCTTATTTGTAGCAGGGGTAAACTCCTGAATTGTCTTCAGCAACCTCTAGTTTTCTTGTAGGCCAGATATAGATTAATAAATTCATAATTTTCTTTGATGGACAGCAAGGAGAATTTAGAAAAGTGAATTGCAAAAATTTCAATTGAAGGGAAAAATATGTGAAAAATTATCCATCCACATCCTTCTATCACATACACTGGCCACACATACCTAGACACTAATCTGCGCAATCTGTACTAATCTAGCATGAAACCTGCTTTTCAGATACAGTGCAAAAAGTGATAGAATAACCAATTGAAATGTAATCTGTATAACACAGGTCCCTATGTGGATTTAATTAGCAAGACAATAATTTACTTCTGTCATTTTTAAACCCACAACTAGGATCTCCGGGAGAACAATGTATGAACATGTATAAAAGATGTGGTGTGTCCCGACAACCTCCTTGGAAATTTGCTGTTATTATTTGCTGTTATTATTAAGCATGTCAAGGAAAAATATATTTTTCCTACCCAAAGAGTGGACATCTTGAACAAAAGTGAAACAGACTGCAAAAGCAGATGAATACTGTTGGGTATCCCATCACTCACTTCGTGACTGCCCCTCGCTTCCCCTCATCATCCTCCCTACCCTGCTAGTTTGTTTTGGTTTTTTGTTTGTTTGTTTGTTTTACTTCTGTTGCCATTACCTCAGTTTTAAGCACCCTCTGAGCAGAACAACTGTAAAATGATAGTGTAGTAGATCCTAGAGTGCCTAGGACTTTGTGCCTAGAAGGCAGAATGACAAAAAAGACACTTCCTGGAAAGAATTACACAGATTCTTCTTTTGACAGCCTGGTTACTAAAGTTGTCCTTTGCAGGATAATCCAGGGACAGAGACAGAACTGCTGTCTATAGCAAGTGCTTGTGTAGTCCTGCAAGGTTTGCTACCACAGTAATGAAACCATGGTATCTGCCCATAAGGACAATGGATTGAAGTTTAATAGACAAATAGAATCATAGAATGCCCTGAGCTGGAAGAAAGCCAGCAGGATCATTGAGTCCAGCTTCTGACCCTGCACAGGAAACCCTATCAATCCCACACTCGGGTTTAGAGCGTTGTCCCAACACTTCTAGAACTCAGGCTTCAGGCCATGACCACTGCCCTGGGATGCCTGTTCCAGTGTTCAACCACCCCCTGAGTGAAAAATGTTTTCCTGATATCCAGTGTAAACCTCCCCTGACTCATATGCACTTTTATGTATTTAAACACACACAGATTATTTTGTGCGTAAATACCTACACAGATATGCATAAATGAGTATGCACTCACTGATAATTATTTTTTTAGAAGAATTAAAGAAAATAAACTGCATATGCTGTCCTAAAGAAACTTTGACAATGAAAAGGGAAATAATTATTTTCCTGGAACAAATTTTCTGTGTTTTAATTTTTTGGGGGGCATTATGAATGTGACTCATGTTTTTGTGGAAAACAATTTTAAGAAAGCATGTCTCAATTTCTACAGTTTAATTAATTTTTCCTCCTTTTGCCAGAGAAGTTTGAAAGCCAAATGCCTGATTATAGTTTTCTGATTGGGAATGTACATGGTAGTTGGAAGATTAGGGATAAAGCTCATGACTAGAGCTTATCCATTTCAAACAGATAATTTATGTACAACTAGTGGAGAGAAATGTCTCCCAATATAATCATCAGCAGTTCTGCTGAAGTCAGTGATGCTCTGTTGCTCTTCCCATGCTGCATTGGGAACCAGAATAGAAATTGAGAGGCCCCTTCTCTAATATTGCTGAATGGTGTCATCTTACAGCACTAAAATGTGCGCTGAGTGCCTGACATTTACTACAGGCAGCTCTGAATGTCTTACAGTGGAGGAAAACTCCAGTGCAAACCTTAGAGATACTACAAGCCCCATGGCAAAGCTGAAAGTGTTAAAACACTTTTTAGTAAAAGCAAAATCTTTGTCCTACTTCTCCCAAGTATATAGGGAGCTGTGAATGAAGTTCTGTAAGTACCTTCTATGGTCACTAGTTCATCATATTCTTTGCCTCAGAAAAGACGTGTGCCTCCACTGTAAACTGGACATATTTGCCATTGCTTTTTCTTCAAGGATGAAAGGGAACACTTTTCTGCACAGCCTGGAGGTGGTAGTGCTTCAAGGTGACAACTAGTGGGTTTAAAATCTGAATGGAAACTTAAAAGTCACCTCAAATAATAACCTCGACATACTAACACACTGAGATACTGCTGCTTCCACATCATGACTTGTTTCTGCCCATATGAACAAGCATGGTTTGCTTGTGGTCATCTTCATGGAGATGCATTTTATGTATCTTTCATGCCTCTGGCATGACAAGTGATACACTACTGCAGGAGTGTGCTGACAGAGATACAGATTTCTGTACAAACAAAGCTGTACGATTTTTTATTTATAGTCATGACAGGCTCATACAAAAAAAAATGAAACACATTGGCTGAATATAGTAAGTTAATGACTTGTGAAGATTTGTTAAGTCAATACCATCGTGTGTCTACATTTTCATTTTTTTGACTACTCGCAATATAGAAAAAAACAGTATGGTGCATCCATATCTGTAGATATTGAGACTGAAGGCTTGGGTTTAGCCTCAGGTGAAGCAATAGGGCATGATGCAAATATCTGTACCTTAGACATATAGCTGGTTGAGACTGAAGAAGGAGTATAGCCAGCTTCCATCACCAGAGAGATGAGTCTAGATACAGTGCCTGTAGGGAGCCTCCAATCTCCTTCTTAGCCTGAGACCAAGCACAGCATGCAGGAACCCTTTGATACAATTTTAATGTCTGCACTTAGCTCACTTCAACTCTGTTAAGGACAGTTCTCCTCCTGTAGCAGAGCAATTCACATATGATTCATGTTAGATTTCCACGCTAAGATAGTTTAGCTGATTTGGCTTCCCAAGGAGCACCTCACACTCAGTGTGATGCCAGCGGATATCCAAATGTCTGTGTACCTCTGCAAAGGAAAAACCTGGTATGGGGATTAAATAGGAACCTTTCGGTATCCCCTTGTTTTCCCTGGAGTAGATGATGAGGCGGGTTGAAAAGCATAGAATTCTACCAGGTAAGGTGGAATTCCACCACGTAAAGCCACCAAAATCCAGCACCATGCATTGTTTTTAGAGCCTGAAGAAGCAGGTAATGAGCATCCCTGTGAGTGAGGGTCTTTGTGGGACTGAAGAGAGAGAGCTTATCTGTGATTCCTGTGGGTTTGTGCAGGTTCAGAAGGGCTTCTCAGCATGGATGTGACTCAGGCGTTCAGGTTGTGACCTGATCAGGCATGCTGACCTGCGGAGTGCAACAAAGATGATTTATTGGGGAAATATTGAAACAATTCATGTCAAAAAATTATCCATGACAAAAAAACTCCCAACCCAACTAACCAACCAAAACCACAAACAAAACAACTCAATCCTTAAGCATACTTTCTCTAAAAAGATTACACTAAATACAAGGACTATATTTAGGTCACCCCCCCATAAATGACTCAAGGGAGTGTCAATCCTGCTAGCTCTGCATTTCGATGTCCAGGGCTAGCTGTAGTCTCTTTAATGGGAAATTGTCTCTATGTCTACCTATGGAATAAGCTGTACAATAATAGAAAACACTGAACAACTTTATCCTAGGAACAGTTTTAGCCCATATATCCTGCAAGTCACATGAAAGTGGATAGAGTGTCTTACAGCTTTTGTGCCCCTCACCAACCCAACCCTTTATGTTCTGGAGAGCCTACATGTCCAGCCCTGCTATACAATTTCTCTGTCACCTCAGTTACATAAAGTGCTTTGCTTAGAGTCCTCCTTGCAGTCCACAAAGCAGATGCCTTGTACCAGTGACCAGACCACCTCTACTGGACATGTGTCTCCTGATTTTAATTAGTTTTGCATTTGATGCTGAATTTTATTCACTGAATATTCAGGGCTTGTTAGTGTCTGTATTATAAACCCTAGTTTTCCAAGAGCTTACAATCAAACTATAAAAATGTGTTCCAGACAGGAAGTTCGACCATGTGCTTCTAGTTCAGTAGTGGAGAGTTGTAAAATGCAGTCATTTTGGCTGTCTTCAATAAATGAAGAATGGTTTTCTCACTTTTTCCACAGTGGTTTTGGTGAAATATTAATCTTGGTGTGATTGTGCTAAATAAATTCATACCATTAATGTATTTGAGAGCTTTACTACTTTGTAAGATCATTGGTGCAGTTGGCCAAACTTATTTCCAGTTTAATGTTTTGTCTAAAAACCTATGAAGAGGATATGTGGAAGATTAGTTTCACCCAAACTAAATACTGACTATTTTGGGCAAGAACAGAAGTTCAGCTCAGAAAAGGTCATCTCAAAATCCATCCAAAGTGCTTTTTTTTAACTTGAATGGAAAGCTTATTTTTTTTATTTTATGCAATTTTACGTCTGTCATTATTTCTTCCAAAACCTTTAATTCCACCCTCAGGACAGATTTTAAAAGGAAAAATCTCCTTCAAAATGAGGAGTTGAAAACATTTGTCTGTGGGAACACTGAGAGGAAACATTTTGGGGTTTTTTAGGTTTTTTGGTTTGTTTGAAAGGCTTTGAAGGTTTGGGGGATTTTTGCCATGTTTTGCAGAGAGGTCTTCCTCTTAGATTTATCTTTAAACTAGTTTGTCAGACCTGAGTAAATCTAGTAGATCGCATTAAGTTTTACTTTTTGCCTAATTTATTATCTTCAAAAAAATTAAATAAAGGTTACCATTCAGGTGCAGTTGTTGGCAAAGGCACCTAGAATTAATAACAAATCCCTGTTGCATGAATTCCTCTCTTATATCCAGGTTTGAAGTGGATTTGCTGTGTTTTGTAGCTTAGAGAGTATCTTGTGCAGCCAGCCTGGCCTAAGCATGGAGTCATTCAACAGCCCCCCAGCCCCATCCTCTATCATGACTGGTCTCTGACACTACATCGTCCACTCCCTGCCACCTCCCCACTGCTGGATATGTGACCTGAAGGTCACAGCTTGCATTCTGCTGCAGGGTTAGAGGGGAAAGTGTTTCACTGACATTTCTACACTTGTCTACAGGGGCAAATGTCCAAGACGGGTGTTAGTGAGTTCTTTAGTCGTAAAGAAGTAATTTCTGCTGCTCCTGTCTTGTATCTTGTGCTGCAAAGCAGTGAACTTTCTTTTGCATGCCTAAGGAGTTCAATATCTGTGTCCAACATGTCACTGAATGGCAATCCACCTGCCACTCCTGATTCCCTGACTAATTTCCTGTGCAGCTTTGACCGCATAACGATAGGAAGGTTTGACTGCTTCCATAAAGATTTTTGAGGGAAAACACTTGAGAAGCAAGTGATGTAAATAATCTGCAACCTATGCTTCAAGCCATAAAGTTGGCTTTGATGTTGAGAAGACAAATCTTCCCGGACATTTGCATTAGTCCAGACTCGAAAATCAGATCAGCCATGGTTTATGGCACAGATAAGACTTTGTGGAAGCAAGATTTGCCCTTGGGTTTGCCTTGGCAACTTGCTGTTGAACCTGTGTGCTATATATAATCTGCATAAATTAAAGTGCACTTTTCATTGATCATTCGGGAGCAGACTCTGTTAACAGCTTGTGTTACATAATCATACAGACTTAAGTCTGTATTATGCAAGTGAGAGTGGATCACAAGGCTTCCTGGGAAAATCCAGATTGAGGTTATTTCCATGAAAATAAAAACTGATCTTGACTATTCCTAGATAGTTCTTATCCAGGAGTTGAAATGACTTGTCTCAAAATAGAGTAGCAGCTCCCCACAGACACTGTGGGATATTTATGTAGAAAAAAATTGTTAGGAGCCCATGGTGCTTTGGAACCAGCAGACTGCCTGTGATCATTTTCACAAAGATGTTCACTGGCCATACACAGAGAAATGCAGCTGCCATCTGCATCCTAGGTAGGAAAAGGATGACAGCAACAGTCAGTGGGGATGTGACATGGTGAATGAAGAGGACAAAACAGCTGAAGATCTTCCTGTAAGGTTGTCTCATTTCTTAGATCTGAATCTATCTGAATTTCATCTTATTCCTAACTGCTTTATGAGGTATCTCAAGCTGTGTAAACAGTAAAGCAATAATAGCAGATCACAATGCACTCAACACAGACCATGAAGAATAATAGCCTATGAGTCAAGCAATATGCCCTCTCTAAAGGATATAATGCTTCTTGCAGACAGGAATATTAATCACCCTAGGAACTGACAGGATCTGATGGGAGAGACTGTTATTAATATTATCTCCCTTGGAAACATTTGCAATGGTAAGAGTAATTTTAATAATGCTGGAACAAAATTAACTGGGTTGGCTAGCTTTGCAGCAAATGGGAACACTGAGGAAGGCAATACATAAACAGAGAGACTAATTCATGAAGGAGGTGGACCAGATTTCTCTGTTGACAGCTCATACATGATAAGGAGAGGGGGTGGGAACTTTTTGTTTTAAAGGTTGTATTTGCTTCATCATTGTCAAAATCTTGTTAAAAGTCTAATTCAGTCATCATGTTTTTGTTGCTGTCCAGAGACCAAATGTATGTATTAGAGGAGCCTTATATACAATTTTTGCCACAAGCAATTTGCTATGATTATATTATTCTAATCTGGCTGGTTCCCATGGAGTCTCTGAAATCGTATCAGAGGAAGAGGAATATTAACAATCCTGTCTCTCTCAGGAGACCTAATAAAAGAATGGATATCTCATGTTTAGGTTCAACACAAAAAGCTTTGAAATGGCCATGGAATCATGGACATCAGTTCTCAACATTCCTAGTTTTTTATTGCTTGGCTTGAACACAAGTCTTTTGTATACCTGTGCCAAAACCAGCAAGATTACAGTGGAAATAATGAATTCGTAAGCTAAATAATGAGGCATGTGTCAGAAGGAGAACTGTCATAAGGGTTTAGTAGGAAAACCAAGTGCCAGGAGCACTGCATTTGATTTCTTCCTTTGTTACATTCTGCTTTACACAAATCTGCCATCTGCCTTAGAGTATTATATACCAATTAATAATGAAAAAAACAGATAAATTGGAGCAGTGCTTTAGGCAGATGGCAAATTGCCCAACTTTTTTTTACAAATATTAAACCAAATAACTCCATGGGTTAAGACTTATCTCTGAGCACCCAGTATGAGACATTCAAGCTGTGTTGATAGCTGTGACTGGCAGTGAGTCAACCAACGCTGTATTACATTCCCTATTGGAAAACTATAATCAGGCATTTGGCTTTAAAACTTCTCAGGCAAAAGGAGGAAAAAATAAATTAAATTGCAGAAATTGAGACATTTTCAAACCTTTCTTTCTGGACCAATTCTCTTTAATAGCAGTATCAACTAAAGAGAAAATTTAGGCTCCTCTCAATGTATTTACAAGATGCACAGAAAATTATTACCCATATATGAATTATCTTATCCCTGGAAAGAGAGTGGTAAGACCCTTATTTAGTTGCTCATGTAAACAAGATGCTGATAAGAACTTCTGAAAAAAATCCTCTCCCTGGTTGCCCCCATTCCAGAGCTTAATCATTTTAAAAGGGGGATAATACTACTGTTTCAGCCCCTGCATATTGCTGCCTGAGATGGATATGAAGCTCCATTCAAGATTTCAATAGACTGTGATGAGACTATGTTGTTACTATGGCCTGATATCTCAGTTCTCTATTCACAAGAACAGCTACTTAGGACACTTTGGTTAAAGGGAATTTCTATTTGAAAAGGCAAGTTTGTCTGAAATGCTTTGAGGGGGGAAGAGGGCAAAATGAAGGAAATTATTAATTTGTGCCTTTTCCACAAAACAAACCTCGTTTAAAATGGAGGATGTGACAAGGGTGGCTCTGCAATGCCTACTATCAGTTTCTCTCCTGAGCATGAGAAATATCACATCAGTTAAAAAGGCAACAGTGACTATTCATTATTTCCTGCTGTCTGTTTGGCTTGAAACTGATTGTAGAGCTAGAAAATTCCCCTTTGCTTTGCTTAGGTTTTTCCTGGTCACACATGGATCCTCAGCTAACTCTGCCAGTCAGTCAAAAATTGTCAGAACAGGTCCCCAATAACTGGTTGCCTAATGTGATGACTGAATTCTGAAACCAGGGTTAGTGACCACAGAGCAATCATACAGATAAACCATGCAATGGACTATGCCTATTCTGGATAAACAGGTCTCTCTTCAGTCAATACCTCCAGGTTCAGCACAGCATGCACATGTGACAAAGAGTAAGCACGATGCTATTTTCTGCTTATAGTTGCTGGTGTTCTCCTTCTTTACCAACATTATCAATAAGCTTGAATTAAAATGTGGGTTCAACCATATAATGTGGTAAAAGGAGGTGACATAGCAGACATGAGATATGGATATATTTTCACTTGGAAACAGCACTTTCAGCCTTTCCAGTGCCATAGAAGCTATAGCATAAAACTGCAACAAAAGCCTTTCCAATGTCATATTAGATGTTTCACTCACTGCCTTGTCAACTGTTTTAAGAAGATCTAAGCAAGGAGCCTTCACATGTGTTCCTTCTCTGCTCCTTGACACAAGTAAGTCAGTCAAAGAAGGAAAACCTCTGCCAATAACAGGAAGGCACTAAATAAAAACAACCACACGAGATGCTTGTGACTCTCTCAGAGGAGTATATATATATAGGTTTTCCAAAAGGTGGGGCAACCGCAGCAGCTGTGTTGTAAAAGGCTTAAACGGGAACTTCATTTATTGCTAGATTTCATAATGGTTTGCTTGGAATGGCAATGTTTACAATCGCATACTGGAATGTGATGTTTGCTTGGAGTGTAAAAACCAAAGGACGTAAAGAAAGTTTCAGTGGAATCACAGTGGAAACAGCGTTTTAATTCTGCCCCTATTGTGTTCTAATACTGTGACGAAGAGTAAATGCACACTTGCTCCTGCCGCGCAATCCATACCGTTATCCTCTCTCTTCAGAACTACAAGATATTTATCAAGATCGACTATACTACTGTATGGAAGTGATGGGTTCAGCCAACTTTGGTAGCAGAAACAGATGCTTGTGGAAGGTTAACGCCCGGTGCCGCGCGCGAGAAGCCCGCGCGGAACCGGCGATGCTAAAAAAACCGCGCGTGCGCAGAGGCTCCCGATGAGCGCAGGCGGGGGGCGGGGGCATGCGCGTGTGCAGCTCGCGGCTGTTACCAGCGGCGGGGCGCTGCCGCTGCGAACGCAGCGCACGGGCGGTAACGTTATTGAGACGTCGCCGGTGCCAGCTGCTGACTAGAACACCAGGTAAGAAACGCGCAGTGGCGCTTTCCGTGGCTGCGCGCTGCCTCACGCTGATACCGCTACTTGAAGGTGAGCGGGAGACGGACGACCGCGTGGCGGGTCCAGGGAAAGCCCCGAGGAGGGCGACGGTCCCTGTAGGGGGCGGCTGCGCTGGCGGGGTCCGCGGCAGAAGCACCGAGTGGCGGGAGCTGCCTCCGGATGGAGCCGTGCAGGCGGCAGCGCTGTGCGGGAGCGGGCGGCGGGGGCTGCCCGCGAACGGCGCCGGGAGGGAGCGGGTGGCACGGTCTGTCCGGAGCCGCACTGGGGCGTGCGGAGCTACGTTGGGCACGTAGTGCGGTGTAGTCGCCGTCTCGGCGGCGGCACAGAGCGGGCAAGGCGGCGTTTCGCTGCACGCCGGGAGCTGCTGTCCAGGGGACGGAACTTGCTGTCGTCCATATTGGTTCCCGGGGCATGCTGGGTGTTGTGGTTTTCCGGCACACTGTCGAACCTTTGACTCGGGAGCTCAGACAGGCATCGGAATCACATCTCTCTTTAAAAGCATCCAGTCCGATGACTTTTAAGGTCTTGTTCAGCAGCTGTGCACCGCAAACATCCATTATGGCCGATTAGGACTTGTAAGAATGCAAAGATAGGTAGAGCGTTCTGGCCTTAGCACTCTCGGGCATCCATCTTTGTGGTCCTTGTAATAAATCGTCCTGTTAGCATCTTCCTCCTGGGTTCTCTTGAGTCTGGTGGGCTCGCTGTCGGTCTCGCCTCGGTCATCTCATTCCGCATTCTCTCGGTCCTCGCGGTCATTCTTCTCGCCGAGAGTTTTCTCTCCCTATTGCGTCCCCTCGTTTGTCATCTCCTGTGTCATGGGTGTTTTTTGCCTTTTTTCCCTTTTCAGTTTTTGTCCAGTCCAATCATGGTGTTGAAGAGATGACAAGAATCACATTCATTGGCACTCCAGTGCAGGCCACCAACACGAATGGCTTCAAGCGCGTGAGTCCCTTCCTAACCCCCCCCCAGGGAGCAGCTGCAGCCTCCTCTCCTCTGGGCTGGGCTGAGGGAGCAAACACTTGGGGCTGGTGCCATTCCACACTCAGGGTGCTTGGGAAAATGCATAGCTTTGTCCTGGATATCTTTTGAGCTTTCTACAAGGTTTTAATCATCAACTTGGTAACAATAAATGGTAAGAACTGAAAACATGAGGGGCTGGCAAGTTATACACACCAAAGGCAACATTTTTTTAATAGCTGTGAGATTTATATCTTGATTTTGGGACTCTCTTTTTTGCCAACTTTATTGTAAAAAGTCTTATTTTAAAGTAAACTGCTTCAATAATGAATTTATGGTACAAATAATCTCTAATGTTAGAAGGTTAAAAGCACTAACACCAACATGGCACCTCCTTAATTTTTAGCAACAAAGCTTAAGTTTTCTGCTGCTAGTAAGTTAGTAAAGGAGTTTATCAGCTTTTGCTGCCCTTCACTGATACTCAAGGTCATTAAAAAATTGCTCTACTGTTCTAAAATAAATACAGGTATTAGACCTCCCTCATTCTCCCCAGACTAGAAACACGTGAATTGATTTTTGATCTTCTTTCTTTGGGTTTCTGTGGCTTGTTAAGCTGCCTGGAGAAGGTGTCTGTGGACGTGGCACCCAGGGAATGGTGCTGGGAAGGGCGGGATGGGAAGGAACTGCTCAGAAATCCAGAAGCAGCAGTGGACTGGGAGCTGATCCTGCCTCAGTCACACCCTCCTGGACAGTCTGTGTAATGATAATATTCCTTTTTTCCTTCCTGAACACAGAGTCAGAGGAGAACAGAAATCTGCATTGATGGAAAGGGGAACACCAGGGAAAAACTGCTGCTGGTGTCCTCAGAGAGCAGAGGGAAGAGCCGAGAGAAATAATTGCCTGGCTGAGGGGCACTCGTGTCCCCTGTGGAACAGATCCCTGCGTCTCCTCAGACCTGCCGGTTTGCAGTACAGTTTGGAGACATTCTGCTGCAGCTTTGGGTCTTAAGGACTGGAAATCCGTGGATTTCTGGGTGGTTTCCACAGGTTCTCCTGTTTTCTAGGAGCTGCACGGTGAGGTAGGAATTTTGAGAGAGTCCTTGGCAAAGCCAAGGAAGCCAAGGCAGGGGAAGGCCTTATCCCAGCCCGAGGTTCCCACTTTTGTCTCTGACTCCTGGAGAATTGCTGGACCGTAACCAGAGGCTGTCCATTGGATTTCCTGCCTTTTCCAATAAATCGTTGCTTTCAGCTGGAGTGTGTTCCTGGTGTCATCCTGCTCCTTCTCCTCCATGGATTTGTAAATAAAGTTCCTGACTTTTGCCAAGTTGAATTTTATTATTCCAGCAATTGTGGTGGCTCTTCTGTTCCACTGAAACTTCCCAGCTCTGCTAAGAGCTTCAGATGTCAGATACAAGTAAGCCTGGAGGGTTTTTTTTGCAATGTTTCTCCCACAAAATACAGACAATTCTGGGGTGGGAGTAACTTGAGGTGTTTAGTTCTCGCTTCCCTTTAAAATCCGAGCAGAGGAAGCAGATATTAAGTCATTATTCCATGAACTTCCACCAAATTCCTGACTGTTCCAATAGTTTTCACTGTTAGAAATGCCTGAGCTTGTCTTCCAGGCGAGATTTAGCTATTTTTCCTTCCTTTGATTTGATGTTTTTCCTCTTTCTGATTTTAGTAAGGGAATATTTATTGCAAATGCCAATTTTCCATCCTCGTTGGAGTTTTGCTACATCCTAGGGCCCATTTCCAAGGGCATTTGCCAAATTCACGTTGGTAAATCAGGAGCTCCCAGAGCTGTGTTAGGCAATGGCATGAGGGGAGAGCTGCATTTATTTAATTTTGTCTTTTATTCTATTTATTGTTTATTTTATTTTTTATTTATTGCTTTTTGATTTGGGGTTTTTTAATGCTATATTTTGATTTTGTGTTTTATTTTTTCATGTTATTTTATTTCTTGTTTTGTATTTTTAAATGGTTTTATATTTTACTTCTTCTAATTTTATTTTTACTTTAATTTTAATTTAATTTTTAAAATTTCTACTTTAATTTTTATTTTTTTATATTATTTGTTTATTTTTTATTTGCTGTTTTAGTTTTGTATTTTTAATTTTTAATTTTATTAATCTTATTTTTCTTTTTATATTTTTGACTTTATTTTTATTACTGTTAGGTTTATTTTATCTTTAAATTTTTATTTTATTTCTTTTTTATTTTATTTTATATATTTTTATTTTTTCATCTTTGCTTTGTTCCTTTTTTTTTTTTTTTTTTTTTTTTTTTTTTTTCCTTTTCCTTTACTCTCTCTTACCCTGAGGGTCTGGAAGTTTGGCTGTTGGCAAAAAAGGAGTTGAAAAATGACATCCATGGCCCCGGACATGTGGATAGAGGTGAGGGTGCCGTTAGCAAAACCTCTGCATTTTCTGCTCCGTTAAAAAACCTGAAGGGAGGTGGTGCCTTTTTTTTCTTTGGAACCCCCACCGGGTCTCATTCCACCCCTGTGCAGTATCACCAGCAGTGACTTGATGTGGAGGTGTATTTCAGAGATGGCAATAAAACCAAGTAGCCCTTTGATGTTGTAACTCTCCCAAGCTCATTGTTCACTAACAGAGGAGTCCAAAACAAAGCAAACAAAAAAATGCCAAAGCAAACCCCCTGAAAAACAACCCCCCCCCCCAAAAAAAAAACAGAAAAAGAGAAAATATGCCAATATTATTTTAATAAGAATTAAATCTTTACCCCTTGGAAAACCAGGCTAATTTAATTGTAATTAATTGTGCTTCTGCTGTGTTAGGTTACTGAATTCATATAATTTAAAATGTCGTTGTAAAATATAAACAAACAGGAGCTTAAAAAATACAAAAATAGGAAATATAAATTCTAAAAATAGAAATATAAAACAAAAAATAATATCAATAATATAAATACGATATATCATATTACATGTTGCGTATATTCTATGAGATATACATAGATAGGAATATAAAAAATAAATTGTAATGATACATATCAATATAAAAATAAAAAGTATTAAAAATGTGGAAATATAGCCTAAAAGAAAGGCTTTTTGGGTTTGGATTTCATTGGTGACAGGGTTCTTGTCGTTGTGGTTGGGAGACTTGTGGCGTTTAATTTAGAGAATTTTTGGAAGGGGGTTTTTGGGCACCTCTTTTGCCTCTGCTCCCTGCCTGCCCCCGACCCAGCGCTGAGCTGCGGGGCAGTGCTGGCACCTTGTGGACAGAGAGCGGTACTGCAGCGCTCTCCCGTGCCCATCCCCGATGAGCGCGCTAGGGCCGGGCTGTGAACTCGTGGACAATGCTGCCATCTCGTGGTCAGTGATGAGTACTGCAGCGCTCTCCCGTGCCCGTCCCCAATGCACGAGACAAGCCCTGGCTGAGAGCGGGCGCAGCGCTGCCACCTTGTGGACGGAAAGCGGTACTGCAGCGCTCCCCCGAGCCCAACCCGACGCGCGTGGCAGCCCCGGACTGTGAGCTTGGGAGCGCTGCTACGGCCCGACATTCCAAGCATGGCGGCAAAAAGGGCGGGAAAAAAGCAAGGACCCTGGTGGCATCTAGCCAGCTGCCTGCGCAAAAACCCGACCGCAGCGCCGTCTGAGAGTGATTTTCTGAGGTGTTTCCAGGTGTTTGGACATGTTCTGTGGGCTCGGCTATGCCGCGGCCGTGTTCAAGCCGTCGATTTAGTCAGGCGTCTTTGTTAGCAGCCAAGGGGGCCTTAGCGGTGCCACAAAAAAAGATGGCGGCTGGGCCGGAAGTGGCTTCAGCCGCAACAAAGATGGCGGCGAGTGAGGGCGGAAGTCACGTGACGCCCTTCCCAGTATGGCGGCAAAAAAGGGCGGGAAAAGCTAAAGACCCCGAAGGCGTCTAGCTGATTGCCTGTGCGCAACCCCGACCGCAGCGTCGCCCAGATGAAATTTTTTGTGGTGTTTCCGGGTGTGTGGACATGTTCTGTGGGCTCGGCTGCGCCGCGGCCGTGTTCAAGCCGTCGATTTAGTCAGGCGTCTTTGTTAGCAGCCAAGGGGGCCTTAGCGGTGCCACAAAAAAAGATGGCGGCTCGGCCGGAAGTGGCTTCAGCCGCAACAAAGATGGCGGCGAGTGAGGGCGGAAGTCACGTGACGCCCTTCCCAGTATGGCGGCAAAAAAGGGCGGGAAAAGCTAAAGACCCCGAAGACGTCTAGCTGACTGCCTGTGCGCAACCCCGACCGCAGCGTCGCCCAGATGAAATTTTTTGTGGTGTTTCCGGGTGTGTGGACATGTTCTGTGGGCTCGGCTGCGCCGCGGCCGTGTTCAAGCCGTCGATTTAGTCAGGCGTCTTTGTTAGCAGCCAAGGGGGCCTTAGCAGTGCCACAAAAAAAGATGGCGGCTCGGCCGGAAGTGGCTTCAGCCGCAACAAAGATGGCGGCGAGTGAGGGCGGAAGTCACGTGACGCCCTTCCCAGTATGGCGGCAAAAAAGGGCGGGAAAAGCTAAAGACCCCGAAGGCGTCTAGCTGATTGCCTGTGCGCAACCCCAACCGCAGCGCCGCCCAGATGAAATTTTTTTGTGGTGTTTCCGGGTGTGTGGACATGTTCTGTGGGCTCGACTGCGCCGCGGCCGTGTTCAAGCCGTCGATTTAGTCAGGCGTCTTTGTTAGCAGCCAAGGGGGCCTTAGCGGTGCCACAAAAAAAGATGGCGGCTCGGCCGGAAGTGGCTTCAGCCGCAACAAAGATGGCGGCGAGTGAGGGCGGAAGTCACGTGACGCCCTTCCCAGTATGGCGGCAAAAAAGGGCGGGAAAAGCTAAAGACCCCGAAGGCGTCTAGCTGATTGCCTGTGCGCAACCCCGACCGCAGCGCCGCCCAGATGAAATTTTTTTGTGGTGTTTCCGGGTGTGTGGACATGTTCTGTGGGCTCGGCTGCGCCGCGGCCGTGTTCAAGCCGTCGATTTAGTCAGGCGTCTTTGTTAGCAGCCAAGGGGGCCTTAGCGGTGCCACAAAAAAAGATGGCGGCTCGGCCGGAAGTGGCTTCAGCCGCAACAAAGATGGCGGTGAGTGAGGGCGGAAGTCACGTGACGCCCTTCCCAGTATGGCGGCTCGGCGCCACGTGCTTGACCTTCCCAAGATGGCGGCAAAAAGGGCGGGAAAAATGCAAGGCCCCCTAGTGCGTCTACCCGGCTGCCTGCGCTCTACCCTGACTACGGCGCCGCCTGGGAGCAATTTTCCGCGGCGTATCCAGGTGCGCAGACACGGTCTGTAACTCCAGCCGTGCTGCGGGCGGGCAGGAGCCGGACCCGCGCCCACAGGCAGGGGCGGGGCCGCCTCTCGCTTCCGAGCTCCCTCCAGCACCGCCCCCCTGGGCGTGGTCCGCGTGCCGCCGCTGCCGCGGTCACCGCGTGCCGCCGCGTGCCGCCGCGTGCTGCCGCCGCGGTCGCCGCCGTCGCTGCCCTCCGGCAGGCGGGGGGAGTCAGAAGGGTGAGCAGGGAGAGGAGGCCGAGGGGTTTGGGGGTGGCGGGGGGACGGGGGCGGGACGGGGACGGCCCGGTTTTCCGGGCAGGGCTTCCCGGGGACAGTTTCAGCTGCCCGCAGCTCTGGCTGGAGTCCCGGCTGGGAGCGGGGACGGGGGCGGGCGGGGGGCGGTGCTGGTCACGGCCCGGGAGGAGCTGCCGCTAACAGGGGACTCGCAGCCGCCTGGTGTCGTCTGTGTGTGCAAGTTGTTGTAGCGACAGTGGTGTTTCAAGCTGGGAGTGCAGGGTTCCCTGGGGGGGAAAGCCCTTGAAGTAGCCAAGCTGAGCACTTGCTGAGAGTTCCAAGGCTGGTGTCCCTTAGGATTCTTGAAACAATATTTAAATAGTTAGCGTCGGGTTGAGACAGTGGATCCAGTGGCTTTGCTGGAGTGGCAGAAATGGTTTTCGCCTGGAAGTGTGTTGGATGAGCGACCCTCCCTAATGGCTTTGTGTTTCCTGCTGTTACAATCAATGGACAGAGAAAGTAGGAAAGGTGTTTTAGAAATTCTTGGGAACTTTGCTTGTAGGAATGGAAATCCCCATGGAATTGGTATTTGACCCATATGGCCTATGAAGTGTCCCAGAAGCTGGTTTGTGTATTCATGCTCCCGTTGTGTTCCTGTGGGCTGTGGTTCAGGCTTCTCTCCCTGGGTTCTTGCAGTCGCTGTATCTCTTGGATGCTGTGCAGGATGGAATCAGGCAGCCAAACCTCAGGTTCACCTTCTCCCTGTCCCTCTGCATTGCTCGTGTGGCACAGCAGATCCTGAAGCCAGGTACTGGGACTTGCAGCGTGTGTCACTGCTGGGGTGGAAACCAGAGCCTTGGGGAATGTTGATCTGCTCGCCTGCTTTGTGCTCGTGCGCTCCTGACTGAGCTTTTCACTCTGGGGAAGAGAAGGGGAGGGATGGCCAGCAATATAATGAGCCTCAGAGCAAAGGCCTTCTGCAGTTCCTGGGCTGTTCTCCAGCTTGGAGCACTGCACAGCACAGCTTCCAGGTACTGTTGTCCGTGGCCGTGAATTGGAAATGTTGTACTCCTCACGATGCTGGCTTTTTCTCTTGACAGAGGAGCACATGGACATGAGGGTAAACAGATCCCTTCTGTCACACCAGTACCTGGACCTGAGGAAAGTACCAGGTTTTTTCCAGCTTTTCTACAGTTTTGATTTTGAGGTAAGAGTCTCATTTTGTGTATCCAGTAATTCTTCAGAAATTTATGGGAAAAAGCCATAAAAATGCAGTGAAATCTCTTTCTCCCATCGGTGGTTAATTAGAGGCATATTTCTTGTGTTTCCTGTAGGAATTAAAAATGCTATTTCTGTGGGGTTTTTGTTGTTTTCTCAATACTGACACACAGTGAGTCGTGCTCTGTGAGCACAACAAACAGAATATTCTGCCCCAGCTAGTTTACCTTCATCTCTGAGTTTAGATTAGTAACGTTGAGTTCAACTGAAGTGTTTTAGGAACAGCAGCTTGTGCAATTCCATTTCCACTGCATGTTTGGGCTGCAGACTGACCGTTCCTGATGGATGTTAGTGATGAAATTGGATAGGGGTGGAAATTGAGACAGCCAGAACAAGCTGCAGTAAGCCCTGAGCTGGCACTCTCAGGGAACCAGAATTTTGTGCTCTTAGGAGCAGGTATTATTTGGAAATGTCCAAATGTCTGGTGGTGGTATTTTTCTTTGTGGCTTCCATTACAAAGCAGAGCGTGAGTGGATCCTCAGATTTCATCTTCCAGGTCCTGCTTTCCCTTTTCAACGTCCTTTGTGTGATGAGAGCTCCCAGGTAAGAATTTCAAAAGAAAGCACCAAAAAACCCCCAGACCACCGAAGTCTGCATGGCTTTGAGATCTCAAGTACAAAGCAGAAAGGAGCAGCTGACTCTGCCTTTGCTCTCTTGAAAATCTGTTCCTTGTGGATTTTGTGTATGTGTGGAGGGGGAAATAATTGCTTCTGTCTCAAGCAGTGACATCCTTATCCCCTGAAACTGGAACAGGTTCCTGCTGTCACAGAGCCTCACGTGGGCGCCGTGCTTTTGTGCCTACAGTCAGGGCCTTTTCTTTTTTGGGGGTCTCCATTCCCCAGCCAGCATATTTGTTACCTGAACAGTGCTTCAGCAGGAGGGAAACTCACGTGCCAGGAGCTGTCAGGCTTGGGAGCATCCACCCTGAGTATTTCAGGTACCAGAACCTTGGACAAAATAATAAAAGTGTCTTGCTACCCGAAGGGTTCTTGTAAGAGTAGCACCCGTGGTAGGAAGCTTTGAAGGAAGTCTTTCCTTCCCTGGAATTGCTGAGGACAGGTGGTGTTCATTTCACTATGAAGGTGATCAGGTGCCAGTCCAATTGCTAATTGTAGGTTAGATAATTAGATCCTGACTGTAGAAGAACAAGTTACATTTTCTCTTTCAGAGTTGTATTCTGGAGATATTACAAAGTGCTGCCCGTGTCACCAGAGCTGCCTATGAGCTGATACAGGATCACAGCCTCCTCACGTGGATCCTGCGCAGCTTAGAGAAAAGGTAACCAGAGAAGTACAGGAGGAATGGGAACAATTTTGCTGTCCACAGTAGAATAATTATGTGGCTGAGTATGAAAACGAGGGTGACAGGCAGGGAGACAGGGGCACCGAGGGCTGTACTGGCAGAACCTGCTGAACCCTGAGGTGTCCCTTGTGTTTTGGGAAACAGAATCAAGATGCTTTCAGGTTGTGGTGGGAGGGGTGATGGTGGAGGGGCTTCATGATTTGGAAAACACTTCCTTGAAAAACCGAGAAAGCAAAACAGCACCTTGTATTGGTGCCTTTACCTCTTAAATTTCCAGCAGCCTCATTTCACATCCTGTCACAGGACCTGCTGCACAGCAAGTGGCACAGGAGTGGCTTTGAGCTGTCTAGAACATGGCTCCTGCCCTTGCCTCTCCCTCACATACAATTACATACTCAAAAACCTCTTCTGCACAGAGCGCCCTGGCAGCTTCAGGCAAGGGCACCAGAAGTGCACTGGAGTGTGGTGGCTTGTAGGTGATGGAGCAGCTGCTGCTGAGGATGTGCCTTCCAAATGCGTTTGTTTTTGGGGGGGTTGGTTGGTTGTTTGTTTTGTGTTTTGGGGTTTTGTTTGCTTTGGTTTGGGGGTTTATGGTTTTGCTTGTTTGTTTTGGTTTGTTTTTCAGGTTTCTGGAAAACAAGGTGATAAATAAAATTATTCCCTTACTCCATACTCTGTGGCTAACAAATTTAGGAGACAAGAGAGAAAAGAAGAATCAGTCCCAGGAGGAGAGGAAACTTCTTCCTATTCAGCTTGTAAATGAATTTCTGTATGTTTTGGTCACGTTAATCAAACATATTCGGTAAGTCCCTTGTTTTGTTTTTTGTTTTAGTTGGTTTGCATTTCATCCTCTGTCCAGCTTGAACTTTATTAGGGGCAAGAGGATTTCTCTTATTTCTCTGGGATAGTGCAGTTGATCCACCGTGACATAGCTTGTCATTTTATCTTAGCAAAACCTAACCAGTGCAGTTCCATTAGAAAAACCAACATTATTTGCCATAAGTAGCCATAAAAGACATTTCTGTTTCACTGTGCAAAGCCAGGTGTGAAATGGAACCAGCCATTGCAAGGTGACTTGGGTGAATGCTACTTCATATCCTTTGAAAATAAACTGCACAGCCCAGCAGAATCAGTTTCCACAGCACCAAAGCATTGTCACAGTAATGGATATTATTACTTTATCAGTTCAGCAGCACTAAATCTAAAGAGGAAAGGTAAAACAATGTGTGTGCAGCTTATTGTTCCTGGCCAGTGGAAACATACATTTCCTTTACCAGTTGCACTGTCAGCCTTGTCCCAAGATGAAAATACAATATTTTTATGAAAACCTCTGCCCTTTCAGTGAACATTGCTGACAGTAGCACACAGGTAACCAGCACCCCACACTACAGATTCACAAGTCATCAAATTTCCCCTTAGCGAATGACTCCAAAAAAAATCTGTCCTTGTAAACAAGAATTGGTGTCAGCAGTCTTACAGCTTTAAATACTGTAAGATAAAGCCCAGAGTGTGTGTTAGTAATTTGCCAGCCTGAAGGCAGACACCCATTCACACAAACCATGCACTGGCATGGACTCTATTGCAAGGGAAAAAAACCAAGCAAACAAAAAACAACCAACCAAACAACCCAGGTCAGTGAGACAAGCTATGCAGCATAGCCGTGGTTCACTTCTCCAGATCTTAACTTTTAGTCATGTTTCTTCTGCCCTTTCTGCCAAAGGAGTTAACGCTTTTGCTGTAAAAAACCCACTTTGTCTCTAAATAGTAATGATAAACTAATCGTGATAAATCAAGTGGATGTTTTGCTCTACTGAAATCTTGTGACTGCAGGTAGGAAGAGTTGGGAGCAAATAGCATAAGGAAGTTGACTGTGGAAGCTGAAGGCTGTCCAGCCAAAGCTGTGTACACGTGTGGCTCTGACAGCAAGGCTGCAAAGAGTTACTGTGTGGACAGCGAATGTCAGAGTCAGCTGAGCTGTCAGAGTACGGAAGTAGCAAGGAAAGGATCAAATGACAAGAATTGGTGGTGTGAGAGCAGAGTTGAGCCCTTTCTGACGTGCACACACGCTCTTTGTGTTGTCAAATTCTGGGTGTAACCAAGTACGTTTCTCTGGCTCTTTTTTCTGTTCAGGTAACTCAAACGTTTTGTTGCTGACGTACCTGCTAGAGGAGCTTACATGACTCCAGTGTCATTTGTGAGGCAGTTTCTGCTCTGACAAGTTTCTGAAGGCTGCTCCACAGCAATAGACCTCATTCTGGATGTTCGAAGGTGAGGGGAGAGATGGTCGCATCCCAGGAGCCTGGTTTTGGAATGTTTTATGGCATTGGCCTTGAAGCTTTTACTGCTGGGTTTCCATAGTCTGCCCGTGGCAGTCCAGCCTGTGCTTCAACTTAGAGCCCTGAGTGCACAGGGAGAGGAACCTTTGGGGAAGGTCTTACAGCTCTGCTCAATGCTTTATGAATGATGATGGTTTTCTGGAAGGAGGCTGTCCATTCTGACCCATTTTCTTCTCTCTCCTTGCAGACTGTACCTGCTGCTGAAAGGCTGAGGTGAGACCAGGATGTGCAAAATCTCTGGCTCTCTGTGGCTGAGGCCACGTTTGCTGTCAGTGACGACATGGTGGAAGATGCTAAAGACTGAGACCTTTGGGGTTTTTTCCCCCGAATCCCAAGACACTCTCTGCAGCTGTGCCCTGTATAGCTCTTCTAAGAGTTTCTGGGCTTAGAAGGCTTTCTACAGTCTGCAATAGTTATCTGTAACTCAATTAAAAAGAATCCTGCTGTATCAATGTGGTGTTAATTACTTTGTTTGAGTTGGTTAAATAAGCAAATAATAAATAAATCATTGATAAGGGGTTTGAGCATCCCTTGGATGGCCCTTGGAGCTGGAATTTCTCTTCATTCCTTTAATGTCTTTCAATTATTTCTTAAGCAATTCCTGCAGTTAGGATATACAATAAGGACAACAGCATCTCTGCCCCGCTGGATTGGGAAATCCAAGCCCAGTTCCTTGGAGGGATTGAGGGGATGGGGAGCTGAGCCTCAGGCTGGGTTTTGGCAGTGGGAATTTGGTGAGGAAGGAAGAGGAGAGATCCCCAAAAAGTGGTTAAGGCCAGTTCTGCTGCCTTTGGGTAGTTCTGCTCCTACCCCCACAAAGTCATCCTGGTTAAATGGGACTTGAAGAAGTAGCTGGGTGTGCCGGGGGCCTGGGCTGGGACCCCCAAACCCCGGTCAGGGCTGCTGGGAAGCGTCAGCTCCAGGGGAACACTACGGAGGGGCTGTGCTGGGACCCCTCAAATTCCCGCCAGAGATGCTGGGCACTGCTGGGCTTTTGGGGACACTGCTGAGAGGCTCCACTGCCTGATCCAGGGAGTGCTCCCCTTATTTTCTGTGGTGCTTAGAACCTGGCAGGTTATTATAGCCCCACAGGTGGATAATCTCAGCGGGGCAGCTGCAGTCACAGACGATCACACGGAAGCCAGTGTGGGAGAGGAAATGAGCTGCTCCACAGATTTATTTTTCCCAATTTAATTTTCCCAGTGCATTTTGAACTTAGACCAGAGTCTCTCCTCTCCCCTCAGACCCCGTATCCCTGAGTTTTGAGTTTTCTCATCTAGAATATCTACGGCGGAAGAAAGATTCCCCGGCACGGCGGGGAGCGGCGGGGTTTGGGGGGTCCCGGGGCCGGCACGGGGGGCCCCCTCCCCCGGCCGGTCCCGGTCAGCAGCAGAACTCGGCTCGGTGCCGGCAGCCCCGGCAGGACCCCAGCGCAGCGCCGCCTGCAGGCGGCTGCAGGAGCGGCTCCCGCCGCCCGCGGCCATCCCGGTGCCGGTCCCGGCCGCAACGCCGCCCCGCTCCTCCGGCCCCGAGCCCCACAGCCCGCCCGCCGGGGGAGAGGCGGCCCCGCTCCGGACCCGCCGCCGGCACGGACAGGAGCGAAGCAGAACTCCGGGTGCCATTCCCGGGCTCGGCTCGGGGCTGAGGGGCGGGGCCGGGAGCGATGGTCCCGTCCCCGGGCGGGGCGGGTCCCGGCGGCGGTCGGGGGCGGGGCTGGGCGGGCACGGGGGCGGTCCCGGGGCGGTCCCGGGGGCGGTCCCGGGCGGTCTGGAGCGGGCACGGGACGGTACCGGGGACGGTACCGGGGGCGGGTCCCGGACAAGGTTCAGGTGTGGGGGGCGGGTCCCGGGCCCGGCTCAGGTGCGCGGGGCCCCAGGGCGCCTGCGCGGGGCGGGGCCGAGGTGATTTAATCCCTGCAGTGAGCGCGGCGGCCCCCCCCCGATAATGGACGACTGTTCACACCCACATCCTTCTGAAAAATGGTTTCTCCAAGTCTTTTAGTATCGTCCCAAGCCCCTCTTCATCCATGGGATCACTGCCCTGACTCCCAGGTACTTCGCAGGAAACAGGAGCAAGTGGGAACTTGGTGGTGGCTTCCCTGTGATCTCTCCCGGCTCCCCTCGGCCCCACTCCGAACCAGCGCTCATCCAACGTGTGAGTGTTTGGCTTGCATGTTCTTAGTGTCTCCCTTGAACAAAAATTGCCGTAGAAGCTCTGTGTGCCAAATGTAAACCAACACCTGTTTTTACTTGCTGCACACAGTGTCTGGTTGAAGAAGTGGGAGCATTAGCCAAACCTGTTTAGCATCCTTTCCTTACTGTTTCTGGACTAGCTTCCAGCAAAATTGGTTTCGTTAGACCTAATGCTTTTTCTTTTTTTTTCTTTTTTTTTTTATTTTTTTTTTTATTTTTTTAATTCTTAAATTAATTTTTTTTTAATTCTTAAATACTCTATTTTTATGTGCTCTATTTAATTCAAGTAATCAGTGAATATCTGGGTTGACAAAGAAACCCCCCCCTATAAAGTGACCATCGCAGAAGGTGGAGTTCAATGTTGGCAGGACCATGTGAATTTGTTTACTTCCTCAGATATTTCTTCAGGAAATGTTCTTATAAACATAATTCCCATGTGCAGGCTGGAGCCAGACATCTTACATTTTAAGCCAGTAATTCAGTTCTGTAAAGAGAGTGGTTTCTCTGCAAGAGATTTAGCTGAGAGAATTTCCTCATTTGTCAAGGTTGAAGGCAAATGGGATTATGTGTGTTTATTTTTTCCCTCTATCTGTGTCTTAAAATCAAAACTGTTGGTGCTTATTTAGGATATAGGTGATTTGCAATTGGATTTAGGAATTAAGAAATCAATGCTGCAGATCCGAGATAAGTAAGAAGCCTTTGTTGTGGAGGTTAAGGGAAGAAGCCCTCTTAACTTGGTGTTTAAAAATTGCCTAAATTTGCTATTATTGTCTTCAGGCCATCTGAGCAGACTCCATGGCTGCCTTGGTAGACCTTGTGGGGTTTTTTCTGAAGTGCTGTGCTTCTGGTTCCTTGATGGTGTGGCTTTGTAGGTGACTGAACTGCAATGACATCCGGAAGATGTGCTGTGCCTCTAGAGCTTCTGCACCTGTGTGGGACTTCTGTTGTCATGTCCATGACTTTGGATCTGTTTTGAGTAAGAAAACTGTTGGTGAGGAAGGACGAATGCTGGCAGATGATTTGGGTAAGGTCATTTAGGTAACTCGTACTTAGGGACAAGGTCTTCTTTAATGTGAAGTTACAGGTGAATGTCAGTATGTCTTGGTGTTAGTGTGAGAGTTCTGGGGGCTTCCATCCAGTCACTGTGCACTGTCCACAGGAATTCTGGAGAAAAAAAAAAAAATCCATTGTTGACCAATGAAGGGCAGCATTTCCTCTCTGTTTCCACCAAGCAGTGCTTTGTGTTAATCAGTTCTGGGAGAGGTTATCTCAGTGTTCCAGATGTTTTTCAGCCAGGTTGTTCCCCCACAGGCCGTCCTAAGCTCATGACTGTGCGAAGAGCTAAAGCCACACGGAGGTATTACTTAACTGTTGTGTCACCTTATTTTCACATGGGGTTATAGTCCTATGCCAGGCTAAAAATCAGCCACAAAGCCAAGCATGTCTTTAATACATCCTTGTTTGTGCTTGCAGTATTTTCTTTTAGGCTGGATGTTGTCATTAGGGTGATTTTGTTGGTGTTACCCAAAGCAGTTTTTGACAAGTTCAAATTGCTAGTGTTTGATGTACAGGAGTCATTCCTCTTCTGTATTTTACCTGCATCCTCAAATTTCTGGAGCATAATGCTATATTCTAGGAAATGAGCTGTAGTAAACCTTGATTTTATGTTTTTCCCTGCCCCACCCCAATAGCTTATGTGGTATTAATCATCAAGAGTGGATAATGTGTCCAAATAAGCAGCTGCTCAGAGCTGGAAAACAGAGCTAGAAAGATGTTGGAACATTAAGAAATATGATCAAATATTGCTATTTAAAATATCACTTTGGGGGTTTGGCTTCCATTCTCCTCAAGTTCAACTTGAAACAATCAGAAAGTGTCTAGATTCTTTATTTTTTTAGTTTAAAACTGAAGAAATCTTGCATACAGCAATACAAGGTCAAACTGTTGCTAAGGGGGCTGCCTCGTATTCGGTCTCAGGTTTGCGTTCCCTTGCGCTGATGTACAAGGAATGGCTCTTTTGGAGTCTGTGCATCTGTCCAGCCGTGCAGGAACAGTTTTGGGACTACAATCCCAGTAGAAGGAGGGTATCTGAAACCCTCCCTCTCAGGCAGGTAATGATTCAGAGATAAGAGGAGGAGGGTCGCTCTTACCCTCCCAGCTGTACCTCCCAGTTCTTCCCACACACAAGAAAAAATCCTCAACGCTTGAAGGAGAAGCTGGAGCTCCCCTGTGCATCTGTGTCTGCCTGCTGAAGGGTATAACTCATAATTGGTTCTGTATTGAGGGCCTGTCTTCAACTCTCCTTTTTTTCTTCTCAGAATGATTAGAGTTTTTTAGTAATTAATGCACCTCATGATTTTGCTGAATAAGGTGTTAGTAGCTGCGTGGGACAGGGTTTAAACAGCCCAACCTTGACATTGTGCTCTGTGGCTCTGAGAACACACACAAAAAGTGTGTTTATGTGCTTTGGGACAGTTGGTGACCAGTACTGCTTGATCAGCTGTAAATAGATAACAATGTGCTTTTGTGATATAAGAGTGGGAATTGTCTGATCAATTGTTCAATGCTCACATTTCTGAGTGCCAGAATCTGTCTCGGATCAATGGTTGAAATGCTTGTGCCTCAGGGTGACGTGATGCCAGTTCAAAATTGGTGGTGGCTTGCGTGGGACTGGAAGGTTGGAATGAAAGATCTTCCTGAAAACTGTCTGCGAGCTCCTGAGCGTGTACAGCTCTGCTCTGCATGAACAACTGTGGTCTTGTGGAGGTTTTTTTCCTCACCTTGGTCATTTTCACATAGTTACCAGTGCTGTGTGGGGAACACAGCACTTGACTTGTACCCATCCCTAGCTTTGCTTTTCTCAGAACACTCTCAGGATTCCCCCCTTGGCTTAACACACTTCGTGTGCTGCACTTCAGATGTTCTCTCTCCCACCTTCCGTGTGGGGAACAAGAAGGGGTTTGTGTGTTTCAGGCTCACAGAGTGCAAGGGACACGATGGATGGACATGGCTCAGACAGCTGCGTGCTTTTAGGGTACCTCTTGATCAGGAGAAAAGGCTGATTTTTAGTAGTGGATGGTAATAAGTGAGGGCACCGAGTGGATGATGCCCTTCAGCATAAGGCTAAATAAAGATCATTAGCTTCCAAGTAGGAGCTGAGATGTTTCGAAGAGATAATGTGCTTTATCTTTTCTAATCAACCGGTTTGAGTAATTCCTAGAGTTAGACTTGAAAGTGAGGAAGAAATGGGTTTGTGTTTACCTGTGCAGAATTGATGATGTGTTTCCTGACCTGTGTGTAAACCCCAAAATCACACAGTAGAAATACAAAAGAAATTAATCACAAGGGTCTAAATATTTTTTTGATTTTTCAATAGAAAGCTGTGGGGTTTTTTATTTCTTTCTTTATTTTTCAGGAGCAGAATGGAAGCGTGTGTTAAAGCCTTTACTTTACACCACTATGAGATCTTCAGTAAAACATAGAGTTGGGGATGGGCTTTTTAGAATTTGGTGTTCCATCCTGTAAATATTTTTGAAGTATGGAAGAAAGTATGAGATCTCATTTTGCAAACAAGGACTTGTTTCTAAGCCAGCACCAGAGAGCCGCAGATTCAGGTGGGCCAGGGCGGAGGAGGAAGGATTGGGTATTGAGGTCGGGTGTGAAGTTTGGAATGTTTTGTTTGCTGCCCTCAAACAAATGTTGAGGGTGACTTGTTTTCAGCGCCAGGAAGGTTTCTCACTGCCCTCATGGGTCACACGTAGAACCCGAGTCCTCGCGTCTCTCGTGGTGTACGGGAAGCTCTGAATTATCCTTTGGGTCAGGCTTTTGTAGCTGCAGTGGTGCTCTTGCAGACAGGGCTCTGTGGTTTCCGAAGCACAGCGGGAGATGGTTCAGCTCTGAAGGGAAATCTGGTGTAGAGACAAATCTTTGTTTTGTAGAGCTGGAGGAGACGATGCCGTTCAGTTTGCCCTGTGTGGAGCAGACAGCTGCTTTTGTTCCTGTGTAATGCTGTCTGTGCATTTGAAAATGTTTTCAATGGTGTCATGTGTGAAGTATCTCAGTGCTACATGGTGTGGTTTATTCTGCTCTTTCTTTTTTTCTTTTTTTCTTTTTTTCTTTTTTTCTTTTTTTCTTTTTTTCTTTTTTTCTTTTTTTCTTTTTTTCTTTTTTTTTTTTTGTGTGATATAAGGTATCTGTTAATTCTTTCTGAGGCTCAGAAGACAGAATAACTTGTCTTTTGAGACATGAGTGTTATGTGGGAGGTGGTGGCTGGCTTTTTCCTTTTATATATATATATATACACACACAAAGAAATCCTTCAAGCTGTCAGGGACAGCTTTGTACTTGGGCTGGTGTTTGTGCACTATTGCTGGATTTCATGTACACGGGAACAGTTGCAATGGGCTGCTGGGGATGCCACCCTAAAAGCGTGGCTCCAGAGGAACCATGGAATATTGTTCTCTGGTTCTCCCTGGACTTAATTCTTGTAAAACAGTGTCAAATCTGGGGTGTTCCCTTAAGTGGAAAAATAGTATGGACAGCCTGGGCAGATGTAGAGTTTTTGTAAAATGAGGGGCTTTGTAATAGGTGAGTAGGATGTAATTCCCATTTTTGGTGGTTAAATAACATTTTGAATGGAAGAATGTAGCTATGCCTAAAATTTATAATGATCAACTGGAATTTCTCTTTGTGATGAAGCTAGCCAGTCTGGCCAGCTTTCTAAACGCAGGTTAGAATATTCTTGCTGTTAAGTGTTTTTAACAATTAGTATTTTTGGGGAAAAGATAGCCTTGATTAAACTGAGTGCTTCTTACTGGCAGTGTTTCTTTGAGTAAAAACGTGAATTTAATTCATTTGGCCTTTAGACTCCTTTGTGCTCTGCTAAAATGACATCGTGAGAGAGGAGATTTTTGTGGGGTTGACAAGATTTATTATGCTGCATGTTTTGAACTGGCAAATGAATTATTTTGAGAGCTGCAGATACGATTGCTCAGTGATTTTGACCTGCTGTGTACAGAATTGGTATCACTGTCAGCTAGGGTTATGGAATATGTAAGATAGAATCTTCTGGTCCGTTTGATGTTTTGGGTTAAGCAGAGAAGTGTGTAGGTAGGAAGTGGTTACGCCGTGTGTGATAAATGCCAATCACTCATTTTTAGAAATTTATGAAAATTTAATAAAGAATAAAATTGGTTACAAAAAGAAAATTAATACAAATAAAAGTTTAAAAAGTTTTTAGAGACAGGACAAATAAGGAGACAATAAAAGGAGAAAGGGGCAAAGAAAATAGTCTAGACTAGTCCTTTTTTCCCCCTCCCGGTCCAGGCCAGTCAGGAGAAAAAAAGGCGATCTTTGGTCCGCACTTTCCCCTTTTTGAGGAGCCCAACTTCATGATTATGCGTACTTTTATCTGACCAACTGGTTCCACGAGGGTCCCCGGTTAAGATCTCCGCAGACAGGGAGTCTCGATTTTTGTGGATTGAAGTTATCTGGTCTGGAGGTTCTGAGAGATGCATTCTTTTGTTTGAAGAGGGAGAGGGGGTTTTTTTATCTCCTGTAAAACATTCACCTGGAACAGGCCTCTCCCTTAAGCTAAGAAAAAAACCTTACACACAGATTTTTACTAAAACTTAATGTTAAAAACTACATTTACTATTTGTTTCAAATATTAATATTGCATAACTTTTCTAACTAGCATATTACATATAGTAAATATCTGCATAGAGCCACAAACACACAATATGCCTTTTTCACAATCCCTCTTCTTTTCTTTTTATAATATATTGGCTCGAGCGATATTTACTGCCTTTTTGCATCCATTCTGTGTTCATTTTTTTTTTCATAAATTGGTCTAGCTTCTTGGAGGAGGTCTTATATCCAGGACAGCGTCTTCATTATCATCTATTTTTAAACTGGAACGGGTGCTACTCTTTTAACTTCTGTTGTTCACTTTCTTATGGTCTTACTACAATTGTCAAATTTAATACAACAAAACAGTCTGTTAATTTGTCAAACTCAATTCTATAACTATTTCTTGCATTAGTTCAATATACATATATACTCTTATTTATTGCTTCAAACTCTATTTTATTTAACTGTATCTTAGCCTTGTCCTTTGGATAAAGAAAGTAATCTCCCTTTTATGTTGCAAATAGCATACCATGTTTCGAATTTGGGGTTCTGATAGTTCTCTGTTTGCTTCCCTGCTTTCTTGGTCCATGCAGAAAGTACGGGCCAAGGTCAGAGCCTTTTCTCTCTCTTTTGGCACTGCTCCAGCAACACAGTACACAGCCAGGTTTGGGGTGAATTAGGATCTCCCCCTGGAGACCCTCTCTGCATCTGCCCACGCCCTAGTGGTTTGCATCCACCGGCTGGGAAAAGTTATCTTCTCTGCCGCAGAGGCTCGCATCTGGGGTCCTATATTCCCCCCCTCGAGCTGTGAATTATATTCTAGGAGGTATTTTGCTTCGAGCGACCACAGGGAACTTTTTTACTGGTCTTTTGGTACTCGGGTAAGCTTTTTCCTCTAATTTTCTTTTTATCATCTTTTTATAAATTAAATGCCAAATTGGGGAGCTTTGTTTCAATATTCTCAGGTTTGTGTCAAGGGCTAAGATTACCACGGTCAATTTGCACTGTTTCTTTTTTAAGCACTTATTACACAGGGTCTCAGGCTTTACTCCCTTCTCCTTTTTGCTATGTATTACTTAGATGTTACAACAATACAAATATTCAAAATGCACATAGGGATTACATATGCAACATATTTATCAGTCCTTTTTGTCATGTCAGGTTTTCCTCTTGGTTCTTGTGTATTCTTTCCAATCCTTAGGTGTCGGTAGCTGTTTCTTACTCTCTTTTCTCGTATTTCTTGAGTTTTCTTCTCTTCACTTACTGAAGTTCTGGTTGCTATAAAAAAAAACACAAAAAAGCCTTCCCCGGGGGAGGGGTGCTTTTGGGCTCTTCATTAATGATACCAAGTCGGTTGTCTTTTTAGGAAAAAAAAATAGATGTTTTAATCTCTCCCTTTCCCCTTATTTCTGGTTCGATGGTATTTTTATCAGGGGTATTTTGCAGCCTCAGAGAGCTGTTAGCAGTCGCGGTCTCCATGGCGACCGTTGTTCCTAACAGGAAAGGGGGAGGTCCAACCATAGAGTCTTGGTCCTCCCGGGCCATCTGCCACCGGAGCTTCCGGGGGAGCTGTTTCCTGTCTCAGCCACGCGCTCTGCCTGCGAGCAGCGCCTGTGGCGAGCGGAGCTGCCGGCCCGGGGGACATCCGACATCGCCGGAGCTGAGAGCGCCGCTTACAGCACCGGAGATGGGACCGACGGAGCCCCGCGCCGCCCACCGGCAGCGAGAGGTTCGCCGCCGGGGCCGGGGGAGGGTGAAAGGGCTCATCTGCCCACCCCGGGAGGGAATGGGCTCGGAGGGGTGGGACCCGCCAAGCAAGGGGGGGGCAGCCGCCCCCGAAAGCGGGGGTGAGCTCTGGGCAGCCAGCAGGGAACGGGAGGGACCCCTCCCCGCCGCCGCTGCCGCAGGAGGTCCCGCGAGCCGCCCCCGCCGGCGGAGAAACGGGGCAGGGGGGACCCCTTCCCCCGCCGCCGCCGCCACAGCGGCAGGCGAAAAAGCGCGGAACCTCGGAGGGGAACACCTCGGCCAGCCTTGATAATGCCGGCGTGTTTTGAAAAAGGAGGAGGTAGAAACTGCAAAAAAAAAAAATCCCTTTTCTCTCTTTTCTCCCTGCTTCCCCTCCTTCCCTTTCCTTGTTTTTTTTTTTTTCTCTTGCTTTGTTTCAGAGGCTTCTGTTCTTATAGCCTCCAGTCCAACGAGTGGCATATTCTTGTTCTTCTAAATTACTCTATTCCTATGAATCTATAAATTCATTTCAAGCCTAGCAAATTCATTTTTTAATATTCTCTCTTCTCTACCTCCCGTGGTCTTTGTTCAGATTCCCTTTACCTTCACAGAAGCTACTTTTCTTTCCTTTCTCTCACACCACTTCTCAATTACAAACCACTTCTTCCAAGAATCCACAACAAATAAAACACTCTCTATACTTTTCATTCATCCACATTCACTATATTTACTCAAGCTCACACATAACAAGACAATAATAACCACAAAGTACCTTTTATCCTTCAACTATTACACCTCTTTTAAGAGTTTCTGGTCAAAATTATACTCCTTTTAGGGGTCTCTGACCAAACTAAACTCTGCAGCAATCTGATTCTGTAGTTATTACACCTTTTACGTGTCTTGATCAAAATTATGCACATTTTGAAGTGCCTCTGATCAAACTACTTAGCAAAATTCTACCCCAGATACATTTTAAATGCCCCTTGGTCAAACTTACGCTCTTTTCAAGGGCCTTTGACCAATTTATTCAGCAAAATTCTACTTCAGATGCTCTTGGGCTCCCTTCTAATTTCTTATAAACCTTTTTCTAGAACTGCACACCATCTCTAAAGGTACACACATAAAAACCACTCATAGAAAAAACTACCACATAAAAACCACTTTAACACCACTCTCTTTACAAAACTTTTCCACAAGCCATCAATACATGCCTTCTCTTTCTTTCAATAGGCTTTTACTCTGTTACAAACTCTCTACACTTCTTAGCACATTCTTAAATCTTTCCCCAAACTACCAAGCTATCTCTTCTCATGCAAATACACACTTCTCATATGCATTCTACCTTCTTTCAGTATCAACACAAATTCCAACATTCCCCTTCTTACAAAACCTACTAACACATACTTCCAAAAATTTAGATTTTACAACACACTACAACTTAATTCCACACACGCTGGGGTGGCTGGCAGGGGAACAGACAGTGTCCCTGTGCCACAGGGGCCGGGACAGGTGCCGGAACAGCACTTGGGCCAGAGGCAGCGTGGCCAGCCTCAGCAGCTGGGGGGCAGGGAAAGGGACTCACCTGGGCAGGGACTACGGGCATTGCAGACAGCCTGACTTATTAATACTTATTGATACTGTGTCAGATTGCCCTCAGCGCTGGGCAGGAAAGGGAGGGTTTGGATCAGGAATTCTGCAAACAAGGCCTGTGTGTGTGATGGGTGATTTCTTGTGTTTTTCAGTGAGCCGGGGCTGGCACAGGGACCTGTGCAGGTGCTGATCTGGCACAGGAGCTGTTGCCCTTTGGAGCCATTTCAAAGGTACCATCCTTGAACATTTTGGGGGCTGTTTCTGGAATTCCGTTTGTAGCAGGATCTCGCCGCAGGTGCAGCAGTCCAGGTGAGGGTTCTGACCTCTCTCCAGCCTTGTGCTCCCCTTGGTACAGCCTGGGGCTGGCTCAGGTTTCCCAGGGAAGCGGAGGCCACTGAGGACCGGGCAGCAGGGACCTGCTGGGATTTGCTTTTGCAAATCTGGCCCGAAGTTTATCAGACCAGCACAAAATTCTAATCCCCGTGGGTTTTGTGGAGGAGGTATTGGTGACCCTGAGAACGAGATCAGAACCGGCTTTTGTGGTAGGAGAGTCTGAGGTCTGTAAATGCCACATTTGGTGTGATCTGTGTGGCTGAAATCAAGTCACGGCCCCAGAGGCTGACGGTTTCTGGTCGTTCCTGTCCCCAGCCTGTTGCTAACCCAGAGGGATCTGCTCTGCTTTCAGGCTGTCCGTGCTGGAGCACCCTGGTCCCTGCAGTGCCCAATGCCCGAGACAGAGAGAGCCCTGTCCAAAGGGACCTTTGGCACCTTGTCAGGAACGTGGCTGCAGCCCCAGGAGCAGCTCAGAGGTGAGAACTGCGGCTGTGTTTGACACTGATCCAGGTCAGGTCAGTGTTTATCAGAAATAACTTCAGAATAATTAGAAGTTTTAGAAAAATGCAGCTAAAAATCTCACCTCTCTCCCCCCTAAGTTATCCCAGTTTTTCCCAGGCAGGAGCTGTAAGGAATTCAGGCAGGGGAAATGACATCAGGGAACAACTGTAAATTCAGAGGCAGAAAGAGAACTTCTACCAGCAAAGGGCAGGAAAGGGGAAAGGTTTCAGAAAACATTTCTGCGGTCTCATTAATAATTATTTCTGATTCCCCAGTGAGAAGAACACCAGCTCACAGCCATTCAGGCCTGACAGTTCCCTGCAGCGAGAGCTCAGCACACATCATCCACAGAAGCAAGTCCAGCTTCTGAAAGAAAAAAACAAAAAACACGACGCAGAAGAAAAAGGTGATGTATTTTGCTTCAAAGTTATTTCCAGTTCTTAAAGCCCAACCAGCATTTGCTCTTGATTTTGGTTGGGTGAATCATGAGCAGTGGGCATGGGCCATGGCATTCATTCAGCTGAAAACCTGGTGTAACGTAGAGGGGACACAAGACCCCTCTAGGGGGTAGGAAAATGTGAGAGGATGCCAAGGGGAGTGAGGTGGCATTTTTAAGGGGATTGCTGAGGTAATGGAAGGGAGCCCAGCAGACAGTTGCCCTGGGAAATCCGAGGCCCCTGGGGACCACAGGCAGGGCTCTCCAGGGGCAGCGGTGAGGGGTCAGCACTCGGGACTCACTGTGTCCTCCTTCCTTGGCAGCAGCCGGCGGGGAAGGGAGAAGAGGCTCCGTGTGGGACGAGGCTGGAAAGAGCGAGCAGAGGAGTGGCCTCGGGCTGGAGAGGGGCAGGAGAAAGGCACCGTGGGCAAAAGGACCTCCCTGCTGTCACCAGGGCACCTGTGGAGAACAGAATGGACACTTGGAGGGCAAATGGAGGTGAGGAGTGCAGGTTTGGAGCAAAATCTTCACCTCCAGGGAACAAGGACAGGATGTTTTTGAGCGAAAAGCTGAGGTCACACCTCTAACCACCTTGGCCCAAGTTGTGTTTGCACCAAGTGGCACCAGAGGTGAAGGGCAATCCAAAGCCAACCCTGCTTGACCTCTAAATTCCAGGATAAGTTTTAAAGGCTGCCAAATGAGGGCTTAAAAATACATTAAAAAATGAAACCAAGAGCATTAATGAGATTCCTGGGAATCCCACTACCTTGTTGTCATAGAATTCTTAACAGAGTTTTGAGCTCTAGATGACAACAATGCGTTTCTTTATTTGGATTATTTGCTCTATGGGATTTGGGGTTTATTTGGGCTTTAAAGCCCTCATGGTGGGCCTGACACTGCTCAGGAGCTGGTAGGAGAGACAGAGTCAGAGCTCCTGGCAGACACAGGGTGTTTTCCCCCAGAGCGAGTTGCAGAGCAATTGCTTGGGACTTGGATTGTCCCTCTGGGTGATGCCAGTTGCTGTGATTTGTGTAATTCCCTGAGTTTGACTCCCCAGACTTCCCAGCCCGGGGGCTGGAGCTGACAGGGCAGCACAAAGTTTGTTTGTGCGGTGCCCGGATTCGGGGTTCACTCTCACCTTTGCCAGTTTAGAAGAATTATACCCACAGCCCTGAATTCCCTGCTCCATTCCCACTGCAATAACCACACCGTGCCTCATGGAGCGTGGATATTCCCGTGCAGAGCTGCCGCTGGAATGCCAGCTGTGCCAGGAGCCGGCAGAGCTTCCAAGGAAGCGCAGGGGGCTCGGGACAGGATAGGTTTCTATTGCACAGAATTGGCTGATTATAACCCTCATCCCCTGGGGCTCACTTGGCAGAGCTGCCTGGAATTCAGCAGATTCCACCCCCCGAGCTCGGGCTCCCGTGGATATTTTAAAGCAGGAGAAGGCGGTGGCCGGATGCGCTCCCGGCCCGTGCTGAGGCAGCCCCTGTGCCCACGGGAGGACATCTCTCCCTGCAGCACCTCAGCTCCTTTCAGAGCCTCGGCAGTGACCTCTGCAAGTTCTTTTTTCCCTCAGGAAAGAGAGGCACATCCCTGCCTTCAGCACACCTCCAGTGGGACCCACCTGCAAAGGCTTCCCCTCACTTCTGCACTTCCAGCCGGCTCCGTGAAGAACTCCAGACTTCATCCAAACAAAACTCCATCCCACTCAAACCTTTGATTTTCAGGCGTCTCCCAGGGCTGTCGCTCAGGATTTCATTTCTGTGAGGGAAGATGGCCTTGGATAATACCGCTGCTGCTGGATGATGTCCTCAGGCTGGAAGGGAGGGGATTTGGGGTGGCCAGGACATACCTGGCAGCTGTGCAGGAGCTCTGGGAGGGTCGGCACCGGGAACTGCTGTCTGAGCCCCGC